>BMAU01020437.1:0-383585 GCA_019973935.1 Trichonephila clavipes
GATAAAAAGGTTATGTATCACCCTGTTTTAGGCGATAATGGCTTTACACGTAAAAGATAGATGTATGCTGTCGTGGTTTTTTGGTGCCGTATGATTATATACGCGTGACTTTAACGGTTTTTGCGGCGAACCCGCAAAGAATAGCTCGCAGACGCAGAATTATGATTCCTACTGATGCGCCGAATTATCGTTAGTGCATTTTCGTCACAAGATCGTTATGCATTATTATCTATGTGCCGTGTTATTTTGATGTATAAGCCATATTATTGTTATGTTTCATTAAAATCCACTCGGTTGTTTTTGCGTCAAAGGGTAACAAACATAAGTCCGTTGCCAAACTTTTTGCGTTTATAAAATTAGTAAGGATATATATACACTGGTGTCCAAAAAAGTTAAGCATAATTGATAATTATGTGAATAAAGAAGGAACTGTAAATAAGAATGAAGGGAAACGTGATATGCGAGTATGGTTCTAAAATAAGGAAGCAACTGTCAAAAGCCATGATAATAATTAATTTTATTATCCAAAGTAGCAGTTTAAAAAAAAACTGAGCATAACAAGGGATTCACACTTTAAAGAAAAAATGAAAAGAAAACATTAAATAAAAATACTGATGCTGCAGTTTAATAAGGCGTGTGGTAACTCTGACAGCCATGCATCGCTGCACAGCGATTCACCATACTTTGCTAATGAAATGATGAATGAGCTGTGGGCTCAAAAGGTTCCAGCTTCTTCGAGAGCTCTTCAGTTCTGTAATGGAGCTTGGTGGGTGCGGAAGGGCTGAAATTTGTCCCCCGAGCATATCCCATACATGCTGGATAGGATTAAATCAGGAGTTCGCAGGCCACGACATGCGCTGCATGTTTTCCGTTTCAATGAAGTCATCAATCAGCACCGCTCGGTGACATGGCGCATCCATGAATACGAAGTCAAGACCAAACAGCACCTCGAAACAAGCGAACATAAGGCTTAAGAACTTGGTCTCTGTATCTTGAGCAGCAGTCACAGACCCTGTGTCAAAGAAATGGAGGTCTGTGCGGCCATCCATCATGATACCTTTACTCCCTTGATGGAAAATGATGTCTTTCCGTTATGTTTCTTGGTTAAAACCGTTCCACGTTCTCTCCATATCGTTACCCGCCGAGAATCTCTACTCAAACTAAACCAAGACTCGTCACTGAACATCACATTAGCCCACTCTCCCGCACTCCAATGTTGATGTTTCAAACTCCGGTTCAAACGATCGCGTTTATGCGCAGACATGAGGGGAATGCAAACTGGGTTGGGCTTCTGGCATACAGGCCAGCATGATTGAGTCTCCTATAAACAGTTTTTCTCGAAATTCGCATTGCTGTGGCGACTGTGAGCGCCGAACCCAGTGCTCTGGCAGTACTGCCCCTGACCTCACGCACTTATTACCAGATATTGGTCTTGGCGAGGGGTTATGACTCTTTGGTCGACCTGGATACTGGTTGTCGGGTAACATATCCCGTTCTTTGAAAACCTCTGCCACAGTCTTGAGATCACAGACTGGTCCACATTCAGAATTCGAGACACTCTCGGTGTGTGATCGTAAGGATTCCAGCATTCCAACGATTTTTCCTTTCGTAAACATGTCCAATGGGCATCTTTGTGCCATCATTCACCTTGTTTGATGGTTAACAACATTCCTTCGCACAGCAGTAACGAAACTTGTGTCGAACTGCCTATGCTGCGTGAATCGAGTTTCTCCGCGTTCCGACATGTGCCGGTGTTTCGCACAGGACGTAGTCGACTGAAAAGTTTTGTATAAACCCAATGTTTATTCTTCACTCAGTTAATATTAATATATTTTACGATTTAAGCTTAACTTTTGACACCAGCGTATATATATATACACCAATATCACATGTATATGTATATGTATATATGTATATATATATATATATATATATATATGTATATGTATGTATATATATATATATATATATATATATATATATATATATATATATATATATATATATATATGCTGGTCAGGTCCTCGTTTTATGCGGTGGTAGATACGTTCTACCGAAAACGCATATAAAAAAAAAATCGCATTAAAAAGACATTACTTGAATGGAAAAAGTAGGATATGTTCCTTAGTTTTCTAAAATCGCATAAAACCAAAACAACTAGTTAAAACTAACTTAAAACCGCATAAAAATTGCAGAAATGAAAATAAATAGGCTGCATGATAAATTACTTCGAACGTCTGAAAGAAATTCATACAAAAGCTAAAAAAAAAAAAAAAAAACTTGTATTCAAACCTTAATTCATTTTATTTTATGGAAAAAAGTAATACACATAGTTTTACATTTTTAATCATTATCGCTATCTGATAATGGTTTGCACCGTTTGCGAAGTGGTTCCAAGTCACCTTCATCATCAGAAGAGACTGTCTGACAGATAGATATATCGGATAGATATATAGGCCTATATATCTGCAATAGATATATAGGCCACGGATTTTCACAAACTTCATTTCGTTCTGTGTAGCTCTTCCTTTTCTGACAATGTAATCAGTAATTATACTTTGCGACGAGGATTCTTTTTTATATAGTTCACGATATCCAGACATGCAGTTCTGCAGCTCACGTTGTAATTTAGAGACTCGTTCAGAATTGGGGTCATTAATAAGAAAATGATTTTCAAATTTACTGCAAAGTTGAAGACCTTCTGAATTAATTTTCCAGTGAGAGGAGTTGATTTTTTCTTCCTCATCATTATCACCTTCTAGACCTACGACGCCGTCTACAGTTAGATCTAAAAAGTTAAATCAATAAAGTCACTTAAAATCCACAAGCAATTCATCTATATAATCGTGGCTGAGTTGTATTAAAACCATCTCCCTCCACTTTCATGTGCCAAATTAATTATTTCCCCATCTGATAGTGTCGATGTTTGAGTGGATGTATTGTCTGTCACACATGCTGGCCAAATCTTTTCCAACAGGCATTTAAAGTTCTAGTTCTTATTTGAGCGGAAGCAGATGCAACATGAATTAAACAATCAAAAATAGAAAATTGTTTCCACACATCTTTTTACTGTTAAGGACTCATTTTCTAGTTTTATTCAAGATGAATTTGTACGTTGTCTTAACTATAATATTTTTTTAAGTTGCAATTATGCCTTGGTCTAATGGCTGGATTGTTGTATTGGGCGGAAGAAATACTAGTTGAACATTTGGATGTTCTAATTGTGGATGACTTGCTGCATTGTCAACAATTAATAAAACTTTAAAATCGAGAGATTTTTTCTTCATATAGGCTTCCACTTCTGGTACGAAACAATTATTGAACCATTCTGTAAAAATAGCTGTTGTCATCCAGGCTTTCGGGTTAGCCATCCAATGCACGGGCAGTTGTTTTAAATCTTTACCTTTCAGGGCGCGTGGTCTAAGAGATTTATTTATTAAGAGGGATGTCAGCCAAACATCCGATCTCTGCTGCATTGCTACAAAGTAAAGGCGGTGACTCGATCTTTACTTGCTTTATGTCCACTTGCAGTTTTTTCATCCTTTGCGATGGAAGTACGTTTAGGCAATTTTTTCCAATAATGTCCTGTTGCATCAGCGTTAAATTCTTGATCAGCAGAATAGTCCTCATCTTCAATAAATTTCGCTAGCTCCACTGGAAATATTTTTGCTGCTCCTTCATCTGCTGTCGCACTCTCCCTGTTATCTTAATATTATGAAGTGCATTTCTTTTTAAGAACCCGGTTAGCCATCCTTTGCTAGCTGAAAATTCTTTTCCAGTTTGGGAAGTGGAAGTTGATGGTTCTGATTGTTTCATTGACTTATAAAACTGAAAGAGCTTTTTCTTGGATTAAATAACCACTTACAGGAATCCTTTTTGAACTTGTTCCTCAATCAAATTGCAATGGCTCTTTCCGTTCTTTCTAATAATACATCCCTTGTGTACGATGCAAATTTGGTGCTTAATTTTGTACCAGAAATGACCGATTTTCTTATTGCAGCTTCATTCTTTTAATTGCTCTGACAGTAGATTCGCCTAAATTAAAATGTTTTCCAATACGTAGATCCTTCTCCTTTTCCTAAGTGATCTAAAATTGCATTTTCGTTTCCAACAAAATTGACTGTCTTTGATGTTTTTTCCTCCATTGCCAAATAAAATCTTAGAAAAGAGATTAAAAAAAATTACACATACGATTTCTAATTAAAAATAAAAAACTTAACGACACTCACTTTAAATCCAGAAATCAAAATTTGCTGCTTATTATATTGCAACTTAAATTCGCCACTTATTAAAGTGAAACTTTTATAAAAATGAGCGAGGCACCGCTAAGAGAAAATATAATTTCGAAATAATGATATCGTATCGGCATACTACTGAAATAACGAATGCGAATCTAAGACTGTCGCGGCCGAGCCGCAGACGTAAAACCAAAAAAGATACGGAAATTCTCGGAATACAACGATCTACGTCTCAGTATAAAAAAAATAATAATAACAAAATCTAGAAATGTTTGGAATAAAAACCGCAAATGTTTAAAATCGCACAACTTCAAAATCGCATAAAACAAATCTGCATAAAGAGACCTGACTGTATATATATATATATATATATATATATATATATATATATATATATATATATATATATATATATACCATATTTACTTTCTACGAATCTATAGTGCACTTTTTCCAATGGTAATGCGGCTGAAAAAATCATCTACGGTAAAGAATCGAATGCGGAAAAATTCATTGATGGGAGAAATTAAACATGAGATTAAAGTTTAGAGGTCCATGTATTTATTCAAAAGTTACTAATACTAATAAAATAAATAAATTACCTAATTATTTACGTATTTCTCCTTTTAATTTCGTAAATATCAGACATCAATAAAATATTTCGCTCTATTTTTTTTTATTTTTTCATAAAAAATGTGTGGATTACGGATTATGCTTAAAAATCGATGGTGGCTATATATATATGAATTGATCCACTGAGTGGGAGTGATTGGATTTATAACTAGTGATCATTTCATCTCTAATGAATGTAATAATTTTTGTAGTAGTAGAATGAAGGATAATGGTTGTTATTAATCCACATTTGTTTTCATATTAGATGAATTTCACGTAAATAATAAGAGATCTTTCCACACAGACGCTCGCACACGTATGGACACACACACAGAGAATTATTCATTTTTATTAACATATATTTCGAGTAATTTCTATAAAATTGCAACACGAGAATCGTTTTTTCTTCAAGTAAAACACGTAAGAATTTTCGTTCTTTGTTATCATGGTGCGATTCGCATGGCGCAAATTTTGCTGCAGGGAAGCTAATACGTAAATACCCATATTTCTTACAAACATTTGTCAAATTTCACTCGAATAAAATTAATATCGTGCATAGTAAATACAAGGAAAGGTTTTTCAAAAACATAAAAAGCTTTTATTTAGAATTTGGTGAATATATTTCTTATTTAAAGGGCTTATAAAATTAATTTCAAGTCTAAGTTTCATTACGCAACATATTTTAATTTTGCTTTGTGATATGATTGTTTTATATAATTTTCACCATAAGTAGAATTTAGAGAGTCCTTCACCTTGAAAATCCTTCAAATTCACTCGCACACATTTAAACACAAATTGCGGTTTTGAACTATTAGAGCTACAAATTTGAAATTTAGTTGCTACTTTTTCTTTCATGGAGTATAGTTTCTCAACAAAATGGGCTTCAAATTTTAAGCTTTTACACTGAAAAATACTTACTATTTTGCTCTAACATTTCATTTTTAAACTTCAGATATTTTTTCTTCAATTTTCGTATGAACTTTTTGCCCTTTCTGGAGAGAATTTTTTTCCAAACCATTACCATACATTTAATTTATTTTTACTGCGAATTAATAAAAAAATCTCCACTATCTGCAAGTCATACTTTGCAATGAAAATATTACTATTTTCTAGCTGATTACTAATTAAATATCTGATCGTTGCGTCCACTAAGACACGTATTAAAAATATGCTTTCACTAAAACAATCCCAATTTAAACATGAATATTTCAGATTCATCCAAACAGGAATATTTGAGGCCTGTAGCTTTCTCGAATCTAAGGAATTTCTGTAAAATTTTGAAATAATTTCAAATGAGAAGTATGCAACAAAGTTTCCATCTTGGGATAAATTGTGTATGTTATTAAGATGAGAAAAGATTGAAAATTTTAAAAGTAAAAAAATACTAAAGTTGAAAGTGGTAAATGAGTTAGATGTGCTTTTTATCACTGATTTTTAATAGATAATTACTTCGTTTTGGTAATACAAATGTTTACTAAAAACATTTTATTTGCTCCATTCATCTCAATATATTCTGTATAATTCTGCAGAAAATATTTTTAAATGTTTCTTTCCATTTATTATGTTTTATGTGAAAGGATTTAGAGGTGTCCAATCGTTGTATTAAAAGCAAATATTTGTTTCATTGACATGTTTTTTCTTTAATAAAAACATGTTTCTTTTAACTATATTGATTTTGGACTTTTTGTGATTTTTTACCAAATGATAAATATTTAAATTAACAAAAAAAACTATATATATATATATATATATATATATATATATATATATATATATATATATATATATATGGATGTAAACAAGCGTTGCTCTATCACCATTTCGGTGAAGATAGAATCATAAGCTGGCATTTTCTAGAGCTTGGCCTCCTGTATCCGTCATTGCGGCTTTTGGCAGTTGTGGATACATCAAGATCATAGTCTACCGTGATCCCATCACATTTCTATCCAACCTTGAAAAAGCATAGTACGCCATGTTCGTAACATTTCCCAGTTCATGCGGCTTTCAACATTCGAGCATGCAATTTTACACTTCTAGATGGCAGCAGATAATGGTGGTCAGCATATCGTGCATGATTTGTGTAAAGTTTTGTAAATTATTTATATGTTCTCAGTAAAGTGGTGATACACCCCCTCTCTCTACGGGGGGGGGGGTTGAAACTCTTTTATTTCCTCGATAAATTTCTCATCATTTCATTTTTCAATACCTAATTTTCATGCAAGATTGCTGTATAGTTTTTTGCTACAGATTGCTCGTAAATTTCAAGTCTAATTATGGACACCTGGTATATATACCATTGAACAAACTGCATTCGTCCATAATTAATGCTTCAAAGCTAGGAATGTATAACATTCATTTAAAAAAATATTGAACACGTAATTTTTATTACTGAAAAGATATTTTATTTATTAATTTATGGAACATAATTATTAGGTTTGTATTATGGCTTCGCGTAGATTTTTTCTTTACTTTAAAACTTTTTTCTAAGTAAAATACAAAAACATTTTTTTTTTTGTATTTAAAAAGAAAAAACTTGATTTTTCAAATAGAAAATTAAATTCTAACTTATATTTTATGCAATTTACATATATAATTTTCATAACACTTAGTTCATTCTTATTTAGTTTCCTTTGCAAATGGATGATTACTCATGTCTAATGACACACACACAAAAGTATGCCTCAAACAAATGCAACTATTATCTTTCTAAAACTCCCCAAACTTCAATTTAAAGAGTTCTGTCAAATAAATTTTAAAAAAAATTTTGAGTAAAAAATTGATCCTACATTTCAATTAGATGATGTTCTTGTGATTTGAGAAACATGACAACGGTCATTTTTTTCGGACGTAAATAAGGACAGTTGCGCGCATACTTGTAGTTAAATTTTTTAATGTTTCAATGCATCTTTAAATGGAAGATAAAATTGAATCATATTTTGATGCCAAATTATTCAGTGATAGCACATATTTGATTAAATTTGAAAATTAAAATAATGCTATAAAAATCGAAGGACGCGTCCATAACTAATCATTTAGAAGTAGCACTTAAAATATGACTATATATATATATATATATATATATATATATAATTTTTAAATTTTTTTGGATGAAGATGAGATGCTAAGTATAGGAAATGGAAAGCATTGTACCATAGAATTAAATATAAAGACAAATTTGTGTATAACGATTCTTGTTATCTCGGTGTGCAAATCGAAATATGAAATTCTAATAAATATTTAAATAAGAAAAATGAGGTTTGATATTAATGTAAATTTTGAATGTTTAGTTTGAGTAAGTAAATTTTGGAAATGCTCACTAGCAACAAATGTAGATACGAAATTTTGAAAAAAAATTATTTGGATTCTATGCAAGAGAGTAGAGTTTCGAAGAGGAAATGTTAACTGGACTTCAATGCATTTCCAGGAAATTATCCAAAAATGCACTTTCTAATAAATTCCTTTTGACAGATCCTTCTTCTTCTGAGTTTGCTTTGAAAATGGATTCATTTTATAGTTTTTTAAACTTTAAGTGGTAAAAAGTGGTTGAAATCGATATAAAACATCTACACAAATAAATTTCATTGGAGAAGAATCATCTTAAGAATTAGCTTTGAGATATCTTAAAGAAATGAATCTACATTAATGTAATACTTTTTAATATTTAAAATTTGTTAATATGTGTTTTGAATATTTCAGAGAAACAAGTCCTTCATTACTTATATGTGCAAAACAAATAAAGTGTGTCGTCACTTGCAGTGTTAAGTCTCCTTTTGTAATAAATAAATGTACAGCACGTAGTTTGATGCATACGACTGCAAAAGTGATATTTTCTTGGAGAAAAACTGGCGGCAAAATATCATAATATTGATCTGAAAGTGCCCAATTTTACTATTAACCAAACAAAGATAATGTTCCAAAAATGACATTATATTTTTTCAAGCATCAGAGTAGATGTGTTGTAAAAAGTAAAGAAATTACTGTATTGCCAATATTTGTTTGTTGTTTTTAGAACAGTTTTTAAAGCTATCAGTGTTTTCATTTATTTAGATAGGATGTATCTTAAAAATAAATGACGATCAAAGTAAGGTGATCCGATTTTTATTTTTACTTTGCTGATGAAATTAAAAGTAACACAAAGTTATAGGTTCTTATTTTGAAATAAGATAATCGGCCAACTCTTTATTTTCTCGCTTTAATCCTGGGTCATCTTGGCAATTAAAGACAGTTGATTTGTTCTTTTAAAGGTATTACTCTTATATTAGAATCTACATGGGTTGTAAATTAACACAAAAAATAATGGAAGAATGAATTTGTCATTCGTTATGAAAGATAAATATTTACATGTGTGTATATATTTGGTTTCATGCTATACAATAAATTAACAAGCAATTTTCTTAAGTTACAAATATATGATTTTTTTTCTATCAATGAATATTTAAGCACATCGAGAATATTTTAATTATTACTTCAAACTTATTATTAATTAAACAAATTATTAATTATTACTTTTAGTTAAATATAAACGGGGACAATTTGTAAGACACAGTCAGTAACCATATTTCTTTTTTGCAGAAGATTTAGTTTGATTATAGAAGTGCGAGAGGTTCTCTCTCCTGGATATTTTTTTTTATGATCAATGGGCAAAACAAGGATAGTTAAACACGGCTAGAATTCTACTATTATTTTGGATCTATTGCCCATCTCGGCTAACGATGATCGAAAAGAGTTACTGAAGTAGGCAATAAATTTTAAAAAAATATAAGATTAGTATTTAAACTTTCGATTCTTTTGATTGACAATATAATTTTTGATACGACTTATAATAGGAATTTAAAATTACACATTCACATCTAATATTTTGTTACTAGTATTATCAAAAATCATAAAAAACAAAAATATTGAAGAAAAAATTAATTTTTTAAAAATTTTCTCAATTTTCAGAATGCCTTACTAGTAAACTTAAGATTTTAAAATATTTATTTTTATCAAAAGTTTCTTCAACTGCAACCTAAAAAAGGATATTAGTCAACATCCATTTCGTTTTACTGACCGCGATAATTTTGTATTAATTAAAGCTCATTGATTAGTCACGTTTTTTTAGTGTGTGAATTTCCTATTATTAACGCCTTTCCATTCTTTTCTCGTTTCAGGGGTGGGCTCTTCGCGTGTAGGCCATGCTGCAACCCTTGGCCACTGTAACTCCGCCCACTTAATGGCGTCAACTTCGATTTTCTAGTCTAGCTAAAAAGAGCTTTTAATCTCTTTTAATATAATTTATGCCACAGTTAATTTTTTAAATATTACGAAGCATTTAAATTAATATTTTTCTAAAAAGGGCAATGGTATAATTCTGTACAGCATCTTAAAATTCCAGGATAGGAGAAGACGCCGGACTAAGAGCTCCAATAGTCCCCAACGACTTTGCTCGCGGAGGCTGCCGCGAAGAGCCGGATGTCCCCGGGGACTTCGCGACGGAGCGACGGCAGATAGCGACCCTTGCTGTCTGCCCAAGTGTTTGTGAGTTTTTCCCGAAGTTTTTGTTATCTTTCTTATCAATCTATATAGATTGGAAATTTTTTCAAGTGTTTCAACGGAAGTTCTAATTTTGATGTGTTAGAATCTTTTTTAAGTGTTCCATGATTATGAAATCAGTCTTTGAAACTAAACGAGAAAAAAATGACTTAAAAATACAGGAAAATAAGCTTAAAATGATGAGAAAGTATCTTCTCTACCTCGCATTTCTCTTAATCTTATAATAATAGTAATAATAATTTTCTCGTGTCGAAACGATTATAAATAAAATAACCATACAAAGAACTCATTTCATCTCTTAAAGGATTTTTTTTTATTTCCAAAATATTACGTATATATATTGTCTTTCCTAAGTATTTTTAACTTTGCAAAATTGTTGAATATTTTTATTCTGTAGGTATATATATTACTAAGATATATAACCTAAAAAACTAATGTTCACTCAACTGTATTATTAACAAAGAGAGATATGTGCCCAAACTATTCTTAAGAAAATGTATGTGACTTTTCATGTTTTAAAATTCACAAAATATTAATATCAAAAGGAGAAACCCTTCCACTCTTATATATGTTTTTTAAAGGATTCTTAATTTTCAAACAATACGAACTCTATGTACTTTATTACGAAGAAAGGAAAGAAAAAGTATCTCAAATATTTAATATAAATCTGAAAAGATCTTGGGGATACATATTTAAATATATATCCTCATATATATATATGCATATTTATACTTATCAATTCAAGCAGGGGTTTCATGGAACAATACAGAAAAAGGAAAAAAGTTCATCCTTTTTTTGAATTACTTCATCCATTTATTCTTTCAACTACGTGCATCAGTGTTTACTATGCACAACAACATCAAAAGTGATGGAAATAAAAATTTTGAAATTGTGATTGATGAGGAACTTTTGATATCTAGATTAATATCTCTGTTTACATATAAATAAAATTAATGACGAGATATTTGAACAAAAGCAGTTATTATTTTTTGTTCGCCATGTATCTTTAATCTGTAACACATTATTAGAAAAGTGAAACTAAAGAGACTATGGAGTCGTGAAGAAACTTACACATTTTATATGACTTCAATAAAAATCAAAATGCCTACATGTATTTTTTTAAAAGGCATTGTCCTAACATTTTAAAAATATGATTAGATTTTCCGGTTAAAATCTTACTTCTAATTTTTTAGAACAAAACTCATAAATATCACTTACGTAATTTACACACTTCCTCATAATTTTTAAAAAAATCGAGATGTTCTTTAGAATTTTGAACATTGCAGTCGCAGGTAAATTTTCAGAATTATTTGGTATTTCTGACTGAAATCTAACTTTCAAATGAATGTAATTTGTAATTTAGACAAGTTATGCCTGTTTGAATTATATATGCTTTATAGGTGGTTTCTGTAATGTCTGGAATTGAAGCGTTTACCATCTGCAGTTCAAATAAGATAGAAAAAGCGTCTTAACAAATCCGATTAATTCTTCCTTAACCTTGAATTAGAGTTATTCAGTAGACAATATTTTTCGTAACGAAGCCAGTCAAAAAATGAAGCAAGCATCTGAAGTAGTCCCTTAATTTTTAATTTCTCCTTCAAGTAACAGGGACTTTTAAGACCAATTTAAACTGACCAGAGAGTTCTGTCTTAATTTTAATATTAACCTTATTTTCCATATTCTTCTCCCACGAAGATTCCTTCAAGCCAAAATTCTTTGTTTTATATCAAAGAACAATTTTTTATTCTTTGGAAACATTAAATTAATTTGAACGAATACAAATTTTCATTTACAAAAGACATGGCGAAATCTAATGTAGATTGTTGCATTAGTGTTAGATATGCAATAAAGTAACTTGACGAATTACAAGTAACTTCATACATTTGAATTCTTTTTAAAAGATGACAGTTGATCTACAAACACTATATAAAACCATACTTGAAACATCCCATCACACCCAAGTCATGAATTTGAAAATCACCGAAAGTTAAAGAAGCTGATTTTTAAAATATTTCGTCCCCAATTGCTTATACAGCCGAGGTGGGCATTAAGTCGATCGCGATCGACCGGTGGATGGCCAAGACATTTTAGAGTGATTTCCTAAACATGAGCAGTAGATAATTATATACCAAAATATTCAAAATTGGTTGACAGTATGCAGACTAAGTTTTCTGCTGATTATAACTACGAGAACCAGCTTTAGAAGAAATGTTTCATATTTAATGTATTTTGAATTGTTTGATAATAAATGCAACATTTGATATTATTATATTTGTGACTATTATTATGTTTGTATCTTGTTTTGTTTTAAACGTGGTTTTAAAAGAGTAATATTTTATTGTAGTTATGCATGTAAGTACGCATTCTCTCTCTCCGTATTTATTATTAAACAAAAATATTGAAGACATTTTTCTTAGCTTACCACACCTACGCGAACGGGTGGATTACAACACCTTGATAAAATTCGTAATAGCCAGTATCCTGGAAAAGTTTGCTCTCTTCTGCTCTAGAATAATTGGATGCTATTTACTACAGCGTATCTGTTTTGTGTACCCTTCATAGTCACATTTGAAAATAAAATTTGAATAAATTAAGTTTTAAAAACAAACAAAATTCCTTAGGAACTTCTAATTCATGTAGCCCGGGCAAAAACTTTTTTCCAGAGAAGTTGGCAAATAAATATGAAAGGAAAATGATTTCAGATTTTTATTCTTTCTTTTTAAAATTTTTATTTGTATATTATTCCAAGGATTTGTAACTCCCATTTCACGAAACATTTAATTGATAAGTAATCCCGCAGAAGTGTGGTTGTCAGATAACCGTTTCCTTATTGACTAGGGATGTTAAGGGTCAAAGAATATTCGGTGAGAGGATTTGTGGGACATTAAATGTTTTGGTGATCGTAAAAATCACGTTGCTGTGTTTGGATGGTGAATTGGGTTAAATTAAAGGATTGGATTAAAGTGTTCATAAGTTAGAGAAAATAAAGGGTGTAAATTAGAAGGTTGTTTCAACTGGCTGTCCTTTAAATGAAATAATTTGCAGTTTTATTTTATGCGCTTTAAATTAGTTATAGTAAATTAGTCATTAAAATTTTTTAAAAAAATTCTTTTTTAATAAATGGTATTCTTTAAAAACATTTGATACGCTGATATGAGTAAAATTTTATGATAAGGCTTTTGTAAATATCTTCATATTTTTCACATATTTCAGTTGCAACAAATGCCAAATAAAAGTTAAGAACTTTTTCTTATGTTAGATTTCGAACGATTTCGTTTTCCTCGCATAAAAAATCCTGATGGTTGAGCTTTTGGCCACAGAAATTTTTCTTTCTCGGAACAGGAACCAAGGTAATTTGTATTAAAAAAGAAACTGTGGTTGAATCCTTGTTTTTTTGGGGGGGACCACAAGTAAAGAAGTTTAAATCTCGTAAACATGCAAGTAAAGTGTTCTGAAATATAATGTGTTTTAGTGCCTAAAAACCGAAAAAGTTCTTGAAAATCTACGGTATGACTATATTGTATAAAACTCTTAACAGTTATTTAATTAACTTAATCGTAATTCAGTAATATTATAAATAAGTTTATTTAAGTTATATTTTTATAAAAAAATGAGTAAACAATTATTAAAATTAGAAATTCCAAGAGCAATTATTTGTTGATTATATATCTAGCGTATGACTACAATAATTATTGGGATCATATAGAAATTTGAAAACGGGTACATATACTTAAATAAAAAAAATCGTGAAAAAAAAAATTATTATTTGAGTGTAGGGTGGCTTCTCCAAAGTTTTAACTCAATGCGAATTACGGTAAGAAGCATAACTTTTAAAAACTATTTCAAAATATGGATGAAGTGGCGGAAAAAATATGGGGTCTCTCTGCAACAGCTACAGTTGTTAGATTACATGATACATTTACTTTGGAAGTTTGGAATTCAGTGTAAAAAATTTAATAAAATCGTTAATGTTGTAAACAATAAATGTTATATTATTGTTGTTTATCAAAGAGATTCTGGAAACTAAGTATTTCTGGTATTCTCTTCATATATATGTATACTTCGCCTTACTAATTTCTATTTAATCAATTAAAAGTGATACATTTCATATATTTTTTCCTAAACGCATTATTTTTGACACGTTTAAGTTTTTAAGGGTGCCAGTCTTCTAAAAGATCATAATAATGAACTGTTGTTAAAATATTTTAAATTATTCATCAAAATTTGGCTTTATGTTACATTTATTTCTATGAAAATTTTTTTTCTTGTTGAAGTACTATATAGATCTCAATGAATAGTTAGAATCGTTCAATTATAGTTAGTTAATATCTAGGCATGAAAAGATATAATATTTTGATGAGTCCACTATTTATTTAATGAAGCAATAAGTAAAAGTAATGTTATTTAAAATATTTGTTCGGCATTTTTTTTAGTTTTGCCTAAAATGGGCTTAATAAAAAATAAAATGCTAAAAAAGGGCAATTTATATGAAATATGTGGTGTGAAATATGCTCCTGAAATATAAAAACAACACAACTAAATTTTAAATAACATATAAATTTTTCTAGGTATTGTTGTTGCGTAGAATCAACATTCTGGTAAAACATATTCTTTGAATCAAATTCAATTGTTTTAATTCTTTAACAATTTAAAAACCCTTTGTTACGTAAGTAAATATTCTAATGCATTGTTCGAAAGGAATTACATTGTCAACAAACAGATTTCACTTCAAAAGCAGCCATAAACGTTCAAACCCAAGAGTTCCTGATATTTAAAACTTAATAGCATTTTAATAACAATCATTCTTTGTAAATTTTTTTTTCTGTTTTAATGTTCTCTTATATCAAAGCGGCTTTTAGAAATAATAACAAACTCTTAATAATAACTTTTATATGAATTAAATATGATTATATATATATATAGATCTTAACTGTGTGTGTGTGTAACTAGAGTAGTAGAGAATTGTTCAAATATTTTTTAAAAAGATTCGGTATAGTTTCATTATACTCAAAAAATGATTTAATTAGAAAGCTATATATATAATTATTGTATCTTTTTCTTGCCTTGTTGATTTGAAAAATGAAGTGCACATTATGTAACTAAAATACCTTAGAAAGTGATATTTCTATGATTATTTCAAAGGTTATAAAGTAGTTTTGCTCCTCATTATATCTGTTTAGAATCAGATTTAAGAGTAAAAAATTAACCTTAAGTTCTTTTTGATGAAATTTTTCAACAAATCATAAATGTAAAATTTGAAATAGAAATATGAATTTCTTACACTTATGCACATGTCTGTTATTTAAACAATTAAAAAATACAAAGAATTAAAAGCGGTTGCTTAAAAATTTAAATTTTGATACACATTCTTGATTAGAAATATTGTAATCAATTGCACCAAATATTTTTAATGCATTAAAAGTTTGTTGGAAAAAATAATCCTTCAGCATTTAAAATCTTTTAAAATCATCTAGAAATCACGCATAATAGTTTTAATTTGTAAACTCCATTATCGCAAAATCTGCGCTCCAAAATGCTCTGATATTTTTTTTAATCTTTATTTAAAAATATTTGTGTCAGTGTTACTAATATGAATATGTTGTTATTATGAATCAAAATGTAAGGAAATAATACAGCATTCAAATAAAAGAACCACAATAAATGCATCATAAACAAATGAAAGAAAAAGTAACATTTCATGAGAATAATTAATTTGTGGATAATATAGCATTAATGACTATCCTTAGCATTAAGCAACGTGTTTCTTTAGTTTATTTCGCATCTTAATAATTTATTATAAAAAATATGAAATACATACAAACAGGTATTAATAAAATAAATGTTAAATTCAAAAAGAAAAATTGGAAACATGTAAGAATAACCACGAAAAATTATTATTTTTTGTGGTAGAACAAGGGTCGGCAGCCTTGTAGCTGTGGTGTGTCTAAACAATTTACCAATATAGAACATGATACTGCTTAGTAGTGAAAAAAATCTATGACTTCTCAAATAGAATGAGGCATAGAAAACCTATCCTCTCAAAATCATCCTGACTCCCAAAGACGATAAACTGCTTACATTAATTTTAACTTCATTGTGAAGTTAACAAAGTTGAAAAATATTATTTTAATTATTAGGACTAAATTCAAAAGTTCATTAAATATTGTTTTGAATGATTAAATCTTTCGATGTCAGTCAAAATTGCTTTCTCTGCTTACTATCATAAAAAACACCCTTTTTTTCTGTTATTCTTGATATTCAAAACATTCTATTGATATGTCTGATATCCGTAAAATGACGAATTTTTCAAACATTTAAATTGTTTCTAAAATAATTTTAAATATAAAAATCTGATTATGCATGAAATTTGAGAAGTTTTTTGAAGAAAAGTTGAACTTTTATCTTTAATAAGCAAAGTATTTAAGCATATCTAACGTTTTTGAAACTGATATATTTATACAGATGTGTAATATAGTCTCTCTTCCTTTTGTGTGTGTGTGAATCCGTTGTATTCTTGTAAAGCAAACCTCCTTTCCTTGTTTAAGTTTCTTGTCTATATTATTTTTTAACAGACGGGTGGCCCGGATCATTGTAAATTCATTGACGTAGCCCATGGATCAGTGTGTATTTATTAATATGGCTCTCGAACATTAAAGGTTAAAAAGACACCCTCCCCCTTTAAATAAATTTTGGCTTAATTATTATACTTTGTGTCTCTCATTTTAAGAGAGAAAGGCTTAAGTTCTACCTGTACAACAATAAAAAAAAAAACTATCCATTGTTAGTAAACTGATCCAAAATATCAAACTTTGTTTCAGTTTTCTAGAAACTTTTGTTGTTTTTCTAATAATGATTACTTAAGCAACGGTTAAATACATTTTTGTAGCACAGAAATATAATTTCATTGTTGAAATGCGTTCTCTTTTGTTTCAATTTAAGAAAAGTGTCACGACTTTAAACATTCAAGCTCAATACTCGCTATTTCTCAAAAAGAATTACAGAACATTCGCAGTACGTATTTCTTCAACTTATTCCTTCTTTATCCATCAAACTGAGATACCAATTCATGAAATTTACGCAGATAAATAAATATTCATTTATATTGCCCTTCTTTTCTTAATATTTTTTTTCCAATCAGTTTTGTTATTATAAGATAATTAATTCATTTATGTAAATCAGGACTGTAATGATAGTGGTATACATTCCAAAATATACCTAAATCTCTATAATAATTAGGAAGGAATTAAAATATTTCTTTAAATGGATCAGAAGAAAAACCATTCATTTCTTATCTATAGTTTATATTTGTATAGGTTTATTTTAGTTTATACTTACTCATCCAAAATTAAAATTACTCAATACAATTATAAAATTCGTATATCCTTTTAAGACTCGAATTATTTTTTATCTTTACATATTAAATTCTTCTGGTTATTAATACTATATTGACCCTAATAAAACTGGGAAAAATAATAAAAAAGAATTCCCGCCCCCTGCCCTGGAATGTAGACGGATGATGAGGGTTGGGCTTTATCTGCGAATCAGGTCACCCATGAAATTTTACGAATTATGCTTTTTTAGCTTTAAGTTGATAGAAGAAACCAATTTTAATTCAATTAAAATTGTTACAAATAAGGATATTATTGGTGTATAATTAATTATTTTATTAATTTACATTTTATTTACTGTGAAAATATTTAAAATATATTTTGTTTGGGCGAAGGATAAATATTGCATTTTGTACAACATGTTTTCGAACTGCTTTCGTAGTTTTCAAATCGGCACTTGGGAGGCCTTGAAATTTCATCAACACATCGAAAATGGATATTCAAGTCAAGCCTGTTATTCTGGAATGGCCAGGATAAAATACATGGCATGTATAGCAGGTGGATTATAACACTTCGATATTTTTGCGAGTGGTATTACAACACTGTTATCTTCATCATCAGTTAAAATACTTTTGTTAGTAGGTGAAGAGGCTTCTAAAGCCTATCTGTAACTTAAATTTTAAGCAATCCACTTTGATTTTCGGAGGAATTTTTTATTTGATATTATAACTTGTTTGCAGAGAAACCAAGAATTTCCAAATGCTAAAACAATTAAAAGAATGTTCTCAAGAGACTTTTATGGTAAAGAATGATCCAAAATTGTCTTTCCATTTCAAATATTTCCATGTTTTTCTTTTCATTGATCTCGTCTGAATTGATTTCTTCTTCCCGGATAAGGTATTCATATGATTTTTTCGCAGCATTGTCATCATCCGAGAGATCAATAAGTTCTGATCTAAGTTCAATTTGATTTATTCATCAATTGCAAAATTTCTTCTTGGGTGAGGATTCTTCTTTGAGACACCTGAAAAAGTTTTTGGTTAAAAGTTAGCAAAATATTCCATGAAAAATAATAAAATGTATGAGAAAATTTTATTATTTAAAAAATATATATATTTAAAGCGCTCAATACAGGAAAAACAGATTTTTTTAGTTGGAGGAGAGATATCTGTGTAAAGGATTAAAATGCCATACCTCTCATCAAATGTGTGAACGAGAAAATTTATTGCAAAAAAGAGCCAGAGAAAGAAAAAAAAGGTACTCATCCATGGCAAACCCCAAGAAAATATGGTTTTAATTATTTTTTAATATATTTCGTTTTTATTTAGGCTTCTATCAACATTATTGAAACAGAAAAAAAAACCCTCATATGGCAAGAACTTACTTTTATAGCTGCAGTAACGTCCAACCAGCACGATCGTGCAGGTAACGAAATCCCGAGTCATACCAGCGCACAACATTAATACAGTATAATTAATATATTTTTTCTATTTTACAATGATTTAAACATTAATACAAAAATTTGTATCGAAGCAATTTGAAAAATATCGATAATTACCTTTTTACGACAGATAAGAAAGAAGACACGTTTTTGTTGTATTTGAAAACAAAGCTAGACTTGCCAGCTGAAAATAAAACATGGACCATAACCATCGTCTATTGATAAAAAGTGATACTTTGCACTTTTTGTTGTTACATACGACTATTCTAGAAGGAAAAACGTATAAGAGTATCTAACCCTCACGATTGTGCGGGTTGGGTCTTTAAGGGATATTCACAACAAGCTGTTATGCATGAGTTTATGTGAAATTAAAAAATTTTCAGCTCTTAGCACTTACTGTTTTTTTTTCAGAAAGTGTATGATGAGAAATTAATTGAGATGTAGGCAAGTAAATTAAAATCACATGTAAAATTCACTCATAGAAAGACTTTGAAGATTTGTTCTATAAACATCTCAGGGGAATTCACATGCACTTTTAATTTGATTTTCAGAAAAGAAAATCAATATCGAGCTCAATAGCGAAAATTTAGTTTCATATCAAGCTTAATAGCGAAACATCACATTCACATTCAGCTCAATAGCCTAACTTTTCTCTCACACCAAGATCAATAGCGAAACTATTTTATTACACAAAGAAAGTTTCTAATCACATAACGCATACAACAGAGATTTATATTCAGTAAGTATTCGAAATCTTATTACACTCCTTTTTTTATGTGTAAAATCTTTCCTCTCGGTTGCTGGATATTTCTGGGAGTGATTTCGTGAAAAGGGACGGATGTGTGTAACCGGATGTGACGTAAGCGCGCGCTACTTGATTTGACCAATGAGAGTGCGTGGCTGTGTTTCGCTACCTCGCATTAGGAG
Organism: Trichonephila clavipes; assembly: GCA_019973935.1. Lineage (NCBI taxonomy): Eukaryota > Metazoa > Arthropoda > Arachnida > Araneae > Nephilidae > Trichonephila > Trichonephila clavipes. The sequence goes on from BMAU01020437.1 coordinate 20,079, forward strand.
TGGATCAAGACAGCGCTCTGCACCCAGATAAAGTTTTTTGTAATGCAGTGCTATCGCCATCTGTTGTCCAAAATATTATTTATTTTTGTGAATATATCTCATGATCATTTATCAAACCTCAGTTTAATTTGTTTAGTTAATGAAAATAATTTATTGTATTACAAAATAAATATGATTTAAAAAGCCAAGTTTTTTTAAATTATGTAAATTTTATTAAAATATCTACACTTTTGCTTCGCATGAAGAAAAATTAAAGCATATAAAATATTAGAAATATAACCTTAATTTATATATAACATGCAAATTAATTCACCTAGATTTAGATTCTATTTTTTTTTTTCAAAATAATTAGGCAATATGTCAACTTATCAAGTAATTTTTTAAAAGTATCCTTTAAGAATAACTCTTAAGGATACTTTAAAAAATATAATATACATTAATACATATAGTAATACAATATGATATAAATACATACATAACTATTTTCTTTTCAACACACACATAATGATATATTGAGATAAAATATAATCACCAGAATATCATATTTTAATTCCATAATTATGCCAGTAGTTAAATGTGTATGACTTCAAAGAATAAAGAATCACAAAAATGAAAATAAATTAATCTTATTTATTAACTAAACTAAGCACAGGAACCACCAGTTAGGAATTATTTATTTTGATTGTAATAAGTATGGTCAAAATCTGTATTGATGGATGTAATTTCTTGTGAATTTAACAGTAATCCTTCTTTAATATTGCTTACTTCTTCAGTAGTTGGATTTTTGAGTGTACTGGCAGTGAATCTTTTACTTCGTGTAGAAAAATATCCAAGTTGTTTTTCACAATCTTCTTTTTTATATTTATAGTCGAGGATTCCATCATTTTAATTCTTTTATTATTGTGCTCTTTTTGTTATAGAAAATATTTAATATACTATCTAGGTTCCTGTGAATTTTATTATCTTCTTCTGGTGTACACTCGTGTTCATCTATAAAAGCAAGAATGCTTTCAATTTTTCTTTTTTTTTTGGATTCACGGTCATCATTATTAGCAGATTTAGAGCTACATGGTAAAACATCAAATGTTTCTTTTAAAATATCATTTTGATTTAAATTTTCTTTTATTTCTTCATTACGTGTATCCTCATTTAAAAACATTTGGGCAACTTTATGAATGTGCTTGCAAATATTTCCTTTTATTAAACTGTCTACACAAGTGCATGTATAGGAATGAATACAAATTTTGCAGGCAGTACATTTAATGTAACATAATCTATGGCATTTTTCTTCTTTTTTGCATATTAAATAGTTGGAATGATTAGATTCAATTTTCCACTTGTTATCTTCTAATTTTTCAATTCTATTGCTTTGAATCTCTAGACTTAATCTGTGGCTATTCACAACTTTTGTTAGTTTATCAGAGGAAATGGTTTTTTTTTGTAATTTTTATTAAACGTTGAAACGTTCTACCACTGTCAACAGTAATTTCTCTAATATCCTGCAAAAAATTTTTTTCATTAACACCTTCTTTCAATTTTCCTGAAAATAAATAAACAAAACTAACAATAGTAACTAATAATAATAAAATTAAAAATAATGAAACTCTAATATAAATAAAATACAATACCAGCAATAGCTGTCCTATCGGACTCTGATAACCTTAAGTGCTCCAATTGAGTTTCATGATTTTGATGCTTCGGGAAATAATGCACTACTACATTTTCAGTACTCTGTCTAACTTTTATTACTGCTGGGCAACTAATTCCAATTTTGGCAAAGCCCTGAGACTTTAAATTCCTGAGACATTTCCCTTTTGGTTTGTATGTCCCACTTCGACAACAGTGATAATTCATCACTATGTCTCCATTTTTAAATGCTTTACAATCTCGCTGTCTAACATATTTTGACATAGTCTTGTTTTCTTCTTCTTTCCATGTAACAAATTCTATAATGTAAATTAAAAGAAGGTTTACATTTACTAATATAAAATTATGTAAACTTCTAGAAAACATTTATACGTAAATGTATAAAATTCAGTCTACTACAGTGAAAATTTATAAACTCAATTTTTTTTTCAATGCAACTATTAATACCACTGAAAGTATTGAATTCTTTCAAAATCTCTCTTCATTTACATCACACTGTTGATGATCATGAATATTTTTAAATGCCTTTTCAAACAGAAAGGGCAAGTGAAGACTTGAATACAAAATGAGCAGATTAAGTCTCTATGCACATTCATTTCAGAAAACAATAAGTATGCAAAAATTGATTATAGGAAATGAAAAAACAGATTGACTAATTAAAATAACAAGAAAGATAACAAACAATTAACAAAATAAAGCAAAAAAAACATAAGAAACCAAGTGTAAAAATTATTAAAAATGTAAGTAAAATACAAAAGCACTTCCGCAAAAATCGTTCGACTAATACAGGGATACAAAAATAGCAAGGCAATCAATTATTTTAGTTTCCATATTTCGTAACAGATGGCGCTAGCACTGCATTAAAAACAATCTAACTGGGTGCAGAGCGCTGTCTTGATCCACTCCTCTCGCATTGGGATCCAACTCTAGTAGCCATCGAGCGCTTGACTAAACCCGTTAGTCATGATATTGGGGGCAGAATTGAAAATGGACAAACAGTTATTTCGGTGGTCCTATACATTTCTTCGAATCAAACGGTTAAAAAAAATTAAAGATTTCCTGTGCATTTTGTTTTTTTACCATATAACGAAGGTGGTTCTGCTCTTTTAAAAAATTTATCACTCGCTTCCCCTGATTTTGAGTGGTGATTTTAATCTTAACTTCAGCTTGCCAAAAGCTGAGCCGCTCATAGCTTTTATGAATGATGAACTCAAGCTCGAAATGAACTCAAATTAGAATGTTTCGACTGCTGACAGTGGTACTGTTATTGACGCTGTTTTTCAACGGTTTTCAGATACTTTGAAATCACAAGTATATGGTCATATATATTTTAGTTATCATAACTCTATTGTCTCCGCTCTTCCCCAAATTGAACAAGAATAATTATTTTTGATAAAATATTGCATTTTTTTACTCCTTTTGTTATATAATTAAATACAATTTTCATTAAAGTTACAATTATTCGATAGAAAATTATTTCCAATCATACCCAATTCATATTTTTTTTTTCAGAAAAAAGTTAATATTGCGTATTTACCGCGATAACATGTCAGATGTTACACATCATATGAGACTACTGTAAGACTCGTTTTTTTATCTTAAAATCTTTTATCTTGATTTTTTTGTGTGTAAAAAAATTAAATTACGTGTTAAAAATTAAAATTCGCCCAATTTATTTCCATTAGCTAAATCATCATCTAATATTTAATTAAAAAATAATAATATTTTTACTATCAATTACTGGTCTTATTTTAAAAAAGCACAATTCTCTCTCTCAGTATGTGTTTCTTTTATTTTTTAATAATATTTAAAATAATTTTATACAATATAATCCCTTTAGCACTAAGCACAAGAACAATGAACACTTTAATCAGATGTGTTTATTTCATTTTTTAAAGCTTTCCATTTTTTAAAAAAATTTCCTTTTTAAAGAATGTTACTTTCCATAAGTAATTAATTATTTGCTTCGTATTTTTCTACCCTAAAAATTTTTAATACTCACACACATATACAGGGAGTTCCAGGATCATATTAGGATTAATATTAAGGGTAAGGAATACTCACAAAAGTATTTAGATTTGCAAGCAACCCATGTTCGGAAATGTCTTCGCTCGGTGCTAGGTGGCGCTGCTCACAAGAGCATTTAAGGAAAGTCCTGCATTACCGCAGGTCTGCATTTTAACCGGCATCGCTCGTAGAGGAATATGAAACGTTTTACGAGCACCGAGCTGGTAGATGTGCAGCTGATGTACATCGCAATTTATTTTACATCACCTGAATTGCGTTACAATTTGTGTGAATATGGATCATAACGAAGTAATAGGCAAATTGAGAATGGGCCACGCATTTCAACAGACCACGGTATCTAACACATTTTGTTCCCTTGATGGAACAAAATGTGAAGGAATTGAAGGAATGCCAGTACCAAGTTGAGAGTTCGAGTCATTCGTGGCCCCATTACATCGTAATGATCCAAATTCCCACAAATTGTGATGAAAATTAGCAAACATCCGTTCCGTTGTATCTCCCTGGGGGTACCTTTTGTAATGCAATCTTTCTGTTGAATGTACATTTTCTTCTGTAAATCCATATGTCAGGTGCACATCTACCAGTTCGGCGTTTGTAGAACATTCCAGACTCCTCTGGAGGCAATGATAGCTGAAACGTCTGCGAGAATGCAAGTCTGTTCACCTAAATGCTAATGTGAACAATGCCACATAGTGCTGAACAAAAGCGTTTCCAACCCCTTAAAGCTTGTCCCAATGAACCTGCAACACCTTTTATATTTGTGTCTTAAAATCTTTGTAACAGTATTTATAAAAGTAGACCACTTTGTGCTGTTAAAAATAGTTTCTCCACCCAATATTTCAACTTTTTTTGATAGTACAGGAAAAAATCAGAAGAATGTAATAGTAAGATATTCTGAACCATTATTAATAGAAAAAGGTAAATACTAAATAAAAGTATTTGTAATGTTTAGATCAATGTTCAAATCAAAGAGTAATAAATCAGTTTTTGTTTTACTAATCTAAATACAAATAAAAGCTTCAATAAAAAAGGCCTATTTATAAAAAGTTTATAAATTTAGGATTATAACTAAAATAAACAAATATACATTCTAACTCTAAAATTGTATTACAACGTTAAGAATTACATTTCGATATTTATAGATAACAAAATAGTAATAAACAAAGTATATGCTTTTATATATATTATTTCTGCGGAATACATACATGTATGTTTAAAATATGAACACAAACTAATAAAAGTAGAATTATATTTGATATTCATTTCTGTAAGCGTTTTGCAAATTTGGTTTTGTAATTTTTCAAAGATATATAATTTTAACTCTGTTATCCTTTTTATTTCTTTTTCAGCGGACCCTTATCTGAACAAAGCTAATAACCCAGTAATATATTGTGAAAACTCATAAAAATATTCTTCGAACCATTCCTATAAGTAAGTTAATTTTTTAACCTCAAAGGGGGGGGATGAAGTATCATTATATGCTATTTATATATTAAACGTAGTTACGTTAAAATATATGTATCAGCGTTTACTCTGATATTTATTTAATAATTTCCTTAGTAACGTTATCATATATATTATAAATGCGAAAGTTTGTGAGGATGTTTGGGCGTCTATGGACTTTAATGAAACTTTAAGGGTGGGCATTAAGTCGATTGCGATCGACTGGTGGACCGCCAAGACATTGTGAAGTGACCGCCTGAAGATTTTAGCAGGTAGTAAGTATAAACGAAAAATTCAAGATTGGCTGACAGTACGCAGACTAAGTCTTCTATTGACTATAACAACGAAAACTAATTTTAGATAAAAATGTTTTATTTTTCAATGTATTATGAATTGTTTTATAATAAATGCATCATTTAGTATTATTATATATGTGGCTATTATCATTATGCTTGTGTATCTTGCGTTTTGGCCTGAATGCGGTTTTAAAACAGTTGTTACAAAAGGTAAGTACATATTCCGTATTTGTTATTGAGTTATAATAATAACCTTTTCCTTATACCGCACCGCACCTACGGCATTGGGCAGGGGCGCATACAGGAATTTTTCAAGGGGAGGATCGAAGGTCTACCCTTCTTGTATCATACTCCAATACGCAGCCAAACATATTTTTTTGATTTGGGTGGTTGCCGGGAACAAAAAGCAACAAAAAATAAATTACTGAACAAATGATTAACATTAATTAATAAAAAATACTAATAACAAATACTCTTTCATTTTGTTTTCTTTTTACATGGGATTATAATGAATAGAAAAAAAATCAAGGGCTATGAGGGAAGGTCCGGACTTGTGGACCCTCCCCCCTTGCGTTGCACCACTTACAGTGGGTGGACCGCAAAACCTTGAAAAAATTCGAAGTAGCCCGTTCCCTGGAAAAGTCTGCCCTCCCCTGCTTTACAGTAATATAGCTTATACATCAGAATAACGCATAGGCTATAATTTATAGCATAGGCTATAATTTATATAGATATTGTGAGAAGTGTCCAAAATATAACGATATTTGTCAAGTAAGTACGAAAAAATTCTGCCATCTGCAAGCAATTCTGGCGTGCGCTGCAAAAAAGCCCACGTCAGCATATATTTATCTTTTGTTTGTGAAAGAACTCCTTTTGTTTTGGAATGTTTAATTGAATAGACAGATATTGCATTTTTTAATTTAAAAATAATTATAACTACTGTACTGTATTTTTTGGATTGAGTGAGAGAGTGAATATTAACGTCACACTGTTCAGCTACACGAGGGCTTTTGGCAATGGACCACGTAATTTTGAACAGTGGTCAAGTGACGTGGACGACACATAAGTTGGCACCCCCTTCTCCTAACCACCACACCACATTAACTTAGAAGGAATATTCTACCAATACTTAGCAGGAATATTCTTTGAAATCCACTCTTCCAAGATATACGGCAGCACGGGTTCTATGATGAGTATTTTAGAGGGGAAGGCGAATAGTTTTGTAGCAGATATTGCGTTTTCAGCGGATTGCAAAGATTATTATTTTTGTCCCGAAAAATAGCTTGTCAACATTTAAGTGTCTTATGTTTTTGTATGTTAATGAAGACCTTAGAAAACGATTTAACTATTTATTTTAAGTGAGCGGTGTATATAATTAATTTTCCAGTGGAATATCTTTAATCAATTTATTATCTCTAACGGATTAAATTTCCCAAAGTGGAGTATTTCGTTTATGTATATCCCTTAATTTTCAATATAGTGTTCCAAAAAAATATTGCAAGAAAAAAACTGCAGTAAATCATAATGTGGTAGATAAAGCATTAACGTGCATCGCTCCCCTACACGGCGCGCGCGTCTTACAAAGCTCTAATAAAGCTCGAGCTATAAAAGTAGCTAGACATTTGCCAACTTGACTCTATCGTTATCATTTCGCTAGGTTTTTCATTGAATCGCCCTTATAATTAAAGAAATGGCGTTGTTTGCGAATATTACAATTTTAACATAAAATAAATACATCAGAAAGTAATATTAATGTATTACACTTTCAGATATAAATTATTTACACTATTTTAAGCTTTCATTACGCAAAACTTTTAACAATGTGTTACTTTTGCTGAGCAGAGATCAGCTTCGGGAGTTATTTTCAAAAATCGACCCTCAAGAGTGTTACGGGGAATTATAAAAAAAATCCTTTTTATCAGCTATTAGATCTACATACCTAAAATTTAACAAAGATGTTTTTTTCTTTCTTTTTTTTTGATTAGCTGAGATATGCAATAACTTTTTTTTTTGTTTAATTTGCAATCCACGTAAAATTAACTCATTAAAAACTTCTTTATCCTTCAATCTGTGTTGTTTAGCATTTCAGTTCACCCGTGCGAAGAACGGGTATACCAGCGAGTAGCAAATATTTCAAATTTTGTTTAAATATTTTTGTATGATTATAAAAAAACTTTTAAAGAGTATTTCAAAATTTACAAACACTTCAGATCTTGAAAAATCAATTTGGTATGTTTTCGGGTAAAATTGTCTTAAGTTAAGGTTAATTTTTTGAAGTAATAAATTTTGATTATAAATTTTTTTCATTTTCTGGTGCTATTAATCTCTGTGTATTAACACACGCGTAATAACGTAATAAGAACGTCTTCGTCTTTAATGAGAGATAAAAATGCAAATTAAATCAAATCATCAAGAAAAATTAAGGCAATCACAAAAAATAATATATAACATAAAAATATTAACATAAAATTTATGTATCACAAATGTAGCTTAGGATTTTTTCTACGATTTCATGTTTTAAATTCATTACACACATTCTGTATCTTTCAATTATTTAATAAACTGTTTTTCTTTTTTTCAGAATGACAGATTCAACAACAATTTTTAGTTGGTTGCTGCCGGCGCTGGTCCTCTTGAATTTCTGGCACACATTCACATTTTTAATTATCACTTCTTCCCTTAAATATCTCTAATACAGTGTTTCTCAAACAGTGGGACGCGAGCATATCGAAAATAAAAAATTTTAAAAAATTAATTTACTGGAATGCATAAAACAAAATACTTTCAGACATAATAAAAATGCACTTTTACTCTGATATAATTTATATGTATCATCTGGCGAAATAACGTAATGAAAAATAAAAACTTCTTCAATACCTAATTAGCAATCTTTGATCCTGTAACCAAATAAAAAACCCCTTTTATTTGATTTGCTGTAATCCCATGATGAGAGATTTTTTATTACGTTTTCTTTTTAAACCTTAAATACTACTCTTTAAGAGAAAAACAAATTCCTGACTCCCCCAGAATCGAAAAAATTTAGGAAGATAAAAAATTCATCACTGTTATGAAATACTGTACATAAAGCTGTAGGCAGTAGAATATATTTGCTCAACATCTGTTTGACCTTCTAAGTTATTAGTACAGTTAATTATGACTCCTCTCTTACACGTTTGTTTTTCATTTAGGGAAGTTGTAAATAATGCATTTCTGTGGGGGGTCCATGTAAAAGCGTTTGATATTTGGAAAACCTCAGAGAGCACACTTTGAAGGATTACTTGGCCAAGATTTATTTTTATGAGTAATCTCAAACATTTAAAGCTTAATGAAAAACGTTTTACACAATTCTTTTAGCAGTAACATCCATATTATAAATTGAACTCACTTTTATCCTGGAAGTGGTCGCGCGGGGCACACAGATCATGAAATCGTTAATTCAGGCAAAACTGCTTATTTGTTACAAATGAAAAATTGAAAAGTCCTTGAAAGTAGGTAAGTATACTTTCTCTTAATTAAATTATTCACTTGAATCACGATTTTTATCGTGTACAATAAAAATAATTATATAAAAAAGGTTTGGATGACTCAATCACCCCGCGAGACCATTAACGTTAGTATTGAGTGTGTGCCTGCTCCCGGGATAAAACATTTTGAAGTCTTCTCGATTTAAATATTGAAAAATAACACAACTATTCTTCATCGGAATTTTATATTTTTCATTATTTAATATTAATTCTAAATGCTGTTTCTGTGAGGCTTTAAATTACAGTTCGCTTAAAACTAATTATAATATGAGCATTCATTTTAAAATATCATTTTACATTTTAGTAAATATTGTCGCGCATTTGGGTTTACTCTCTTGACAATTTAGCTATTATATCAAGAAGGCTTTAGTTTTTTTTTAAAAAATGAACTCGTGCGAAGAGTGGGTACTTCAGACTTTAATGTATCATTGCTGCACAAGATATTTTATAATTAATTTATTAATACTAAATTAAAAACAAGTTTAATAAGTATTAGCGACTTCCATGGGCTTGTCTTGCAGATGAGAGTTTTTCAAAGGAAGATTTACGATTAGAAATTGACACTCCGAGTACTTTTTTATATTTGGCTGAGATCTATGTTTTGTCTTCAAAGCAGCCACAGCATTTTGCAATTGTTCCAACTTAAAAATTCTAGAAAGAAAAATAAAATATATATTACTTAAAAGTAACATATAAAATATTTAAAAAATTTATCTTATTAATTTAATTTATACAGTTTATAATTAAGATCATATTGTAGCTTTAGCGTCAAAGTGCATTATTATTGTATTCAATACATTATTATTGTATAAAGGGGGTGTGATAAAAATTATGATAGAAAAGTGGGACGCCAGTATTGAAAGTTTGAGAAGCACTGCTCTTATATACTTATTAAATAAACTTAATACCAAGAAACATGCCATCACCCACCAAAACAAACTATTAGCTAAAATAACAAACCCTACCTCCCAAACCATAAACAGCCTCCAAATGAATTCCAGCACCCAAACCATATATCCTTCAATCACCAAAAAAACTCAACAACAAAAACAACTCAAATCTCACACCCTATCCTTGACAATAACACACACTTAAAAATTTTGAAACAAAACAGTAGTACACACAAAAAAAAGTTGAAACAAAATAATAGTACACAAACTAATAACAAAAATGACCAGCCACCGGCAATTGTAAACAAAGTAGAAGAGAAAATAAAAGACAGCAACACAATATTATAACTCGAAGTACAAACCATGATGACTTCGAGACACGTTTTAATCTTGATCAACTGTCTGTTCAGTCTTCCAGCCAATCATTGGACACATCAAAGCCTAAAAAGAAAAAAATCTGGCTAGAGGAAATTGAAAAAGACAGTTTCAAAAATTACAAAACCACTAAAATAAAATAAACGAAAACATCAGTAGAACCTAAACATGAATTCCATGATCAAAATTTTCAATAGTTTCAACCAACAGTGAATTTAATAAAAATAAGACACTTATTTGAATCATTTTCAATTATGATGAGTGTTCTCTGTAAAAAAGGAGGCCAAAATCATTGACACTGTTGGGGACACTGCGAGATTTCCACCTGGAATACATCTGCACTTCCACATTGCACATGAGAAGGGAATGACAGAAAGGAGGGACTTCCTGGGTGGGAAGAGGAGAAAGGAGACACTTCTCGAAAGAATGATTTGAAAAGAACAAAGCGAAGGGTTACTCATACACACATCAAGAGAAGGAATGTAGGATGAAACGTAGAAACAACAGTAAATTTTTAATATTTTGATGTTTTTTACGGATCCCATTTCAAGTTTTTTTCCTCTAAAATTCTAAATTATTCTATCATATCTCAAAATTTTAAACAGACTTTTTTTTTAAGGTACTTGATGGTTGCCTTATTTAATTCATTTCAACAAAGGTAGTTATAAATACCTTACACTTTTTTTGAAGGTACTGCAAAGTACTTTGCTGTTATTTTAAATGTATTAATTTACCTTTTTTTACAGTACATTTTTATTTCCATTTATCATTAATATCGCAATATATATCAAAATTCTTTCCACAATATTTTATATTCTTATTTCTTCTTTAACATCAGGATATTGCAAAATTCACTCTTATCTCTCCGTTCCCTCCTACCTTTCTTTTCTCGGTTGGTTTCCGAATGTTTCCTCGCCCTCTCAACTCGTTCTCTCGAACAGCACCTCCCCTTTCCTCTCTCCACACCGTGATGTAATCCCTCTTCGGCCACTCCCTCCTCACACGTAAAGTGGAAGAGCAGAAGTCTTCTCAGAGAGGAACTCTGCAATGTCTGCGGCAATATCATTGATTTTGGTTTCCTTAAACATAGCTAATACTCATCAGGATTGAAAATAAATTACCTTTATGTTTTCAGATTTAATTAAGTATCTTATTTCTAATGAGAGTTCGAAGGTCTTCTTTCAATATAAAAAAACTTACAATATCCTAGCAATAAACAATAGCAGATCCAACAATAATCAGTCAATAGTTCAGTTTCAGGTCATCATGGTTTGCACTAAGAGAATTAAAATTATTAATAAAAAAATACCTACTTGATTTATTTCAAAATTATTTTCAAAATTTTAAATTTATTTCAAGAAACCAGTTTATTAGTCAGATTTGTATATTTTTTTTTTTACACAATGTCAAATATCTTCAAATTTCTGATCAAATAAAATACTCAATAGCCATTGTGTGTTGTTTCTATTCTTTTCTTTTTTTCATTTAAAATGGATGTTAATCAGTTATCCTAATCTTAGTTCTAGCTCAACGAAAATGCTATCGAATATGCGTTTCTTTTTCTCATGGATATTTAAATCGTTAAGGAAGAAATAATAATAAAAATAAGTTTTATAATAAGCATAACTTGTTGAGTAAAAAATGAATTAATGTTGAAAATATAGATTTCTAATGAGTCCAATACGAATCAAAAGCGGTTAGTTATCTCCAACCTAGCCATTTTGTTTATTGATTTATATATAAATGTGACATTTTATTAAATAAGTTTATTTCTAGACGTGAAGTACAACGTATACCTTCTTAAATGAAAGATTGTAGTTTGATGGATTTCATGGGAAAAAATATTATGCATAATTTTCCATAATTTGTAAATTTGTGCGTGATTTTATAAGAGAATTGACGTACATTGTTTCAGTGCATTCTTAAGTGGATTACCTTATCTGGTTTAATGTGTTCTTGGAGTATATCAGTCTTGGCTGTTTTCACATAATCAGATTATATTGCTTCTGTTTCCCATGTGACGTCTGGGAAAATTGAAGGGAAGTGTAAGAGTTAAGAATTTATAAATCATTGATTTATTTCTTCCACAGCTTTTAATTACAATATGTGCATTTGGTTACAAGTTATTCAGTCTATTGACTATTTCCACATCTGCACAATATCCTCTTTGGGAAGAAAGAGGCAGCACAACCTTTCTGTGGAGTTTTTCTAAACGGACTGTCTCTCCACACTCCAGGGGTGGGTGCTGTCACCTCTTACACCTCGAATTACACTTAAGGTTTCAGCTTACAGGTGGAGTAGCGTTTTTCTTGGAGCCATCGGTTGTCGATGATTTGTCAGATGAAAGGACCCCGCAATATTTTAGGGGTTAACGTATAGATATAAACGGCGGAATGCAAACGACTTAAATAAGACGATCATTTTCAGCCACTTGGGGGGGAAAACGTTACACCCAAAATTATCCGGTGAATCATAACTTTGAGTATACCAGAAAAATTTGATGGACGACGAATAAAGACAAAGGGAAGGCCAAGACGTTTGTACATCCTGAAGAGCAACGAAAAGTTGCCAAATGAATGATTTACTGAAGGGTAGGCTTAATTCGTGTGACATCAAAGTCACATGATAACGACAATTATGTGTGTCCAGCTAATCAGTACATGTCCTCAATTTCATGTCGTTTGCTTCTTGCGGAAACTTTCTTTTAAAAATTAACTATTCATCAGCAATATTTATGTGTGCAGTTAAAGTGCCCTATTTAAAAAATTGGAACACATATTTTTATTTTTTTTTGTAAGAAAATTAACACTTTTTGAAGAAGTTTAAAATTTAAATGAGACTTTTTCAAAATGTACCTTTTTCAAATTGTATCGAAATTGTACATGTGAAGCCGGTATAGGCATTACGTCGATCGCGATCGACCGGTGGACCTCTAAGACATTTTGGGGTGACCGCCTGAAGATTTTTGCAGTAATCATATACGGAAAATTCAGGATTGTCTGACAGTACGCAGACTATATATATGTTTTCTACTGACTATAGCAGTGGTCTTCTAACTTTCCCAACTCACGGAACCCCTAGAGCTTGAAGGTGCTTTCGTGGAACCTCTAGAACTAAAGAATGTTTTCATGGAATCCTATTCCATACACATACTTCGAAGAATATATCTCAAAATAATATTTTAAGTAGATCAACATGTTATAGGTACTTTATCTAAAGGCAAATAAAAAGTATTGCATTCATTATTAAAAAATTCTAATCTTTTTAATATATAATTTACTCATTAATAATATTAATTTGTGATCCAAGTGTCACTTATCAATGCATTTTATTTAGTAACTGTGATATGTACTTGCTTTTTTTCACACGAAGTGTCGATGTTTAGGTCAATTGAGATTAAATGCAATCACATTACGTATTCTTAGTTCAATTTGTTTTTATACTTTGTTTTTGTAGCCACACACGTTGAGAAATATATTTCACTTAAACACAATGTTCTGAACGGCATTAAAATGTTTATAGCTGTATGAGAAATCTCGTATATTTTGCATGAATTTACAACGTAAAATTTAGAATCTGTTCTTGCTTAAATTTAGATTTCAACATCGAATTTGTTGATATGTTGATGAGTTGTTTCCTCTCCTTCGTTACAGGTGTTGTTTTTTTTTTTTGCAAATGCAAAAAAGGTGCATTTTCCATTAGAAAACTATTTAGTTTTGCAAGACATTATGCTAACTAACGAGCATAAAATTATCTCGAGGAACCCGAGATAGTAAACAATAGAATAGTAGTAGGAAGCATATAAATATAAAGATAAAATGTTTTATAATGTTTCTTTATTATAATATAATAAAAATTTAAAAAATGTTGCTAAATAAAGTTATATATAAAAAAAATTTTCGGTTTTAATGAATAGAAGGAGGTGAGCTTTAGATACTTGTAACTATATAAACTTCATAGGGAACGTGAATCCATTTTACATACATATTTATTTCTTCTCGATTTTTTTATTGTGACTCGTGGAATCCCTGGGAATGTCTTGTGGAATCCCAGGGTTCCTTGGAATGCAGTTTGAAGACCACTGGACTATAGCAACCAATACTAACTTTAGATAAAATGTTTTATTTTTTAATGTATTTTAAATTGTTTCATAATAAATGCATCATTTGATATGTGGCTATTTTTATTATGTTTGTATCTTGCGTTTTTCTTTCAACGTGGTTTTAAAAGAGTTGTTTTTTATTTAAGTTCTGTAGGCAAATACATACTCAGTATTTATTATTGAGTTAACCCTTTTTCTCTCACCTCGACACGCCTACGCCGTTGGGCAGAGGCGCACACTCGAATTCCTCAAGGGGGATGTTCTACCCTTCTCGCATAATATAGAACCCAATATATAGCCAAACATAGTATGTTTTTTATTTTGTCGATTGTCGGGAACAAAAAGGAGCAGAAATAAAATTACTGAATTAATAGTCAGCATTAGTTAATAAAAATACTAATAATAAATACTTAATTGCATTTTACGTTCTTTACTCATTGGCATAGAATCAATCGGAAAAAATAAATCAAGGGTTATGAGGGAGGGTTAGGACCCCTGCCCCCCTTGTGTGCGCCATTAACACTTGATAAAATTAAAAGTAGCCTGTACCCTGGCCTGCCCAACCCTTATGTCGATTATTAAGTCTAAGTCTAATGTCATTTTGTTTTGAATTCAATCGAGAACACGTGATTATATTTATCATGTGACCGTCCTGAATTTTACCCATTGCAGAATGAATGAATTGTTGAGTAATAAAGGTTCTCGTATTGTCTTGTTAAATTCTATGAAGGTATCAAACAATAACATCTCCAAAGCTTTGGATATAAAGGCTTTTAGAGTATAAATTGCACAAAACGCAAGAGTCGGTTGCAGGGACGTCTTAAGACTGTTCGAAGCACTGAGCTATTTTGCTAAAGTAGGCCCCTCCTGTTTTTCTTTAAAGTTGGTAGTATATAGCACTTGTTTTCAAACACTCGTACCAACGGTAACCCGAAAAGAATAAATGTGCATGACTTATAATTTTATAAACCTTGGCACACACCGGCTCATAGCCGCCTTACGACTAAATGAATAATGAGGGTGTATGGTGGTAGGCCTAGGCCTAGACATGGACATCTCACATTGGTGCAGTCTTTCCACTTAGGCCAGTTGGGGCATATAGTTGGAAATCCACATGTTTCAAAAAATATGTCCAGGAAAGGCATGGTAGAAAATAATAATATTTAAAAATATGTTCTTTTCAAAAATGTTAAACAAGTTTGCTCATACGTTTAGTTTCCAAGTTTATCATCTATTTTTCTTTACTTGGTAAATAAAAAGAAAACTTCCAGTGATTGATTTTATCAATTATTTTTTTTTTATTTCCAAATTTCGTATGCTTGATATGTTTTTAAATTCTGTAGTTTGCTGCTTTTCTCTCAAGTGTCTTTAATGACATCTTTGGCAGACTCAGGGCAACAGATTGGTTAATGATCAATAATTCAAGGATGGTTATAAGAAGCTATAGCTCATGAGCCCTGAGTAATTTAAGAGTAATATTAACTTTTTGTTAATTACAGGGCTTGAGGGAGGTTGCTTCGTATTGAATAAATTAAAAAAAGTATTGACTTTCTTTTACTTATCTAATTTATTTTTAAGAAAAGAACAAGAAATAGGCTTAATCCAAAATGGGAAACCGAAAGCGCCAACCCAATGTTAATGTCGTATTCAACGTTAACTTGACCGACAATCAGGCCAACTACCCTTTTCCCTTTCTTTGTTTTTGCTGTTTGAGTAATCTTTTCTTCATCCACCACTTATGGACCCACCATGTTGTAAATTGGCCTCAGAATTAGTTAATTTGGTATTTTTTGATGGTATTGAGAATCATGAGCTCTATTTAAATATTTTAATGAGAAATTTTAAACTATCCACCCAAAATTTGGATATTGGAGACGACTTAATTTTTAACAGGATATAACGACGCCGAGCGCACTGCTCTCAATGTACGCCACTGGTGTCTCTATAAATGTCCTCAAATTATGAAAACACCTCCTCAATCACTTTATTTAGCCAAGTAGAACATATTTGGTGAGATTTTGATGTAAAAAAAAAAAAGAAAATATGACAAATAAACACCAAATGTGAAGTAAAAACAATAATCACAGAAGAACGGAGGAAAATCGATGCAGAAATTACAAAAAACTGATTAAATCTATACCAAGACTCTTAAAAGTTGTTGTGGATACCAAAAGATATCCTACAAAGTACTAAATTAAGAAAGAAAATACAATATTTAAAGCTAAGTTGAGATATTTTTTAAGTGTGCGAAGACTTTTGAGGCGTAATTTTTAGTAGCTTTTTGATTATTAATTTTTTTATAAAAAATAGTTATACTATTTTTTAAAAATTAATTCTGTCATTCCATTAAGAACAAGTTGCAGATATCATAAAAAAATTACAATTACAATATATTAATTTTTATTAGTCGAAAACATTAAATTTTATAAGAAATTGCAAGTGTACGAACCCTTTTGTGGCCCACTGTAACCAAGTAAAAATTCTTTCCTCATCTATAAAATTCTTCGAGTCCGTAAAGAAATTTTTAACAACTGAATACTTTCCGAATCATGTCAAATTGAAAGCCACAAAATATACGTCTGATTTTGCTGTATAAAAATAGAGCGATGCAAGCAGTAGGTTCGCATTAAAATGTTTTTTTAACTTTTTATTTAACTATAATGAAGGGAAATACTTATATTTTATGTTGTCTATTTCTTATTTTAATAAATGTTTTTAAGTACAAAAAAAATGTACAATTTGAATTCTTTTTTATTTTTGCTTATTTTAATACATTTGTTTAAAAATGCATAATATATGTACAATTTGATTTTTTTATTTTTATTTTTGCTTATTTTAATAAATATGTTTAAAAATACATAATATATGTACAATTTGAATTTTTTTTTATTTTGGTTGAAGAAATAGTTATATTTTATCCTGTTTATATTTATTTTGAGAAATATTTTTAATTGAGGGGAAATTAATGTATAATAAAACTGTAAATATCTATATCATTGACCTGTATTCTCTAACTCTGCATGCATAATCGCGGAAATTGTTTCAAAGGTGTTCTAATGTGTGTAGGGATTGCAATATTGGACCAAAAGTTCAATACCGGTATTCGGTATTTTTTAGATCTTAATACCGGTAATCGAAATTTAGTAGAAATTTTAGAAAAGGAAAGAAAACACAGGTGTGTGTGTGCTTCTTTGTTCTATTTACCAGTTTTATTAGCGAGTGTAAATATCGCAAAAATAAAAATTTGTAACTTACAAATTATGATAGTATCTAAAGAATCACAAAAAATTAAAGGAACATCTTATGTATTTAAACCATATAAAAGTGCAAATATCACTATTCAGAGTCTGTGGTACTGTTACAAATTTTTTGAAATGCGATCTTAAAAAACATAATGCATCAATCGTACTGCCATTAAGCCTGGAACGTAATTTTGTGCAAAAATTACCAGCTGTCGAAAACGTTTTTTAGGCATGTACTGTTGGTAGTACTGTTAGCAATGCGCGATATACTCTTTTTCCAAGTCCCTCTAAATCACTCATATTCTAATATAAATCGATTTCTCTTCGGATGGTTTTGGATATAGCTGATTTCTCTGTATTATATTTTGGTTTGTTGAAATTTTTTGAGTTATCGCTAATTCTGTTTTTTGTTCAAGAGACAATTCCTTTTCTTTATCGACATTAGCGTCATCATCTTCGATAACTGTACCGGATTCTTCTGAATGCGGATAGGTTTGCGGGTTATAATTTTTTAAGAAAATTTAATGTAAACTCAACCAAATTTGAATTGGTTAGTCTATTTTCTTCTTTTTCATTTTGATTTTTAAAATAATTATAATTATTTTAATGCATTATAAAGTATGCATTATTAATGCATTATAAAGTATGCATTATAATTATGTTGGCTATCCCTGAAAAGTTTAAAAAATGTCTAGTAAACAGCGAATAGAAACAGTTTAAAAAATTTCTAGTCAATACCGAAAACCGGTATTTAAACTTGTAAATACCGGTATTACAAAATTGTAGAAATGGCTCAAAATACCGGTATATTGGTCTTGCAATCCCTAACGGTGTGGCAAGCTGAATCTAAGTGGTAGATTGGTATGGCACGCCACAGCTAAAAGTTTGCTGACCCCTGCATTAGACCAATGGTATATGGGAATACCAGGGACTCTGAAAAGTCAGTCAGTCTCTATTATTTTGCCTTTAATATTAATTGGTTAGATACCAGTACCATTGGTTAAATACTCCCGTAACATCCGCATCGCGGGAGAGGGAGGATAGAATTCTAGGGGAGGGGTCAAAAGTTATGGTTTTGCAATCTTTTGTTATGGTTTCTGATGCCACCTGATCAGCAAAGGTCAGAACGAGGCCCACGAAATTCATCATGGCATTGGGCTAGATGTACGCCAGTCGTTAGCCGTGATTATCAAATAAGCAGTATCAGCTAATCCTTTTAATCTTGTGGTTGTGTGCTAACCAGTAGCGCACACAGGAATTTTTCAAGGGGAGGGGGTCTGGGGTTGAAAGTTCACCATTCTTGTGTATCATGCTCCTTTTGATTTTGTCGATTTTCGGGAACAAAACACAATAAAAAATTTATTATTGAATAAATAATTAGCATTAATTAATAAAATAATCATTAATAACAAATACTTAATTAAATTTTATGTGCTATGTACTTAGAATTATAATCAATCGGAAAAAAATCAAGGGCTTTGGGGGTCCGAACACCTAGGACCCCCCCCCTCCCCATTGTGTGCACCACTGATGCTAACCATTGATTTTGCTTACATTCAAATTTTATATATTCCTTAAATTTTTTTACTTAACTAAATATTTTAAATATATTTTCTAGTCTTTTGCTTTTCCTTTAGTTATTAAATATATACATGGTTTTAGTTTACAGTATTAGATTTAAGCTTAGTTTATACTTCTGTTCTTTGACCTTGTGTCTTGTGTTTTTGTATACTTTTAAGTTTAGTAACTGGTTTATCAGTCGCATTGTATTTCAAAAAATTTATGGATCGTTCAATTGAACGAAATCCTATGTACTTAGAAATTAAGTATTAAGTGTAGAACAGAGGGAGTCCTTGGCGATATGAATTTTTTAGGCAACCGGAATCGATCGCCAAGTAAGTTAATTTAGTGATAGGTGTTTTTGGCGACCAGAATGGATAGCCAAGCAACATAATTTAGCGATAGGTGTTCCAAGAATTTACAAATTGTAATTTTGCAATACAAATAAAGAAATATTGATGTGAAATTTAAAAAAACATATATATTTATAAGGCTATCAGTAATGTGCATAAAAATAAAAATTGTATATATATTTTTTTCAAGGAATTCCTACAAGCATTTTTTACTATATTTTGTTAACAGGATTTTGTTAACTTTGCTGTGTTATGTACGTTTATGAGATATTTTACGTGACATTGGATAACGTAAAAATCTTTAATTCAATATCTAAAATTTAAAAAATTTACTATATCGTTCAATTTAAGGCAGGTTTCAATGTAATGTAATCTTTAAGTTTTTCATCCCCATCCCAAACTATCGAAATATGAGAGTTTCCGCACACGGATAGAAATGATTTTTAAATACATACAATCAACTTAAGGTAACCAGTATCAAAGTTTACTTTTGTTAATACATATTCAGCGTGTTTTTTTAGTCTTCTTTAGACTGTATTTGGTTAATATGCCGAAGCCCCTCCGTGCCCTTTCAACGCCGCCTAATTTTCTGTGGGTCTTTTATTGCCCCCTGAAAGCCTCAAACACCCACAAGGGGACGTTATCGCCCACATTGAGATCCTATGGTAAAAACGAATTGAATTTTGACCTATTTGTTAGTTTATGAAACCTTTTAATGATTATGATAAATTAATCTGCATTTTTGTAATAAAATTTAAGAAATAGAGTAAAATTAAACCCCAGTATTTTTTATTTTTATTTTTTTTAGTTTTGAAGATGCCTCCCCTTCATTGTACGAACGGTAAGTTTATTAGATAATATTTGTAGTTGTAATAGTAGTATATTCAGCATTATATATAGTTCAAAATTTATATATATGCACACTTGCCTCCGAACGTCTGTGTACAGGCAATCATCTTACGTGTTTATGCTATAATTACTACTAAAATCTCGCTAAAGAAAATCAAAATACTTGTCAGCAATTCTTCAAAATTTCCTTTTCCAAACAACAGCAACAAAATTCACCTTAACGAGAAAAAACAAGAATGAACACCAAATAATCACCAACCATGCACGCCAAAAGTTTGCGTACACTTACAGAATAGAGCTTTTAATGACCTTTTATTGAAAAAAAATTGCACTAAATCGTGTTTTTACGTAATTATAAGAATTTTTTACGATTTATTTAGGATTTGAGATTTGAAAGTTTTTGTGGTTGTATGACAGGCAACAGAATAGACAGATATATTATTGAAAGAAAAATCATCATAGATCTTCAGAAAAGGGGGAACTTTTTAAAGCAATTGTTGAAATTGTTAATAGGAGACATTCATTGATTCAAGACGTGTTTATAAACTACAAATCAACTAAACTTTTAACGTGCAAATCAAGATCTGGTCGCCCGTCTGCAGTGTCACCTCGAGGATCTTGCTTTTTAATACACTGTGTAAAAATAAATCTAAGACTTTAAGCTTTACAAATTGCTAAAAGTGTTGCTGAAATATTACAAAATAGTGTGACTTTAATTACAATTCAAAGAAAACTAAAAAAGGATGACTATCATGCCCGAGTTGCACTCAAGAAGCCAACACCTTTCGAATAAACAGAGCTAAGAGAATGTGTTTTACCAAAAACACCCAAGTAGGACACATTTTTTTAGAAAAATGTAATGTATTCAATTGAAAGTAAATTTGTAATTTAGCATCAAAAAGCACAAAAATGTGCTTACAAAAATTCCTGGACAGATCTTAAGAAAGAAATCCTTTTTCAACTATCAAACTTGGAGGAGGAGGCATAATGGTTGGGGGAGCATTCGAAGCCTTTCGGATGGTAATCCGGAATTATTGAATCAACAATGTACAAAATTGGTTATTTGAACTTATTGAAGTAAAATATCAGAGCTTATGCCGGAAATTTGCGGAGAGTAATGATTTTTACTTTCAGTTGCACAAAGGTACCAAGCGAATGGCTCACATTGTGAAGCCATGGCTGTTCTGACATGTCCTAAGCCAATTCTGAAAGTCAACCTAGTCCCCAGACCTAAGCACAGTACAGCATTTGTGGGATTTACTTGAGTGAATAATCAGGGAGAACGTAATACATCCAAGGAAATGCTCAGATCTGTCATAGTAAAAGAATGGAACAAAAAATCCACAGATGAAGCAACTAAGCAAGTTAAATCCTTGCCAAATATGTTGAGAGATTTATAGAAAGAACGGAAGAGCTTAAAAGTATTAACTTTTAGTTACAATCCCTTATTGTAAAGGTTCTTTCTAGTGTACGCAGACTTTTGACGCACACGATTTGTGTCATTCTCAAGTTATAAATATTTGTATTATTTTATGTAATATTCAGGTGATTGTTGCTTATACTATTTGAATTTATGATAGAGGAACCAATAAAAATAGTATTGATTGAGAAAGACTTCATGTAATTAGCGATCTTTGCATGAATATGAAAGATGATCGCCTGTACGCAGACTTTCGGAGGCAAGTGCATGTGCACTAGCTAGAAAAAGTCTGCGTTCACGTACTATTGCTTACAAAAACAACGAAAAAAAATTTAAAAACTGGAATCTGAAACTTTTTTTAAATACATTTTATTTAGTTTATTTCAACTATGGAGAATAAAGAAAGTAAATTTGGTTTGCTTTCACAGCTTTTAAAATAAAGGCAGATTTGAAGCGATACCTAGAAAAATCAAGTAGAAAATGTCTGTGTTCACTGTTTTGGTAGAAGCTATAAAAATATTTTAAAAAAATAATGAGCTATTTAATAGCTGGTTGGATAACCCCGTCTTTCGAGAACCTCCTGAAGTCATTTCGGCATTGAATTAACAAGTTTAGTTGTTTCTTCAGCGCTTATCTCTTCTCCCATTCTTCTTTAAGAGCACTCTTCAGCATATCCTTGCTAGATATATTGTGTTGATGAATCTTACGCTCCAGCAAACCCCATAGGTGTTCTACAGGATTCAGATCAGGGGACTGTGGGGGCGTGTGCAGTTGATCTGGGACATTATACAATAACCAAAGCATCAGAATCTCAGCGGTATGCCTAGGATCACTGTCGTCTTGGAAGCGAAATGACGATCCAAGGTCGAGTTTGGGGGCACTGTCCTTTAAATTTTTTAGGACATCAAGGTAATCATATTTGATCATAATTGGTTCGATATACTCCAACTTGCCAACATCATTGCTCGCCATGGACCCCCACTCTATAACTTCACCGCCGCCGTGCTTCAATGTTGGTACTAAGTGCTCTTTTTGAAGAGCTGTGTACAAGGTTATCTGCATACCAATTTATGACCTTTTATGCCAAAGATGTAAAATTTGCTTCATTGGAGAATATCAGTCCTCCAGAACTCCGAAAGCATATACATATGCTCTTTTGCAAAAGCTATCCGTTGGTCTTGGAAATATAAGGCTTTCCACGAGCCACTCGACTACAGTATCCGGCCTTTTTCAAGCCTTCACTTGCAGTATCCGCAGAAATGTTTTTGTTAAACTTCTCATGAATGTCTGTTGCTATTTGAGTTCTAGTCAAACGCGGATTTTTTTTTCACCACGTTTAGTATACTACGTTTTTCTCTGATTGTGAGTTAAGATGGACGTCTTGAACGAGGTTTCGATGTGTAAATTCCTGCAGTTTTAAAGTTATGAATAACACATTAGATAGATGAATACTGCCATCCAACGGATATGGTTATATCCCGACAACTTTTTCCACTTTCCATATTTTTCATAATGATTTTAAGCTCACTGATACTAATAAAAGTTATTGCGTCACAACTTTCTTAAGCTATTTTACTTGATAACTGAATGCAAAAACCTATAACTCCTGATGATAAAAATTCCAGGAATCATGAATATTCAAATGGTGAATGCAGAATTTTCTGCCTACTATTTGCGTGCTTTGCTACAAAAGTCCCGATATCTTACGTAGTTTTAATACAAAACTAATTAATTCTTGCATGCTCAACATTTAAATAATAGTAAACAAATTCACATAAAATTTTGCTAGAAAAAAATTATGTTTCTATTAAATTTTACCGTTGCGCTATGAATTGTTATGGGTGAACGCACACTTTTTCTAGCTAGTGTATATGTTACCGGACTTAATTACAATATAACATGTTACACATTGCCTAGATTTATATTATTTCAATGTTTCGTATAACACGGTTTCGATACAATACGGTACATTTTGTCCTCATTTATATCATGTACATACATAAGTAATTTAATAAATAAATAAAATGATAATTAAAAATTAATAAAAAAAAGTCTTGTATATATATAACACGGGTACAAATTAAGCGTGTTATACAAGAGACACCTAAACATATATCGTATTTACTCGAATCTAATCAGCCCTTTCCCCCCACTATTAATGCTACTGAAAATAGGGTGCGGCTTAGAATAAAAGATAAAAAAATTCGTTGGACGGGGCAATTACATTTTACTATGTATGAATCCAAAAGTTTATAATACTGGTAAAATAACTAATTATTTACTTTTTATTAGTTTTCATTTTAAATTTATTTTAATTTTCATAAAATTGCTTATCTCAATAAACCACATTTCACACTATTTTTCATAAATCAAAAAAAAAAAAAATGTTGAGAGTTTGATGTGTGGCTTAGATTCGAGTAAAAACATTATTTTTTTTAAATTTTCTAAGGAGATCAACATTTTTTGAAGAATTTTAAAACTTGAATTTGTGAGAGAGAGAGACTGTACAAAATTTACTTATTAGAAATTATTTCTAAATTGTTTAAGTCGAGCAACACAAGTCCGAGTCTAATGTCAGTTTATTTTGAAATCAATGAAAAATACGTGAATTGTATTCATCATGTGACCGTCCTGAATTTAACCCATTGCAGAATGAATGAATTGCTGAGGAATAAAGTTTCTCATACAGCCTTGTTGAAGATTTCTGAACAAAATCCCATGAAGGTATCAAACGATAACAATCTCCAAAACTTGGGAGATAAAGTTGTGGTGATTGGAGTGTAAATTGCACATAACACAACCTGTATATTCCGCATTGAAAGGATGAAATTAGGAATTTGATGAATTCCTTCAACTGCTTTCGTGAAAAGATGAAATGAACAAGTAAAAGAACTCGCACAGCTCCATTTTACCATGCTTCTTTCCCCCTCCCTTCCGGCAAGCGTCCTAACATTATGCATAACATCTATATATTAGGTTGGGGGAAAAGAAATCCATTATTTTTTCGGTAGATGGCTGTTGTACGGATATCTCGTGAAGTATCGATCAAACAATTTCAAATTTATGCTCGCCAAGATGACATTTCACACTAAAAAAATATTTTGCCTTTCTTTTTTGTTTGGTCCATTCAGTTGTGAGTTACAGGGTGTTAAAAATGGAAGTCAACAAAGAGAAAATTTGGCTCTTTTTACAGTTTTTCTTTGATAAAGGCAAAAATGCCAGCCAGGTGGATGAAATTGTGAATGGTGTTTATGGTGCTAATACTGTAACAGCTGATTATATGCAATTTTAGTTTCGTCGATTCCGTTCAGGTATTTTTAATGTTAAAGATGCACATCACACAGGCAGGCCCGTCGTCGAAAATGTCGATAAAATCACAGAAATAATCGAAATTGACCGGCTTGTTAGTAGTCATAGCATCGCCCAGGGGCTAAATATTGACCATAAAACAGTTTTAAGCCATTTGCGCAAAGTTAAATTCAAAAAGAAGCTCCATGTTTGGGTGCCACACCAATTAACACACAAAAAAAACATGATGGATCGAATTTCCATCTGCGAAGCCTTGGCCAAATGAAATGAAATCGACCCATCTCTTAAACGGATGGTGACTGGGGATCAGAAATGGGTCACATACTACAGTATTGTGAGAAAATGATCATGGTCAAAGTGTAGTGAAGCAGCTCAAACGGTGGCCAAACCAGGACTAACGGCCAGGAGGGTTCTACAGTGTATTTGGTGGGACTGGAAAGGGATAATTTATTAGGAGATGCTTCCGCATGGACAAACACTAAATTCAGATCTCTACTGTCAACAACTGGACCGTTTGAAGCCAGTGATTGACCAGAAATGGCCAGAATTGTCCAACAGAAGAGGTGTTGTGTTCCATCAGGACAACTCCAGGCTACACACTTCTGTAGTGACTCTCCAGAACCTCTGGGAGCTTGGTTGGGAAGTTTTAATGCATCCACCTTATAGTCCGGACCTGGCACCAAGCGATTGCCACCTTTTTCTCACATTGCAAACCTTCTGAGTGATAAGAAATTGGGATGAAGAGAAGATTGTGAAAATCGATTACTAGATGTTTTCGCCAACAAGGGCCAATACTTCTACGAGAGCAGCATTACGAAGCTATCTTTAAAATGGCAACAAATTATACAACAAAATGGTTCATATTTGACACAAATCGTACACTCGGAAGCATGTTAAATAGTCTTGATTTTCATGCAAAAATAACGGATTTCTTCTTCCCCAACCTAATATATATATATATATATATATATATATATATATATATATATATATATATATATATATATATATATATATGTCAGGTTTGAAAAGTTTAGATTCAAAATTAAGGAAGTAATAAATGAAAATAGAGCGAACTCTTTACCATCGCGTAAGGATTTGTGGGTAAATAAGCCTGTTAAAAGGTGCAATGAGCGCTGACGAAGGCGAACGCATACTAGAAAGGACTTGGCTGGTGTCTCCTCGCTGCGATGTTGTTTTTGTACCACCCGGTTGCGCGGCAAAAGGTCCGCCATGTTAGATTATATATGATGAAAGCGTAATAAAGGAATATTGTAAAGATGATGCCCTCCTCATTTTACCAGCAGGCCTGGGGCCTGTCATATATATATATATTTTACTAATGATATTTGGTTTAGTGTTTTCATGACGAATTATTTTATGATAATTGTGTGCAAGATATATATATATATATATATATATATATATATATATAGTAAAATATAGATAACTAATCTCTTAAAGCAACAATAACAATTGAATTTTCATTAAAATGAAACTCTTAACTCTAAGCAACTTGCTACAACCTACATTTTCAATTAATTACCGAGATAAGCTGCAAGACAACTATCTCTACAATATTGAACAATACTAATATGTAATTAAATTTAAATCTTCAGGGAGCTGGATCAACCCATTTATGCACAAAAGCAGTCACCCTCATCAAAATTCCAGTTCAATGCATGGCTTATCACAAATGCTGGTAATTTGTTTCATCGAAAAACTGGAAAATCTCCCTCGATTTGTAGCAGTAAAAACACTTAGTCATATTTCTCATTACCTTGAACATTCTTTCATACACAAAATTACTATCACTAACACTATTAGCTAACAGGGCCGATCCTAACAGATGTGCAGCGCGTGCACTGCACGAGGGCGGCCGCATAGAGTTCTATCAATCAAGCAAAATTTTGTGCAATTTCTCAAAATAAATCTTATAATAAGTTCAATAAGTATGCTGAATTTTAAATAGTTATTGAAAAATCAAAATAAGTTTCGATTTCCCGATAACATGACATAGTTTAAGAAAAACAGAATGTTAATGCACAGTGTGTTGGTTCACACAAATTATCGATTAAAATGTCTACTTTTTACGTCCATCCTTCATTTGATAGCTAAGTTCGTGACAGAGTTGGCTGTATCTCTCTCTCTCGCAATAGAAAAAATATTTTTTTTATTATTATTATCAGCGACACTGGCAACGCACTGGGATTGATATTTAACAAAAGCGTCTCAAAATTGGCTTTTGCGAAAGCTGCTTTACGAAAATATTTGATATGGTTAATATTACCCAAGACATAGGAGTGTTTAAATTCAATATGCATTTGGGAAAAATAAAAGTTTTCACTTTAATAATAGCCTTGCAATTTAGAAAAAACAAAATAGAGAAAAGAAGTGATTGTGTTTTACTTATGGTTTTACAACGCTCATTAACAGCACCCATTTTCCTTTTTAGTAAAAATGTTATACTTCCAAGAAAAGGTAGTTTCTTGTAATTATATTTTTAGTATAAAAATATTTAAGAAATAATCTTGCAGCTCTTATTTTGATTAAATAATTTTCATTACAAAGCCTGTTTCAAAAACACTTCAATATTCACATAGTATTATTAATGTTAGCGAAGTTTACCGAAGTTCTAAATCTAATTTTATATTCTAGGTACTTCAGAAATATATTTTTAAAAAAAATGTGGGGCGTTATGCGTTTGTTTAAAGAATCCCAAAATGTAACAAGATACTATGTAATTAAATAGGCGAATGAAAAAAATTCACAATATAGCACTAAAAACAATAATAAAAGAAAACATATTAGAAGCTAATCATGATCTACAGTACAGAACATATCTACAGTATGTTTAACGCGAATACGCTTAAAGCGAAATATCGGATAACACGAAACAATACAATGGTCCTGACAAACTGCTATGGATTTTCATGCATTTTTTCCCATCTTAGCACGGCCGCGGTAGCCGAGTGGTATAGGTATCGGATCGTGGCTTGCCACGTCACGAGTTCAAGCCCAGTACCACTAGAGACCCGCCGTGTAGGGCAGCGATGCACGTTAAATCTGTCGAGAGCTGAAACGTCCTCCCGTTGGTGTGGTGTGGTAGTTAGGAGATGGGATGCCAGTTCAGGTGTCGTCCACGTCACTTGACCATGGTTCAGAATTACGTGATCCGTCTCCAAAAGCCCTCGTGTAGCTGAACAGTGCGACGTTAATGTTCAATCAATCAATCAAACCCATCTTAGCACGAGAAGATTTCCCTTCTGGGAATGAACAAAATCCGGAAAATACCGAAAATTTCAGAAAAATGTGTGTTTTCTGTATTATTGGATTGTCCTATTACATCAACGGAAGAATTCGTTGCAGCACACGATGATAATGTATGTGCAGCCCCCATCATGACAGGCAAAGACTTTTAGGTTCAAAAAGTATCATTGATACAGATTCCGACGATGAAATGCCTCTCCTGTTCTCAAGTCATCTGAAAATGAGAAACATCGTGAAAAAAGTATGAGCATTTACTTATTCAATTCACCAATGGAATGTGCGTCTAAGAAAATGGATGACATCACACAATTTCTGGATAATTTGATAGTAAAAAAGACAATGCAAAAAAATTATCAGGTTATTTTCGAAAAACTCAATACATGTTTCGTTATACAAAAAAAAAAAAAAAAAAAAAAAAAAAAAAAAAAAAAATGGCAATTTTGTATTAAACTTCATTAAGTTCTTGCGAATGTTTTTTTCATTGATTTTAATTAAATCCATGCATATATGCATATCTATGTAAATAAATGTACTTTAATAAGCCTAGTTTTGTTGGATATACGTTTTTTTTTTTTTTTGCAATATCCTTTAACAAGAAAAAATATTTCGGTACCCTCAGTTTCGTGTTAATCGATTTTTATTGTACATATATCTGCCCGCTTTTATGTATATTCCATCTCCCAAACTTTCAACATTTTCGTCCCAATCTTTAGTTATAATTTTCATCGCCCCCCTTCCCAACATCCAATAACAATGTATTGAATTCAATTATAAAGGGTGTTTTTTGAGAGGTATAGAACTTTAAATTGCAATAAAACAACGATGTATTATTCGATTGACATGAATTTTTTTGTATTCGAAAGATAATCTTGTGGCATTACATTTTAAATATGATTTCTGGCATAGGACTGCCACCACTGGCTCGGATGTAGTCCAATCTGGACGTCCAATTTTCGATGACTTTTTCCAACAGTTGTGGCCGTATATCGGCAACATCACGGCGAATGTTATCTTCCAAATGGTCAAGCGTTTGTGGCTTATCCGCATAGACCAATGACTTTACATAGCCCCACAGAAAATAGTCTAGCGGTGTTAAATCACAAGATCTTGGAGGCCAATTCACAGGTCCAAAATGTGAAATTAGGCGGTCACCAAACGTGTCGTTCAATAAATCGATTGTGGCACGAGCTGTGTGACATGTTGCGCCTTCTTATTGGAGCCACAGCTCCTGGACATCATAATTGTTCAAGTCAGGAATGAAAAAGTTAGTAATCATGGCTCTATACCGATCACCATTGACTGTAACGTTGTGGCCTTCATCGTTTTTGAAGAAGTACGGACCAATGATCCCACCAGCCCATAAAGCGCACCCAACAGTCAGTTTTTCTGGATGTAACGGTGTTTCGACATACACTTGTGGATTAGCTTCACTCCAAATGCGGCAGTTTTGTTTGTTGACGTAGCCATTCAACCAGAAGTGCGCTTCATCGCTAAATAAAATTCGCTTATGAAAATCGACCATTATTTTCGAAATAAAATTGCACAGTTTGAAAGCGTTATTCATGCGTGAGTCTATTCATGATGAATTGCCAAACCAAACTGAGAATAAATCACTTGACAGCTGTTAAATCAGTCGCCATCTTGGAAAGTAATGCCAACTTAAACTTCTATACCTGAAAAAAAAACACTCTTTACTATACTTATACATTAAAGCTGCAATATGCGACTTAAACCTCTTAAGTGTCTCTGGCGTTTATAAAGGTCTCGTTCAGCCAAAGCGTGAACTGCCCCGAACGTATAAATACGTCTTTCCGAAATATGTTCTTTTCTGTGCACTGCTATTCATAAAATTATTCTAAAGGCTTTGGAATGAAATAAAAGGACCTTGACAGTGTTTGCGTAGGATTATTTTATGTCAGGCAATTTGCTTATTTTTATTCCTTTTCTTCCCTCCTCCCCTCAATACATCACATTCGCGCGCCTACGTGAAAAACTGCGGCATTGGGGATCAAATCGCGTAACTTTCAATCGACAGTTAAGGGATTCATTATAAACCGTACAAAGGATCAAGATAATAGTTTGTTTTTGTATATAATTTTACATAAGACAAGCCCTGGTAATTGTTACACTTGTTCTTAACTTAGTATTGTTAAATTAATCCGTGGAATTGTGTATTTTATTTCTTTTATTATGTCAGAATGTATTTCATTTGTTTACTTTCAGTAAATTCATATTTTTTTAAAAAATAATCTTTTTTTTCCGACTTATCAATGTACACGTGCTTCCCTCGTAGAGTTATTACGCCTCTCAAAAGGGGCGCGACCCACAGTTTGAGAAACGCTTCATTTATAGCCTTAATTTGCGCAATAGGTGTCTCATTTCACACACACACACAACCCTTGTATTATATTTAGTGTAACAAGGGTATGTGTGTGTATTTTTTTTTACACAAATGTGGAAGTCTACGTTCATTGAAGCTATCTACAATCGCATTTCACATTCTAAGTTAATTTGTTTTTGCATTTTATTTTTGTTTCCTCATACATCGAGAGAAATGTTTACAACATAAATACGTTGATCAAAATGGCATTTAAATGTTCATAACTGTGTGTGAAATTTCTCTATGCATTCTGCAAACTTCGCAACCTTAAATTTAGAATCTGTCCTTGTTTAAATGTAAGTTTTAACGTCGAATCAGTTGATATGTCGATAAGTTGTTCTCTCCCCTTTATTGGTAAGCCTTCTAATTTATGCACACGTTCTAAATTGATTTTCTCTGAGAAATATTATTTTACAGGTGTTAGGTGCGCAAAACATTGCACTAGCGAGTATAAAATAATTTTGTGGGACCCTGGATAATAAGCAACAGAATACTTATAATCTAGGTAGTACATATAAAAAAAAATGTTTTAATGTTTTTTATTATATTACAATCAAAACTGCAGGAAATTACTGAAAAAGAGGCTGTCCGGTGCCGAATATATGTTTTAAATTTCTTCGTGGGATCCTCTTTGGAAAACACGATTTTAAGTACTCTAGAGTTTATATAAACTCCATAGATAACATTAATCTATTTTATATACATATATATTCCCTTTTTCTTTTCGAATTTTTATTTTGACTTGTGGAGAGTTCCTGGGTATGCTTGGTGGAACCCCAGGACTGCGTCGAACGCAGTTTGAAGATTGATGTTGAGGTCCTATTGGTGTCCTGCACTGGGGGAAAATTGAGGTATGGGAGGTCAACCACCAATGTTTTGAGAAACAAAGGAAACAAAAGCATTTTTGCACCTTTTTTTATTGAATTAAATGATGCGTGAAGTTGAACACACTAAAGATCATAAAAACAAACCTCTGAGAACTTGTCATTTTCAAAGCATTTGCCTAAACATTTGCATACATCAACGCATTTTTCCCACGATCACCATACGTAAACAATATACGAGTGAATTTACTTCTAATTTAAAAAAGAAAATCTGTGAAGAGGTTGTCTCTTGTGGCTGTTCTTTTTTCGAAATAGTTCAGCAGTCAGGAATTTGTAGTCACAATAAACGTTTCTCTAACTTCACACCATTGAACCATGACGATTTTGCGCAGGCAATAATTCCACTAAATCAGGGGCGGCCACCCTTTTCGAGAAGAGTGCCACTATCTGGCAAAAAATAGTTTTGCTTGCCACTTCCAATTTAAAAATAATGTAATAAACATAAAGTGCAAACTTAGGTTATATTGTTAGTAAACACTTTATGCAGGTTCAATTAGTTAGGTTAGGTATAAAATAAAAATGAGTATAACTCGGAACATACTTGATTCTAAATACTTATTAAGGCTACACGGTACCCTTTTTCAAAAATTTTTTTTTGGAGACAGTTACAGTGAAAATAATTGATGTTTCATATTTAGATTATATTATTAAGCTGATTCTGTAAGCAATAAGTCAGTTTGATCAGCCATTATTTTACAATGTTAAAAAATTAGGAATTTTTGAAGTTTTTTCAAACTTTTATAAAATACTCAATTTTTAAATTTTCTTAGTAATTTTAAGTTATTTATGATTCTTAAATTATTTCAAAAAATATTTAGTATGGATTTGAAAATCTATTCCCTTGTTGATTTTTAATAATTATTTTTTTAGAAAAACCTGTAAGAAACACGAAAATTTTTAAAATATAAATTTTACCATTTTTTAGAAAAATAACTAGAGTTCTCAGCCCTAAATCCATACTAAATTTTATAGAACATACATTTGGGAGTATATACAAAAAAAAAATTCAAGGCTCTATCTTTAACAGGAAAAAAGCCTTAGGGATTAGAAAACACTTATACCTTCAAAATTAAAAGTCTGAGAAAAACGCATTTAAAGTTTGTAAAGTCATAAAACAAAAACTTATAATGCCCGTAAAACTCTAATTTTTTAATATGTTATTTTCCCCAATGTATGTTCTACATTAAAACACTATTTTTATTAAATATATGACTGAAAATTATATTTTTAATTCAAAATATATTTTTGCATAATATTGATAGCATTTGTTAAGACGTCAGTTTATTCAGCTTTATCTTAACCTAATATTTCACAAAAGTTTTGAAACACGAAGCATTTATGTACAAAATAATAATGATACTAACTTAAGCTAAAAATAGTCAGGTTTGCTCATAAAATTTAATTTTTTTCAATTTTAAATTGGGGCAGTTTAGGAAGTTTTAGTTCTTGTCGTACGGCTTTAAAATACTAAAATATAGTACTACAATATGTTCAGTATAATGTAGTTTGGTATATATATATATTATATATATATATATATACATCAAAGAAATATTCAGTTATATCTGCAGCTTTTGAATTCAGAATACTTGTATTCGAAGTCTAATTGCAGAATCAGCTAAGGACTGATTTTTAGATACATCATTTTCAGTTGTATTCCATCTCTTCGAAATATTGTTTCTCACAGAAACCCAGAACGCATTTGCCATGGCATTTTCTCTACAGGAAAAAATTAATGATAAAGCTTTTAAGTTATATAAACTATCTTTAGAGCAAAAATTTGCCATGAAATTAATCTTTATTAATTAGTTATGAGAACTCAAAACATAATCAAGCAGAAATGATTTTAGTAATGAAAATTGGAATTAATAACCATTTCAAACTAAAAGCTCAAAAATATTTTTAATTCAACTTAAGTGTGAAAAATGTGCTATAAAAGGAAACCGAAACGAAAACCATAGCTCATAAAACTTCAAATATCTTCAAAACTAATTTGCTAACAGATCTGAAATTTCGCGACAAGCATCTCAATGATATAGGCCACCAAAACATGCAAAAAAAAAAAAAAAAAAAAAAAAAAAAATTGCAGGTAAAAATGAAATTTTTGGGTACTGTGTAGTCTTAAGCAATCAGTACTTATTTAAAACGACTTTTGGATTTGTGGGGGGTTTTACCAAGTCATCTTTACTACAGTACTATTTCTCTCTTGAAGATGCTAATAAAATTGTTTTAAATGCACACACACACACACACACACACATATCAGTTAATTTTTAGTAAGATTGATTTTATTATATGCATAGCAGAAAAAACGTTTGTTTAGAAATATGTTGATACAAACCTACAGCCATATTAGGCAGCTAAATCATGTCAATTTGGACATTGTTTTGTACAATTTTTCAAAATTCGAAATAATTGGGATCATTTGCAGTTGAAATAAGTTCCTTATGTTTGCTTTTCAGTGTAGTATGGTGCTGTAGGACAGTGGTCTTAAACCCCCGGTCCACGGTGTACTACTGGTCCGCACAAGAAACATTCAATTATTTCCTTGTTATTTGCAGTGGTGTATTTTTCTTGGGTTTGGGCTACTTTTTATGAAAATCACTCTATATTCATTTTTGGTGAAAGTATATTTTATTCTGAAGGCACGTTTAAATACGATTAAAATAAAATCATTTAATACAAAATATAAACAATCAACGTCCTCCCCTCAGCGGGCCGCAGTTTAAATTAACCAACGTTGACCGGTCCGCGGCGATAAAAAGGTTAGGGTGTCAATAATTTTGATTGAGATTTCGGGAGAGTAACAACTGACGTCTTGCAGAAAAATTGAAAACGGGTCTGTGAAAAGATTAGCATTTATCTTAAAAATCATCAAACACAGAACTGAATAAGTCATACGCTGCCAGCTTCATTGGTGAGATTTCTGTTATTTTTTTTATAAAGTACAATGTGTATGTAATTACTTTTCTGCGTCTCCATATAAATGGTATTTATCAAAAAACACGTGAAAAGTCTAACTTTAAAGCCGTTAAGGGAAACAAGGATCGAAGCTATTGCACCTCTTAAACAAGACCTAAAAATATTATTACCGCACTAAATGCCTTAATTGAAGATACCATTAGACACAGGGGAAAAAATACAACATTTAAATTTTTTATTCAATTTTAATTTGGCATGATTTATTATCATGAATTCAAGTATTGAAAAAATAATTCGAAATCCTAAATTAAACATCGTAGAATGCATTGAAGGCTTAGATAATCGTAAAATTATTTAGTTTCCCAAAGATCTGATGATTACTTTAAGATATCTGTCGATTCAGTAACAACACTTGCTACAGATTTAGGTATTGATCCCGAATTTCCTGTCTCAAAGCTCAAGAAAAAGGTCCATATATTTGTTTATGAGGGGCGTGATAAACCAGCTTCAAATTCCTCCAGCAATTCCCGAACTCTTCGGCAAATGGACGATTTACCTCATTATCTGAGTGCTATTCGATATTCTGCTTTCTGTATGAGTTTCACATTTCTTGATGATGATCTCATGAAAACCTGAAATAGACTTTAATATTAAGTTACAGGTACAGGATGAAGGAAGTATTGTGAAAGATATAGACGGCTTAGAACCCTTTAATGAAATGACTTCATTCGAAGATTTTTTTTCCATGTAAAAACAGCCAATTGAGGTATTAGAAATTATAGTCAAGAATAATCTCCAAATTTTGCTCAAGCAAAAAATTTTTTTAAACTTTATCTGTTTCTTTAGCTTTAGGGGAAAGTTTCAGTAAATGAAAAATTATTAAAAATTACTCAAAAAATAATATGACACAAGAAAGGCTTTCAAATTTAGCCATCTTCTCTATTGAATCCAAAATCTCAAAAAAAAAAAATGGATTTCAATGAAACTATTCACAAACTTGGTTCGCAGAAAGCCAGAAAAGTTATTTTATAGTTAATTATTAGGTAGTCTTTTTGTAGAAGGACTGATTTATATACTTTTCGTTTCACAAGGTTTATGCTTTAGTACTTTTTTTATTGGATTATATTTTATGAATAAGTACAGTTATTTTGTATTTCTAATTATAAAATGTCTATTTTTATTTTAAAGGTGGTGTTTTTTTTGTTTATTGTTTAATTAAGTATTTTGTCCCAGCTGACATATTAGCTGGTAAAAAAAAAGGAGTTCTGTACTTAGAATTGTATTTACATTTTATTAATGTTTTACTTTAATACAGGTAGATGAATTTATAGCGTCAACGTTAAGTATTAATCAAAATGTGAAAAATCTTCTTGGGGGGCGGCACTTATGTCTTTGCACGCGGGCGGCCAACACCCTAGGATCGGCCCTGTTAGCTAACTTAATAAAAGTGAACATTTAACAAGGTTTGGAAGGAAAAAAAGGAGCAAAATACTTTTTTTAGACTGTATGCTAAATCCAAAGTCACATTGAACAAGTTTCACTTTTTTGTCACAATCCATGATTTATGAATGTATTTCCTATTGTGATATTTCAGTAGCAAATGGAAAAAGCAGGCAGGAAAAAACATCAATACCAATTTTATAAGCAAGATAAAGCCAATGTTGACTTGGTCACAATCAGCGTCGTCTAAAGGCATGGGCCAATGCCTGGCCCCCGAAGGGAGCTTCATTTTGTTCTCGACTCTGTCTTAAAAAGATCATGATCAGGATAATTTTAAAGGTCAAATGTTTTTTCCATGCATATTCTCTGAAAAACAGGGAATTTCAAACTGCATGTAAACTGGCAAAAGTGGCAAGACTTTATTATTATGTGATGACCAATGTTCAATATCTAGACCTAGGCCTAGTACCATAAACAATAATTTAACTCATTTAAGTCGAAATGTGGCCATCGATCGAGCCGATTTATTCCTAGGTTTGTGAGTCGTGCACATTTGTTTCAAATTACCGTTTGTACGAGTATTTGACAATGCATACTATGTACTATTTATTTTTAAGGATCACAGGTAGAGCCTACTCTTGTGCCCAGGGTCTCAAAAAATCTCAAGACCTCCTTGGCCACAATAGATCATTTTCATCATATACATATATAATTTTTAGCTCTTTAAAGAGATTTTAAATTATCTTCATTCTTTAATCTGATAAAGAAAAAAGTGATAATGTAATGAAATTAACGTCTGAGAAAGAAAAAAAAACAAGATTAAAAATAAAAAGGTTTTTTTATTTATCGAAATCATAGCATATATGCAAAACGAAAAAAAACCAACAAATATACAATATATACTTTCATGTTTTATACAAATTATAAATAATTTCCTAACTTTTTGAAGTTTAGAAACATGATTTTTTAAAACATACAACATAAATATTTCACAACAGTAGTATTTATAACAAAAAGCAAATATGAGAAATACATCAGAATTTTTCTTCCCTCCTTCTTTTTGGTAAAATTTCTCTTGTGACAAATCAGTGTGAGAAAATATCACTTAAAAGGTTTGATACTTCCTTTGCTCCTTTTTCCATAATAAAACTGTTGTGCGTCCCCTTCACGGTGTGCACAGTAATTCTGCCACCACAGATCTACAAAAGAAAATTCATTCTATTGTTGAAATTCATAAAAATATTTCCTAATAAAGAAACAATTCAATGTTCCAAGAAAACAGGGGAGAGAATCATCCGATATAGAATTTTATGAGAGTCATTTACAACCACTTTTCTTGAGAAATTACTGCCTTTAAAAATATTACAAGCTTTATAGCCACAATGATCAGTGTAAAACTTCTGCGTATCTCTCTTCTTGGCACAATAACCAGGGAGTAGAGACATAACCTTGAAATGACGGTTCTGCCTTCAAGTGATGTAGAGCCTCACTCCTTGAAGATATCAATCTATTCTAAAATTAATCTTCATTACAATATTATAGTCAGAACCACAGTATGCTTTTAAGACATTTATTAAATTTGCTTAGGCTATGCGATGCTTCCCCTTCTACATCGGAATGGTGTCCTTTTATCCGGTTACATAATTTGAACAAATAGATTAAATACATGTGGCGCCATCTATTAAGTAGTATAAACTAATATCTAACACTCCTCAAATGCATTTTTCTGCTGAACTCTTGGACCCCATGAGTGTACAAAACCAGGGGTCATGGTATTTACTAGACAAATGGTTCTGGAAATTATTTATAGCATGTCACATTGGGTACTGAAAATTTATGCTGATGGCAGTAAGGATGAAGGCGATATTTCTGAAAGTGCTGTACACATTGAAACACATGATAGTACAATAAACATAATGACTAAAAATGTTAACTGTTCTGTTTTTAGAAGAGAACTTATTGCAATTTATAAGGACCTACAATATATTGACACATATACAGAACTTAAAATGCAAATGTCCCTGACAATTCACAAACTGTCATGCCTCTATACAGCATCTTTCTCAGATGAATCTGGGGGACAAGATGAGCCTGAATATTCTAGGTCTAATCTCATGGCTTTCTTCGAGGCACTCTGTACACTTTCAATGTGTCTCCTCCCACGCAGGAATCAATGGTATAATGAGATAGCTGACCTCTTGGAGAAGACAGCCTTTGCTGACAATTTGCATGAAGACATAACAATAGCCCATAATGAAATCTCTTATTAAAACGATGGAATTAAATGCCCTTTGTACAGTCCTACCTTTCCACTCATGGAAAAGTACTCAAAGTACTTTGAAACAGGATCAGATTTGTCTCATTAATTCAATATTCCCAAAAAATGTGGCTTTATATTTTTTTAGTGGCTACAACAAAGCTCCAACCTTTCAACAGGGCTCATGGCTCTTTACTAAGTGTCACTGGCACAAAGATCAGGCCTTCAAAGCTCATACACTTAAATGTTTGGATTTTAAAAGATTCTATTTGATTTCTGGACATCTAGGAGAACTGTGATATTATGGAGATGGTGCAATACAGCTATACCATCCAAGATCAGAAACAACATGAACAAAGTTTGCAGTGTTTACTAATCAGTCTCTTTACAGAAACATTATTTAATGATAAAATTCCAAGTCATTAGAATTGGGCCGATATAATCATATATATATATATATATATATATATATATATATATATATATATATATATATATATATACCAAGCTATTTTGTGGTTTCTAAATTTTTCAGGATGTTTATATCTTTTTCTCATAATGAATCACTTAATTGAAAATTTTAGAATTTTTACAGAATTTGTGATTGTTAACTCTGATGTATCATGGTGCTGACATTGTATTTTTTACCTTTTTTGTTTTTAATAAATGACTTCATAATTGTTACATCAAGAGTTGTTTACATATATTGATATTGCTAATAAATGTTTAGAATGTAACAAAAAATAAATATTCAATATTTTCAGTAAAGAGGAACAAACTTTTCAGGAGATTTAAATTTCAAAAAATGGTAGAAATTATTAAAAATATTTTTTATTTTTAAAATTTATATTACATGTCTTCTACTAATTTATCTAAATATTCACATACATACACTTGAATTTAAATTTTAAAAAATGCAATTGATTTATATAAAATTTAGTAATTATGAAAAAAAAAGGTATTTTAATTTAAAAAGAGCATTTTTCTTGATGGCATTTTTTAAAATTATGTTTGATTGCTCCAGTGATTGACAGTGATTCATAAAGAATTTGCTCTCTACAACTTTCAAATTATATAAAGATTTATAAATTTGTATTATTCAAAAACAATTAAAAAGAAAAAAAGAATACATGTGTGAACTTACTTTGTCAAGATCATAAGACTCTGAAAATGTCTTGGTAATAGAAATGCTGTCTGATGCTTTGATAAGGGTGACATCTTTCTGAAGCTTGCATTTGGGGACATATTTTAGTGCCATGTAGATTTTCTTGTAGTATAAATCAAATG
The DNA here is from genome assembly GCA_019973935.1 of Trichonephila clavipes. Lineage (NCBI taxonomy): Eukaryota > Metazoa > Arthropoda > Arachnida > Araneae > Nephilidae > Trichonephila > Trichonephila clavipes. Next base: position 59,557 of record BMAU01020437.1, read on the forward strand.
CTGTTTTTAGCTCATCTAGTCCAAAGTTTTTGTGGGTAGACATAATTTTAGTAGCTGTATATTTGATGCGATCGGCAGTACTGGGTAGTTTCATTATCTCAGCTTTAAACTGAAAATAAACAGATACATGTAATATAATTCAATTAACATTTAGTTTTTATTGCATATAAAAGGAAGTGAATGTGAATTAAAAGTTTTTAATTCACATTCTGCTTTAACAGCTGTGTCATAAATTTGTATCCATAGCAGAGTGAGAGAGTGATGAGTTAAACAGGGAGGGAATAGAGTTATAAGAGGAATTATGTGATTTGGTTGCAGTGTTAATATAATAAAAGTTGTTCATTGAAAGTACAATGAAAGTAGTGAGATTAACTAAAATTTGAAAATGTCAAAAATTTTTATGAAACATCTCGCATAAATATCATATTACACCAAGTAAAATATTTTAACAGAAAAAATAAAATTCCAACTTGTTTTTTTAGACATGTCAATAGAATTGGCTTTTTTTACCTAATTCATACTTAAAGTTCAGTATTTTATTATTTCATTAGAAATTTTAAGTGAAATGCTAAATAGTTACATTTCCTAGACATATAAAAACTTATTATTCATTGAATGCTGCTCCAATTTGAATTCTTTTATTCTATGCACATTATAATAAAAGCAGCACATGAAAAACTTAAGCAGAAATATCATTTGTAAGAAGGGTACTGCACCCCAACTTCCTTATAGCATGAGTTTTGGTTATATTTTTGACCTTTGAAAACATTCTTAGAGTAAAAATAACAAACTAATGAAAGAAGAGCAAAACAATATTTTCTCCGTGTTAAACTTTTTATTACATCTCGTGTTATTAAGGTTACCTTTTCTTTCTCATTGGACTACTTATTTCAATAGATATATGTTATACAAATTCTCACAAAAAGTAAAAAAGCAGGCAAAATTCCAATAGACTTTTTAGAAAATTATACATTTTTTGTTTGAAAACACCAAAGTTCATTAATTTTCTAAAGTAAAAAAAATGTTATTTGAAACTGATATTTAATGAAGAGAATTCTATTGTTTCACTCAGTCTTGAAAGAAATGGTAAATTATTACATCATTTTCTTATCTATATCAAAATTGACTTTTCATTTAATACGTGGAATTATTACTAATTTTCTTAACTCATTGAGAGAAATCTCTAAATCAGCAATTGTTATTTACATTACATTGTGTTACATTGTTACATTACATTGTTTTTACATTGTGTTTTACATTAAAGCTGTAAAAAATATTCAGTAAAATTTAAAAATTTTACTTTGCATTACAGTGAATAAATTGTACACTTAGTAGTACACACAAGAGAAGGAGGGGGTGGGGTGGAATTCATCCCCCCATAAACCAACAGATTTAATTTTTACCATATAGATTTACCCTTAATGCTTTCCGCTAAGTGATTTTTAGTCTAATCCCCACCCGAAGAGAGAGGTCTGTGTATGCCACTCTGTAGATTCAAGATAGACTGAACAAACTAGAAAATTTTAAATTATGTATTGTATACATTGTGTGTATGCATGTGTGAAGTACTGTTATACTATACAGGAGGTAAAGTAAGAGGGGAAAAACATGCTGAATAACATAATTTAAACAAATGTGAGATTTTCTTTCATAACTAAATTTTAAATTTTGCAATATATGTGTAACGTTTAATGTTATTTCACCTAAGCCAAAAGTTTTTTTTAAATACTCCTCAATTTAGCAGTGAATGGTTTAATTGATGAATTGCACAATTTATTTCTTTTGCTTATAATTAAGTGTGACAGTTATAATTATTTCAAACTTGAGAAATATGAATTAGAATATAAAGCGAAATGCATAAACACTCCATTTATGCACCCAATATATAAATATATATACACACACAGTAGTGTAACATACACCCCCAACACCCCTGCATTGCAAAGGGGGCCTGGGACTGTAAGGGTCCCAAAGCTTGACTGTACATATTTGGGCCCCGGGTAGTAAACTTAAGTTTGCAAGGGGGGTCTAATATTCTCCATTACGCCACTGTATATGTGTATTATAAAATAAGCTTTCAGTAACTTTTAGAAATTATTAATGTTTATAATTCAATATTGCAATTTTAAATTTTGATGGCATTGAAGAATATTTTGTACTTTTGACAGACCTTTTCATGGAAAAAAAAATAAAACAAAAGCTTACTACCTCCATCATATTCAAATCCATGAACTGTATGATGAAGAAACAAAGTGCTTGTGCTTCTTCTTCTACAATGGAGTCTTGGAACATTATTTTGTAATCTTTTGTGTAATCAGTTGTAAGTGCCGGAGATCCATCCAAGAAAATGAGGTTGCGAACTTTGGGAAGTTTGTGGGGTTCAAGTTCAGCTTGAAGACACATCTGAAAAGCTACCGATGAGCCAAACGAATATCCCGCCAAACATATAGTATTACCAATGTTAAGGGTTTGAATGTGCTGAGGAAAAAAAAGGAATAGTTTTATTATATTCATCTATATTTTCTAAACTATATCAATGTTAATAGGAACATTAATGTTAGAAAATTGCTTTAAAAAAATAAATTGAAGATTAAAATTTCTATTTCTAAACATGGGGTTACTTTGAATAGTAAATCCTCCAAACTCTTATTTATGGTTTTTTTATGAAGTAGAATGAATTTATTGGTAAAACTATTTTAAAAATTCAAGCTATTGTATCCAAAAATTGGATCAAATTAATTTCTATTAACCTAAAGAGTCTTCAAACTTGCATGATTTTAGACTCAAACTTTCTGTGAAATGCATACAATTTAGATTCATAGTATAGTATAACTTAAATTTTTAATAGGATGTTTTTTTATAGAAAGTACTTTGTGAAATGAAAAAAAAAAGTACTAAATGAAACTTTGTTTTCATTTAATTCTGTTAAATCTCAAATTTATAAAAATGCTGTATTTTTTTTACATTTTAAATAGCTGTTTCTTTAATCTTGAGAGTTAAATAATAATTATCCCATTCTTTAAAAAATGCAAAAATCTTGAAGAAATAATATTTACCTTCCAGTACCAAATGGCAAGTTGTTCAATAGATTGTGATGGAGCCTCAGGTGTACACTGTATTCCATACACTGGGAAATTAATCAGTTGTGCCAAAGAATTCAGCATGGCTACTGTACCCTCAATAGGATGAATTATAAATAATGGTGTACCACTTTTCACATTGTTCATGTGAATTATTGTTCTGTCAGGTACAAGTTGTCCACTGGACAATAAACTGAAATGTCCTGCAACTTTTTCAATCACTTTTGGCTCTGAAGCTGAATTTGTTACAGATTTTTCATTTTTTTCAGAAGTAGTTACACTCTCTTCTTTAGATCCGCCTTCTAATTTTTGGAGGTCTTTTACTTTCAACTGTCTTAGTTCAGGAATGGCCAATACCAGATCAAAATCACGTTCTAAAAATTGTTTTACTTCTACTCCCATGAGTGAATCCATCCCCAGTTCTCCAAGCGATGTTTCTGAGTTGACAGTGGACATGTCTTTAATGCCTGCAAAAATAATGAGAATTTACAATTAAAACTATCATGAATTTTATTCATTTATTTCAAGGTATTAATTTAATTACTCAAATTAAATTACTCAAAGTATTAAATTTAATACACACACACTTTACAAAAAACTCAAACAATTTATCTTCATTGTATTAGGAAATCTAGATGGGTAGCAACTAGAGAAGTCAAATAATAGGATGCAAAAACAAAACAAAAACATTTAAAAATAACGTCTAAATAGCATTACAGCAATCAAAAACTGTTAAAAGTAAATGCAATTTTATTTCTCACATTGAATAAAAATCACATACTTACCAAAAATATTGCCTATAACAGATAAAACATTATGTTTTGTGGCTTTTGATGAAGTACTTTCAGATGGTTGATAAGGTACAAAACTAGAAACTACAGGATGATTCTGTTGAAGAAATTTGTCTAAAACATTTAGACAAGAGTTGATACGTTGAGGAATAGTTCCACCAATTACGACATCGGATCCTACTGTATCTTGGATAACACCAACATCTCCAATGGCACCCCACTGAATGGCAAGACCTACATAGAGATTACAGAAATATTGTATCCTGTATTCTATATTCTCAATTTAACAGTAATTTATAAATTCAAAAAAGGATTTACTTTGTGCAAAAAGCTTTATAAAAATGAATAATAACAGACACGTTTATTCCAAAAATGCCTTTTATGCTTATAATTACTCAAATGATTAAAAAAAATCTCCAAATGAATGATAATTTCTCAAAAATATACAAAAATTAAATATATATCAAGCTCAACAAGCATCAGTATTCTCAGATGGAAATAACAAATTATAATTACAAAAGATGCCAACTTAAGTAACATAATTTTAAAAACAGACAGTTATATATCACAAAATTTGTTAAGTAATTAGATAAATTATAATTACATGAATTATAGAATTAACACTAGAATGTCAGGGATTTCAATTCTCTTTAAACGTCCACGGGTGCCATTTTGACACCGCAACATAAAATATAAAAAATAATTGTTTTAACAAAAAAATTACAGAACTACTGTACAGTAGGGTTTAGTTTTAAGACTTTTTAATATTATTTCATGTAATTAACAAATTTTATGGCCCTTTATATCATAAAAAACTGACGTTGACATTATGTTTCGTGAAGCTTGTTGGACCACTGCTTTGTTGCAAAACATTTCATATTGCAAATCTGCCAGGAACATTACTATTATGCAATATCCATTCTGTGCCATCCCTAGTGATATATATACCAAGATTTACTGGAATATAATCAATTACATCTCTTTTTTCTTTAGATTCTTCACAGTCACTTTCACTCAATCTTATGTCTCCATCAGAATCTAAATTAGAGGCGATTAATTCTCAGAAATCTCTCACAATAAATTAGCAATTTCATCAGGGCTTAGATCTTTTCTATGAGCCATTGTTTCAGGGTGTCTGCTCTGCACAAGGTTCGAAAATCGAATGATTTTTTTTATGAGCAGGTAACCAAGTGATATGTAACAAAACACTCAGACACAACAATTTTAGAAAAATAAGATTCGTTTCTGCTGTTAACCCAATAACACTGCAATCAAGGTCAAATAAAAATGTGATAGTACTTTGGGAAGTTTGTTTTACTAATAGTAATGATGAACTACAGCTATTTATGATGATAAATTGCCTTGGTGTCAAAATGACACCAGCTGATGTTCTTGGTATTTTTAGTTGTAAAATTTCTCCTAATTAACCTAGAACCACAAAACTTTTATTGCATAATTACCATGGAAAATAATTAAAAAGTCACAAAGAATTTTCAAATTTCCTGCAATAATGTAAAAGGGAGAACAAACTGAACAGGCTCCGGTTTTAAATTGACACACTGATGGACGTTCTAGTGTTAAAGTAGATGATAATATAGAAAAGAATTTCCAACCTAAACTATATCTATAACAACAGTATTTAAATAGTCAATAAAAAATTGGCTCAAAATAAAGAGTAGAAATTTAAAAAGAACTATAAATATTAATTCTCTCTTTAACTCCTAATGATATGTTTTCTGACCTATAATTCTTATTTTAATACTTTAATAATTTTAATAAGTTCCAAATTTGCATGCACAACCAGGACACTTCATATATTGACTAATTCATTATATAGTGACAATATACAAAAAATTCATATCATCCAGTACCTTTAAGAATAATTTTTTTAATGTTTTAAGCAAATCAATACATTTAAAAAAATTGAGAAAGAAAAACTAATTTTTAAACCTAAACAAATTATTACATAAATGAATTTCTAAATAGTTTAAAATATGTGCTCCACTTTTAAAGGTTTTTTATATATATTAAAAAGATGCATAAAGTAATTCCTTATACGGATAAAGATTTGTACGCAAAACTCTTATTACCTGGAAGGCCCTCTTTACATCTCTCTTCACATATCCTTTCCATCACTGAATTGGCATAACCATAATTACTTTGACCAGCATTGCCACGACCACAACTAACTGAAGAGAAACACACAAACAATTCTAGCTGGGGACAAAGTTCTCTTGAGGCTGCATCTAAATTCAGTGTAGATGTGACTTTTGAAGAGCATACTTCATTAAAGTTTTCAACAGTTTGATTTTCCATAAACGCATCTCTTAAAACCTTAAAAAATTAATTTAAGTTATTATCAATTTTATTTATTTTAAAAAGAAACATTTAAAAACTTAAATCCACTTAATTATATAAAATAATTAATACTGACTCAAGATTTTTCCAAGAAATATTTCATTATGTAAAAAAAATCAATTGGCTGAAAATAAAATAAATGATTTAAAAACGTGTTTTCTTAAGTTTTCCATCTGTTTTACGAAAAAAAAATCAATTAAAGGGTGTAAATTATTAATCAAAACATAAGAAATTTATTTTTAAAATACTTTTTTCAGATAATTCTTTTGTATAAAGCAATCAAAAGAACTTAAAAAAATTAAATATAAAATCTCAATCAAAATGCCTTTATCCAAAAGTATTTTTAGGATAATAATTATATAGTGTTCCTGTGACAGATATTCCATTTACAGTCATTAATCTATAAGCAAATATCTTGTATACAAAAACTTCATAAGAAAATATGCAATGTTTGCTTACAGTTCATAATTATGAAATTGATTTTATTTTTGCTGTTAACATACGTGTACCCTACTACTAATCTTTTACATTCTAAATTATTTATCATTTAAAATGTAAGGATTCAATATTTATTTAATCACATGTATAAACACTGACAGTCAAAATTCGTACGTATTTTACACAAAATGGCTTTGCAACCTAAACTTATCTATTCAAAGCTTCCTACAATTGTTGATTTGCACTTTTCTGCTTAGGCATGTGCTGCGGGCGCAAAAAATAGGAAGAGGAAAAAAAGAGAAAAACTTAAAGCATGCCTAGTAAATCATGAGAGAAGCATTTCTGCCCTTAAGAAAGTAGACTGAAAGGAAATCTACTACTGAAAATGAAAAGTTTAATGTTGCTAAGCACTCAAAATGACATAACCTTGGGAATTTATTAGAATGATGTTATTAATGATTTTACAATAATCAAAGCATGTAGAAAGCCCTTGTAATGCCAGTATAATGACAGTGGTTCAACAAAGAATAGGAATTTCTAAAAGTAAAAAATATTAAAGTGATGAAAAAGATGATAATTAACAAGTTGAAAACAGTTAATACAATAATGTAGACTTTTTACTGTAATTGCAAACCATTTCATTAATAAACTGCACTAATTTATAAAAGGGTGGGTGAGTGGCCCGTGATGTTGTAAAGTTATAAGTGAACAGGAGTGACCTTGCCACTATCCTTTCCTTATGGTCCAGTCCAGGACACAGCAGGGCCATAGGTGGTGGATAATGGAAAGACTCTCCAAACAACAAAAGCAAAGAAAAGTATTAAGGGAAAATCCCCAAAAAACTGGCAAGGTAAGAACTGAAGGGGGTGCTGTAGAAATAGTGGAGATGGGGTATCAATTTGAAATTCCAAGGTTAATGGAATGTTACTTGAATAACTTATACTCTATCCAATTGTCATATTTCCCCACATTAAAGTTATGTTTTTTTAAAGAAAATATTTTAATTTCAATAAATTCTTCAAACACTACATTATGATAGTTATATTTCATGCACAAAATGTGCCCCTTTTTAAAAATAAATGCGAGAATGAAAAATACCTTTGAATTTTATGAATAAATCAACTTAAAATGATTATCACTTACAAGAGCTAAATTGAATATGGCTCCAACTGGTTTGATTGCTGCAGCTAATTTCAACAGAGATTTAGCATCATCTAATTTAGCTGCATTTAATGTGGACACAACAATATTTATATTATCTTGTTTCCAACGATTTACACACAACTTCTGATAACCAGTCTTGATACCAGAGCGAGATGTTAGAACAATATGTCTGGAACCTCTTTCCACCAGCCATTGACATAATTCAAGTCCAAATCCACCCAGCCCACCGATGATAACATAAGATTTATCAGGATCACATGTAGTACGACGAAGAGCTTTTAACTGAATTGGTGTTGGAACAATCTTCTTTTGTGGTTCTTCTTCTTTTATCTAGAAATAATTAATTCAGAAAAATAAATTATATCACTATAATAATTTTTTTCCAAATGTACATATAAATTATTTATAAACAGTTTAACAAAGCCGACATTTTTTTCAAAAAATTAACTAACAAAGTATTTACAGTACACAAGATTGCACTTCTGCATTTGTATTCTTATACAATGATTATACCTAAATGTGATTTTGAATTGAATCAATCACAATGTAAACATAATTCTACATATTTTTTGCAATTTAATAAAAGCAATCAATAAAATAAAAATAATCCAAATTATGCAAATAAAAGAAAACATAAATATCAATTTCTTTTACTATGTTCTTGATTTATTCATCATTCAATACAAAAAATAATTTTGAAAAATAATACAATTCAAATCTAGGGAGAGAGAAAAAAAATCAAGATTTTAGATTTAGAAAAGCTTTTGTAAATTTTTTGGATTAAAAAAATTAAGGATTTATAAACCACACATATTAAAATCTAAATCCACATTTAGAAGTCTTACCTTAATAACAACTTTGCCAATGTGTTTTCCACTAGCCATGTACCTAAAAGCTTGTTCTGCTTGCTCATGACCAAAGAGGATGGAATTAAGAGGTTTGACAGTACCATTTGCAATACCATCAGTGACTAGTTGGACCACTTCTTTCTTGGCACGAGAACTGTAACTTTTATTTTCAAACAAAGCATCCAATAATATACCATGGAATGATATATTTTTCAAGAAGATGGCCATTCCTGAGAAAAATAAAACTGTTTTATTTGCTGAACAAAAGTTTTTTGAAACATACAAAAGTTTAATTCAGAATTGATAAAAACCTCAAAATGTTTCATTTAAATATTTTAATTCTTATGGATTCAATTACATTTAAAAATAAAAGGAGAAATTCCATTATTTAAAAATGTATTTCATTTCCATGTTCTTTTTATATATTTCAAAAAGTAACCAGTACATTAAAAAAAATTATAATTATATGAATTTTTTTTAAAAAAATGTAATCTAAAATATACAATTAACCACACAAACACTGTATATACTCAACAATGGTATAATAATCAGCAAATATTCATAGAGTTCTTTAATTTTTTTATTAGTTTATCTTTATCAGAAAAATAAGAAAGCTTAAATACGTTTTAACTTTAAGGCATATTAAGTCAAACTCAGTGGCGCCACAGCCAATGAGGGCTAGGATCTACAGTGCCCATCCCAGTATACATGACCATTGGGGACTAAGGTGCATGAGCAGATGTCCCGTCCCAATCATGTATCCAGTCTGAAGTAAGACCCTTAGTGTTCAAGTCCCCAAGCAAGCTTGGTACTAATTTACTACAGTAGGGATGAAAGGCTGAGTCGATATGCTACCACTCGACTACTGGGCCTAACTTTAAGGCATATGGAAAACTTTAATTAGTTTAATTTAAAAGATTGTTGTTATACAATATTTACAGTAACATAACATTCACCCCGTATCATGAGGGGGCCCAGGGTTTCAGGTGGCCCAAAGCATTACTGCCAAAGAGTACCTACCCTTTATAAAATCCAACTTGGGGGGCCGAAAAACTGACTTTGCAAGGGCTCCCAAATGTTCTCTGTTACGTCATTGAATATTGACTACTATTAAACTAAAGTGATGATATACAATGATCACAAAAACTGTAAAGTTATTTATTTTTTTATACCAAGAGAAAAGAAAATAATTATGTCAAAATATATATAACTTACAAGCCATGAAACCATAAGAGCAATAACAATAAAACCCCTTACAGAAAATGTTGTGGCATTTACTCACATTCTTCAGGGAACATACTACACTATTTATGATTTGAAAACATTAAAAAAAATCTTTCTATAAGTGTAAAGTAATTACTTTTAAAATACTGATAAGAAAATAATTACCAAGTGGACTGTTATTTGACAAATCATATTTGCCAATTTCCAAGAAACGACCATGTTGTGCAATGCAATTCAGAGTTGCTTTTAATTTCTCATCAGCAAGAGAATTTAAAATAACATCAACACCTAGATTAAAAAAAAACATTTTTAAAAATTATTTCCAACTTAATTGAAAAACACTAAAATTGAAGTAGCTTTCAGAAAAGCAGCGAAAATAAATACCTTCTCCATTGGTAGCACTCAATATATACTCTTCAAAAGATAAATCTCTAGAATTGCAGAAATTTCTGTCTGTTAATAGACTAAAACGTTTCTTTAAGAATTCTTTCTTTTCATTTGAACCTACATTATAAAAAAATTAAATTATTTTGTAAAACATATGCCATCTATAAGTAAAAACCATACATACTGAATTTGAGGAGAAAAAAATATATTTACTCAGAAATTATGCGTAAATAATTACTAAAAATAAAAATTAAAAAAAAGAGGTTAATTTTTAAATTTCAAAATAATGTAAACTAAAGTTTAAATCTTTGCTTCAATTTTTTTTTCTTTTCATTTCGTTTTTAATTTCTAATACTTAAAAAACATTAGTAGATTATTCCCTTATCAGGAAAAAAATTAAACTTACCAACAGATGTGAAAACTTCACACCCCATATGAAGGGCAATAGCAATTGCTGCTTGTCCAACACCACCACTTCCAGAGTGGATGAGAACTCTTTCTCCTTTCTTCAAATTACCTCTCATGATTAGAGCATAATATGCAGTCGAGTATGCTACTGGGACAGTAGCAGCTTCTTCTAGTGACCAATTATCAGGGACTTCCCATATGAAATTGGGATCTGCCGCAACAGTAGTTGCCAAACCTTTGGCAGGAACCATACCCATAATTCGTTGGCCATTTTCAAGACGGCCAGAAAACTCTAACCCTAAGATACAATCTTGCAGAGCCAAATCACCTAGATAAATAAAAATTAGAAATATTAAAAAATATAAAAACCTAGGCTTTTTAAAAAATTAAATCTGTCAATTACCGTTCTTTGCAAATTTTAAGTTTCATAATATATATAACAACAAAAATAAACAAGTTTCCTTTAAAGCATTGTATTCCTAATCAATAACACCATTTTTTTTTGAGAATAAAAAAAAACAAAATGAAATTTAAAATAATGACCATGAGATGAAGATTTGTAGGTATAATGTAATAGTTAATATATTATTATAAAATCACCACAATACATTTCTTTTAAAATTATTAAGATAGTGATAGATAAAATTATATTTTGGGCTTTAAAAATAATTAGTATTTTGATGATTACTTTACCTGGTATAGCATCAGGTGGTAACTTCCCACTAGCCAACATTACATCTCTGAAGTTCAATGGAGCATAATATACTTGACAAAGAACATTATCAGTGGGCTGCTTGAAATACTTTAATGGGGAATCAATCCACACCAAGCTTGACAAATCACCTCGAGTCAATACATTTAGGTAAGCATGTTTTGTTTCAACTCTTTCAAGATCTGAAAGAAAATTATATTAAACAAGAAATAAACGAAAGTATAAATCCAACAGTTATATAAAAGACCCAATTTCTTTATATCCATACAATTTTGCCTGAATACAAAAATAATTATTTAACTTTTCCATTAATGAAAAACATATTTGGAGTTAAATGTTGCAAGTTTTCTTTACCAGTTTCATTATAAATTGATATTTGGAGAGAAGCAATTAACTTCACAAATAAAACATTCTACATTAAAATTGAAATAAATTCATTTTTTAAATGAAAACTTTAGCAATTTATGAATTAACTTTATAAACAACTAAATTTCCCATTACGCAATAGTTACTTTAACATTATCATACAGTCCAATATTGTATTATTTTGTATTGAAATCTAAATATAAAACAAGATTTTCATAAGTTTATTATAAGAAAGTAAAATTAAATAAGTAAAAATAATTTTTTTTTATTTTTTTTGGCATGGTAATTCCTTTACCTTCAGAGACATACTGATAACACCATGTAGTAAAATGTGGTTAATTTAAAGCAAGTACTCAAATATATCTTTTTGAAACTTGGATCTTATTTTTTATCTGTAACTGAGATAAATAAAATATTTATACACACCTTCAGGCATTTTCAAATGCCTATAATTTCCCCAAGAACCTCTTTTGAAAACATTCATTGCGAGATCTTTTTCAAGTATTTCTTGATAAAACTGATTCTTAAGACTAAATTCTGGCAATTTGGAAGTTCCTTTACTAGTGAATACACATCTGCAGAGAGGGAAAAATAAAATAAAGAGCTTTAATAAATGAATACAATAAAATAAGATTCATTATTTTAGAAATTCTCAATCAAAAATGAGTTGAAAAAGTATTATACATTAAAAATGTAAAAACAATTTATTTGGTTTAATAATTATTTATATAAATAAATTTTAATGTACTTTTAGTAGTCAAATTAATTTATCAAAAGCCAAGAAAATGAATAATGTATATAGCGAAAACTAATTAAAAATGTAAATATTAATTGAAAAGTTCCAACAAAAATATCTTATAATATATTAATTTTTTAATTTAAAGATTGAAAGTTTGATATCATATAGAGACTTAAAAAATCAATATTATGATTTTATAGTATAAGACTATGCATATAATTATAGCATACTAATATAAAACCATACTTTTGTATTAACCTGTCGACCACTTTTGTCTCAATTAAGAAACAATCCCAAAATGTTTCAATATACAACCAATAATGAAAAGTGTTCCCACTCATGCTTGAACATAATAACTTTGATTTTATGTTGACTAGTTTTTTTAATATTTTTTGCAAAAAAATTATTAAAATTTAGGATTTACTGTGTCTAAGGCAGAGAATGTAACGGTCCAAAGTTATGGAATCATTCCATCAAAGAGTGTGTTAGCGGGCATAGAGCATGTGTATTTATTTAAAAACAGACAAATCACCATGCGAATAATGTTGTAATTGTTAAATATTTCACCTACTTTAAATTACACCTTTTTTGTAGCTAAAATAATAAAGTAATAAACTGTCACTTAAATTAAGTTGTTTATGCAAATAAATTTCAACTAATAAATTGTTGAAAATTACAAGAAATTTGCTCAGATTTCACTTTTTTTGCAGTTGTTAAAATAATGGAATATAAGTAATGAAATGTAACTTCAATTTTGTTAATTTTGCTCAAAGGCATTGGAGCAATTTTTTAAAAAATCTGGCCAATTTATTGGTTGACAGGCTAATACATAAGTATCCATAATACTTATCAAAAGTACTTAAAATATAAGGCAAAAAAGTACTTAAAATTTGTTTAAAAAACAATATTAACTGATGTTTTGCATATAAAGAAAAAAAAATTTGCAAGAATATAAAGTCAAAAACTTTATATATATATATATATATATATATATATATATATATATATATATATATATATATATATATATATATATATATATATATATACACTGCTCATTTTTTAAAACAAAAAATATTAAAATATACAAGAAGGTTTAATCCTTTATTAAAGTAGTTGTGTTGACAAAATCTAAAATACACAAACTAATGAGTGTTTTATGAACAGATTTGTAATATTTCAGAATATATAGCATTCTGGAAAGAAAAATCCATCTTCACTAGAAATATTGATTTATTCACTAACATCAAACCAAACCCCTTTTTTTTATCAATATTTACTTGTGTCTTATACTGTTGGCCATTTCATATATACATAATGAAGCTAAATTCCTGTCTTTTACTAAGGTAACAAATTTATAATTAGCATTTCCTCACTTCTGAGTGAATTAAATTTTGCCCTTTTATGAAGAGCCCATTTTCACCCAGTCTTCAAAACTGAACTATAACTCTCTAACTATAACCTCTGCTATTACTGATGTCAACTCACCAGTTTCAGCCAAGCTATACATATGTAAAATTGCTTGTACAACTGATACAGACTAGACTAGAGTCTAGGTGGACTAGAACACAAATATGTCGCAACAGAAGAATTTGTTCATTGAGTTGGCCAAGTGGTTCAAACAATTTCTCACACCCAAGAGGACAGGTATAGTTTTTTAGGACACCCCCCTCAAAAAAAATCACCATTGTTTCTCCAGTATATGGAATCAGGAATGATAATCATTGCAGCTGTTTTTTGTCAAACATTACAACAACTACAAAGACTAAAAAAAAAAGAGGAATGCTAACTTCTGGAATAGTCCTCAATTATGATAAAGCTCATTCTCACAGAGTTGCTGTAACCCAATAGCTACTGGAACTGTTTGAATGGGATATGTTTTATTATCCAGCATATAATCTAGAGAGGCTTCCAACTCTTCTCTTAACTAAAAAGCTGGATACTAGGCCAAAGTTCCCAAAATAAAGAGGAATAAGGTAACATTCAAGCAGTCACTAACTCACATCACTTGCAGAAACATTCATTACAGACTAAAGAAACTCATCCCAAAGATATGAACTAAAGAATTTGCTAAGAAGCCAGAGGTTCCAAAACAGAGAGGAATAAAGCAACATTCCAGTTTATCTCACACAAATGGCACCAACATTCTTCAAAGAGGACATCAGAATTTCATCCATCAATATGATAGATGCCTGAATTTTCTCTTGATGATTATGTCAAAAAGTAGCCATGTTTATACACCACTTTTGGTGATACTCATTTTTTTATATGTCTTTTTAATCGTTCACTGGAGGTTGTAAAAAACAATCCCTCATATTTCATAATCAACTATAAAAAAACATGCTATATAAATTTAAATTGAAACACTAGAAGTCTATACAAGTTGATTTAGAAAACCAGATTCGATTTTGTTATAATATTAAGATTAAAAACATAGTACAAAAGTAATTAATAAGGACATAAATAAACTATAAAGGACATATTAAATTATACTATTCTAATTCTTACCTTATACTGGTTCCACCAGGTTCTTGTCGTAAACAGTTAACAAGTCCAACAATGCCAGTGTTGTTAGTTCCTTCACTTACTAACCATATTCTCTTAGAATTGTCTGACTGGGCTTGAACAATTTTCTCCCTTAATTCATCCACCCATTTTTCATATTTACTTTCTACAATAGGAATAACAAAGTCTTCATAGAATAAAGAGGTTGGTTTCCTTAATAAGTACAAAGTGGATGTCAATGAGTCTGTTTTCTTGCAGATCACTCTTAAATTCAAATCTCTGAAAGTCTGTTCCAAGTCAGGTTCTGAATGAATAGGTAATACTGTCTCACCAACTGCAGACAAAAACATTTCAGCTGGGACCAAACGTGTCCTTTGTAACACAATAATGAAGCCATTATCCTTGAGAGTTGCTATGGATTTTTCAAGGATTTGTCTATATTCCTTTCCTGTATAATTTAAAAATTTCATAGCAAGAAGATCAACATCCTTGAAATTTGGTGCAGCTTTTGGGTTCCACGAAGATACTTCACAATTGGCAGAAGACAGACCATTTTTTTCCAAGAGATCAGGCTTAGAATGTGCAATTAAGTAACTTACATTCAGCATGCCTAGAGTCTGGACAACTTCACTAATTTTTGAACACAGAGGCAATGATGTTTCTGCAACTTCTGCAATTTTTAACTTTCTAGAAGTGGCATTTTCCAAAACAATATCCATTACTATTCGTAGAGGATCTTCCTGAAACATGGTTCGTGACAATATATCGTGATCCCTTTCAAGCAGGTAATTGTTGACATAATTCTTGACATGTCGTGTCAAATCTTTGCTAGTTGCAGTGTTCATAATACCACAAAGTGACTTGAGAAGTACATGATTATCAGTGTAAGATTTTAAGTAGCTTGCAATTAATGCATCATCAGCTTCCTTAAATCCATTCATAACATCTGATATTTGATCCTTATTTTTTCCTGATAACTCCAATATCATTTTTGCAACTGATGAACAAACATGAATATATCTTTCCAGGGTCTCTTCGTCTGTTTGAGAGAGGATATTGGTTTCATTGTATGGTACAAAGCGATATTCTTCTAATAGAGGTATTTGTTTGCCTTGATGTTTGGGAGCAAAGCTGGCTTTTAAATTCTTCAATTCAATTCCACCAGAGATTATTCTTCGTGTATTTTTTTCATGGAAAACAGGCACACCTAAAACATATCAATCATGTTAAAAAAAAGGTAGTAATAAAATAATTTATTCTGAATTATCATGCACATTCAACATGTGAAACACATTAAAACTAAAACATTATTTTTATTATAATTCTCTGTATATATACTACTTCCCAGAATGAAGGCTATCTGATACTTATATATGAAAAGCAGGAAGAACAAAATAAATTATTAGTAATACATTTATTTCACACAAAAATATTTTTAAAAATTTAAAGCCCCAAAATGTAATGTAGTATCCCATATTGTTAAATATAGAAATAAAACATGATAAAATGAGAATTCTAAATAATAACAGCATTTTCTGTGAAGTAGAAATCAGCCCGTAGTTTGCACTATTCTTCAAGTTAATATTTTTGAAATAAACATCTCATACAGCTATACTGTCAATTCATGTTGAAAAGCTTTACAACAAATCAAAGCTAAATTATGTTGGCCCATTACTGCGTCAACTAAGGCCTTGTTGAATTTTTGATATACAGTCCATTGATTATCCTAGCCGTATACGCAAGAAAATGAGAACATCTCAACTTAGTAGCACGGGACTAAGTTTAATGTTTTGACATCCAAATGAGTTTAAAAATTTGATATTATATAAATCTTATGAATAGATTAATAATATATTTTTTGAACAAAATTTGAGCATTCGTTTCTGTAAAAGTATTTTAACTAAAAAATACATAACCTGCTTTATAGGTCAAAGAATGCGATGATCTAGAGCTTTCGTAGCTTTATTTTTATTTTAATGAATGTTAAGATGAAAAGCCATTCTACAGAATTGTTGTCTATTAGGTTAAAATAGAAAACAAGTTAATATTATGAAACACAATGTTAAATATATATTTTACCTTGATACTCTTGAGATGAATTTTCCATGAAAGATTTATGATAGATAGGATCAACTGTCAGCTTTTGAATTCGAGTAGGAAGACATAAAGCTCGTTTAGATGAACCCAAAATTGTAAATTGAAGCATAGTATCCAAGAACACTACCCATTCATCAGTCCATTTCAACAAACCTTTATTTCCTAAAAATTAAAAGAAATTTCATCAAATTCACATTACTTAGCAAAATATGCAAGGGTTGTAGTGTTATAAAAGATTTTATTTTCAGTGTTCCTTTTAATTTTCTACATAAAAATAAATCTGCTTAACTTTGTCTATCCATCTATATAATAATTCCTTTTTTAAAAGGGGAAAAAATTACCTTCAATATCAGATCCAGCAACACCTTGAAAAGTAGGACCATAGTCATATCCTCTCAACTTTAACTCTTTATAAATGTCATTTTTATTCAATGGCAGATTTTTGAGATCACTAGTCTTTAGATAGGATTCAAAATCAGTATTATCTATATTCTCAGGAGAATACACACGTCCAGTGCAAACAACCATGCCACCTTCCGAAATTTCGAATTCCCCTCCAGTATTTGTTATGTTAATGATGAATTTAGTAGAAGCTAAAACAAATTAATTAATTACATTTATTTTCTATAAACAAAAATACATTTTTAATTAAACAGGTTGAAAAATATAGATTTTTACCATAATAATTAGCATAGTACTATTCTTAATTTTAAAATATGCATCTAAAATTTGATACATAAAAAAGTGAAATTTCAACATGTATTCTATTGGACAAAAAATATCCATGGAATTTTTTTTCAAATCCCTTAAAAACTATACTATTTGAATACCTTAATTTGTTATACATATTTTTATGAATTTCTCTCTACAATTTAAAATATGAGCATAATTTAAAACATCTAGAAAATTATTATAAGTTTTATACTTGTTTCATATATTTCTCTTATATTTATAACTCTTAATAATATTAATATTTTTGTTTAACTTGGATTTTTGGATTTTATTTAAATTCTTTTTAGAAATTTTTCTTTCATTAGACAATATAGAACCTTACTTTTAAACTGAAACAAATCTTACTTTCAAAGCTTGATGATAAAAATGAAATAAAAATCTCTAAAAATATAAAGTACTTTTGATTTTTCATGCATAGTTTTCTGACATGATTTCTGGTACTTAAAAATTGTTTGATCTTCTTAACAATACACAAATAAATAACATTAACAATAACACAAAGAAACTTTTTGCAAATCTTTAAAAAAAGTCGCACCTGATTTAGACATTACAGTAGCTCTGTGTATCTTTACTTCTTCAAAGGTAATAGGCAATGTATAAACCTCTTTCCCTTTTAACTCTGCCAAAGATTTCCAAGCTAGTAACAGATAACCAGTCGCTGGGAAAAGACACCTTCCATCTATACAGTGTCCCAATATGTACTTGTCGGCAGATTCTTCAGATCCAACATTAATTTCAGTAATCATTTGAGATTTATTTGAGTTTTTGTCCCATTTAGCTACACACCAGTTTTCAGAATGATCCCATTGGATTAATGATGAAATCATTGGTGTGCATTTTGGAACAGGAAATTGTACCTTGGGGTACAATTTCTCAATATCAGGATTAAGACCAGAAACGTATAACCTGAAAAATAAATCACACAAATAAATATTACATGTGTGGGAATGTTAAAAAACTCTTATGCAATTTAAGGAAAACTTCAAAGCTAAAAAAAAATTAGAATACTTTGAAATTATGTCTCTTCAGCTGTTATATTTTGATTAATGTGTCATAAAATAGATATACTTTTTTCAAACAGACTATTTTAAGCAGGTTATAAAATAGTACATAAAACACAAAAGATAAGTCTAATATACATAGTCATCCTACATAATGTGGAAAATGCTTAATATGTACTTTATTGGATATATTAATACCTTAGTTAGTAGTTATAAGTAGTAATTTAGTAAGTAGTTATTTCTTTTTATTAACAATCTTTATCTGTTTTTTTTTTGTAGTTTTAACCCATTTATGCCAGTGGTTGAAATGTAAACCAACTTTCACAACCTCTTTGCAGGCAAATATCTGCAGGAGTGACTAACTGAATGTTTTAAAACGAAATTGCTATGCCCTTATGAAGCAAGTTAAAGTCATAAATCCACCCACAAACGCAATCTTGAACTTCTAACTTCAAAAAACATTCACTCGACTGCTGTTGCAAAAATGGAACACTAGGCATAAATGGTTTAAGTACAGATAGTCACAATTCGCTTAGGTTGCAAGTTATAGAAAAGGCACATTAGCTTTGAATTCATATTAAGTAGTTCTAAAAAAATTTAAGGGCAATTAAATATTATAAACTAAATAATTGTTCTATATTTTTAATTTATTTTTTGATAAAATGTGGAAATGAATCAAATAATAAAATATAATAGGTATTATACAAATGCACGCACACAGTCTGACTCCATTAACATGCAATTCAGTAACATACAAGCCTACACAGCATGCGATTTTCGAATAGCTTCTTTGATAGGCAATCTCTTGCGATATCACTCCTAGACATCGTTAAGTCAAGAAAAGTTTCCTTTCCATGAAATTCAGACTAATTTTTTTTCGGATGTTGTAATGACTTAATATTATTTTATGTCTGAATCCCCACTTCTCAGAAAATTAAATATTTCAATCCCGATTTTTTCTTTGAGAGGAATTATTTTTAAAATAACATGATGCACAAAATCTGGTGTACATTCAATCACTTTGTACTGGTCAAATTTTAAGAGTCAAAATTTTTTTAACATGCTTTTATAAGTTTTACTTGTATGTAATGGAATCTTGGAACTTGATTTTTACCCACTTTAAAAGGTCAGATTAATTCGAAATTTTGTACACTTGTCAAGGACCAATGACAATACAATTTCAAAATTTTGTTTCATTGTCCTGATCAGGATCCTCATAAAAAAAGATTTTAAGGATTTTGAGAGATTTGGAAATTAATTTATTGTATCGTTTCCAGATTTGGCGACTAATAGCATAAACCATTTTCAGATTTAGCTACTAATTCCATATGCCATTTCCAGATTTGGCGACCAAAAGATTAAGGAGCAACCAACCCTAAAATCTCGAATAGACTTGCGGTTAATACAAATAAAACAAAAAAAAAGCTCTTT
This sequence comes from Trichonephila clavipes, assembly GCA_019973935.1. Classification (NCBI taxonomy): domain Eukaryota; kingdom Metazoa; phylum Arthropoda; class Arachnida; order Araneae; family Nephilidae; genus Trichonephila; species Trichonephila clavipes. The sequence goes on from BMAU01020437.1 coordinate 79,838, forward strand.
ATGTGAAAAAGGGTTGGGTGGGTGCGTAGTTTTTCTGAAAATGGAAAAAAAAAGACTCATGCAAGTGAATAAAAATAATTTATGTTCTTACAGTTAAATATTTTTTTTATTTTTAAGCTATACGTTTAAAAGTGATGTGATACGAATTAACATTATAGCAATACGTTTAAAAAGTGATAAATTTATGTTCTAACTGCTGAATATTATTTTTATTTTAATAAAGCAATATGTTTAAAAGGTGATAATATGATTGACATTTAATATTTCTTCATAACACACTTTCATTAGTTTGACATGTATCTATAGAGTCTGAATTTTTTAAATATAATGATATTCAAGGCCCATAAACGGAGAGAATAAATACCCTTCAGATCCATTAATTAATATCCATTGAAGAACAAGACTAATTCCAGCAGCCACATAATTCCGGTTCCAAATATAAAACTCAAGGATAAATTCAACAAAGAATAAATGATACTTTTAAAAATTAAAAAAACAGGCTTTTATTGTAGATTGAACTAAAAAATAAAAACTAAAAAAAAAGGAACTTAAAAACACTCTTTTATAGAAAAAATCTAACTAAAAAGCAAAAAAATAATTCTTAGTATAAGAATAAAATGATTAATGAGAAAATTGAATGATTAACGAGAAAATTGATGTCATTGTAGTAAAAGCGTGGGGTGCTTTGTACTACATTTTTACACTAACTCAGCATTTCAGAATAGAACTAGTAAGAAATTATAACAATTAATATAGAGCAGCACCCCATGCTTTTATCCCAATGACATTAATTTTCTCAATCATTTTATTTTTATATTAAGCATTATTTTTTTAATTTTTAATTCGATTCACTATAAAAGCATATATTTTTTAGTTTTTTTTAAAACTATAATTTATTTATTGTAAGTGGAATGTGAAGAGATATCAGATTAAAAAAAGGAAGATGCATCAAACCAGATTTCAATCGCACATTCTCAGACCCTTGAAGTAACAGACCTATTTAGAGATTGTTTCAAGCAACTAAGATCTCAGAATATGGATCAGCACAAATACGATCTACCATGCAAAATTAAGAACAAATGAAATGCCAGATCAAAACAAGCACTGGTATATAACTGATTGATAAAATAATTAAATAAATTTTTTAAAAGTGTTCTATGTGTCTTATAAAGATATTTTTTTTTTTAGTTTCATGACTGACTAAAATAACATAAAAAAATTAATATCAATGCTGTAAATAACATTATCACTCAATTTATGTTAATATTGTAACTCCCAATTTCTAGAATCTACAGTTTAGTAATCAGTCAGACTGCGTGTATGTGATGTTATCAATTGAAAAATCAATTATTTATAATTTAATAAACCTAGTCAAAATGTCATAAACAAACTGCATATTACTTTCCAAGTATGAAACTCAAAACTTTTGCAAACAGTTAAGTGTATAACACTTTTTGCAGGTATTATTAGCGATTATGCAATTTTAATCATGGTTTTATTAATAAAAAGTAAATTTATACCAAACTAAGATATTCATTTCAATTTTTGATTAAACATTTATAGAAAGCAAGATTTGAAAATGAGTCAAATTAAGAGTTATCTTACCTTCCAAGACTGGTTAGAAGGTGAGCAGTGTTGTCAACATTTCTCTTCATAAGCCCTATGTATTCAGCATCAGCACCAATTACTCTTTTTAGAATAGCCTGGAGTAGATGATGTGGTGCGATTTCAATGACAATGGCATCTTTAGGAACATGATGTAGGGCTTCATGAAACAATACTGGTGAGACTAGATTATGGACAAAATAGGTGGCACCTGCTAATTTAGCATCTGCTTTATTCCATTCCGGTTCTGGATAGGATGAACTAACCCATCGACTACTTCTAGGTTTAGGGTTAGTTATAACCTGTAGCAAATGTTCTCCTTTAGACGGATATGACAATAAACTCAATACTAAAGTAATAATTAAAAATATTACTCAAACCCACTTATTTTAAAAAGAACCTTCTGTTAAAATGGGGGGAGGGAGAAATGTTATATAAGTTGCAAAGCTATTTAAATAATAAAAAATGTCCCAAAGCCTCTTAGATGTATAATTTCAATAATGAATATAAGAAATCTAAAATGAAAATGAAGTTGATTCTCCATCCAATTATAAAATATAAATTTTAAAAAATAATACACAGATTTTTTTTTTCTAATTTTAAATTTACAACTGTTCCATACTACATAAATGGTAAAAATTAATTTAACTAAATAAAGATTTCTATAAATAAAATTTGATTTATAACCAAGCAAATTCAAAAACCCAGTTAAGTCATATTTCAATACCCACCACATAAAATTTCTAGTACATCCTATTTTTGCAAAAGTATAAATTATACTACACAAGAATATATTCATAGGAACAAGAAACATAAAATTAACCTTTTCTAGAGCATCCTGGAGCTTTTGAGCTGCAGGAAAAATGTACTGACTGTGAAAAGCATATCCACAACTGTCAACTTCTCTCGCAAAAACATTTTCAGCTTTCAATTTATCAACAAATACTTTCACACTATCTTTTGGCCCAGATATAGTGACAGAATCTTCAGCATTGTGACAAGAGGGAAAGACATCTTTTGGGCAACATTTCTGAGCTTGAGACCAAGTTATACCTGCATTACAGAAACAGAAGTTTAAGCATATAATAAATAGCTAGTTAAAGATAAACATATACATTATAAGCAATTAAAAGTTGGTCTTGTATTCTTTAAAAATCTATACACAAATATATCATTAAAGGTATTTACCAAGAGCAGCCATAGCTCCATGTTCCAATTTAGCTTCCTCTACTGCTTTACCTCTCCAATAAGCAGCTAATATCATTTGTTCAGCAGTAAAAGTGCCATCAGCATAAGCACAGCCCAATTCGCCAACACTGTGACCAACAATGCCATCAGGAGTAATACCAATGTGATTTAGAATATCTACAAGAGCAACCTAATAGAATAATAAAATAATCATTATAAACTATTTAAAAGAGGAATTATTATGGTGTGATAGTAATTATAAATGAAATACAACTTCACTTTACACTGAAGGTAGAAATCTATGAAATCATTATCATCAGAGACATCTTAAGGCTTGGACCAACTGGGCCCATGGCCTCAAAAAAGCAAGATGTATCTGCACCCATGGCCTCAAAGAGTCTTAAGACATCCCTGATTATCATCTATGATTTAGAGAGAGATACATACCATGTACATTAATTCTATAGTTTAATCAATTAATCCCTCAACAGGGTAAAAAAGTTCATACATTTAACTGAAAGATTTTACTTAGTGTTCAGAATGAGTGTTCAGAATGTGCTTGCAAAAAAAAAAACCCACCACTAATTACTTGATTATGACAAAACTATATAAAGATGTTATTTATTTTAACTCTTTATTATTTTAACTATGATCTTTTTGTCTGAATAATAATATGACATCAGTGAAAAAGTATAAAATTTGCAAAGCAAGTCAAATAGTTATAGATTTAATATCAAACAAAAATAATTACCGTATTTTCCTGTATATAATCCGCAGCGGCGTATTATCCGCAAAACCTTTTTTCGAGTAAAAAATAAATAAACATTGTATAATCCGCAGCGCCGTATAATCCGCGGCAGTTTTTACGGCGCATAATCTAAAAATATAAACTGCCGATAATGAGCGTCATATAAGATAAAAAAATACTCAATATAATTAAAAATAGAAGTAAGAAATTGTACAGAAAAAAAATTATGATGAAACTTTTCTTTAAATATGTATGATAATATTTTTTTACGATAATCTCAATTAAAAAAAATTCTTTGCTACTGCCATCTATGCTTGAGTTGTTAAACAAAACATTGCATGCGGAAAAAATGTTTTTTTTTTAATTTAGCAAGTTAACAGCAAAATAAATTAAGATCGAGACTGCTTTTCCATTGTCTCTTTCTTTTAAAATCCATTTATTTATTTCTTCCTCTAATTCTGGCCTGTGAGATTTTCCACGACTATTGGCTCTTTAACGTCGATCACAATTTTCGAAGTTGGTCTTGTTTTTTCTCCACAAACGAATATTCAATTCGTCAACGCTGAAAAACCTTGCAGATTTCCGACTTCCGTAGCCTTCTCTATAACTTTTAACTTGAAGTTTGCAGTGTAACTTAACGCTTTCGCTTCAACATGATGAAAACTTCCAAAGGACGCAATAGCTCTAGTTAAGAGAAAATTGGAAATGGTGCCAGCGAGACTCGTAACGGTTTTTTGTAACTGTCGACTTGTAACTGTCTCATAACCGAATTCGTTTTTGAATGTAATTGGACAAAAACTAGTTATGGCTGACATACGTCATTCGAGTCATGAAAGCGCCATCTCTATTATTTATTTCATAAAACATAAACGGCATTTCTTTCAAAACTTTATTATTAGCTTTTCTGATGAAGAATGTTTTATCTCAGATAATCCGCGGCAGCGTATAATACGCACAACGAAATTTGAAACTTTTTTAACACATAATCCGCGGATTATATACAGGAAAATACGGTAAATAGTTTTTAACAGTTTTATTTTTGTTCAAAAACATTTTTATGTAGGAATGAATTAAAACAAAAAAATAATTTCATGAACAATTATGAAATAAAAGAAAAAGACTTAACTGGAGAAATTCAGAAAAATATCTTCAAAAGACTAGTAATAAACCTACCTGAACAGCAGCTATTGACACAAAGGCTGGAATAATGCTTCTAGATTTTGTTTCATCCTTCACACCATTGGTGATCAGGTTAATGAGGTCTAGTCCATAAGGTTTTAATATTTCAGCAGACTGCCTGATAGAATTGGCAAAAATTTCTAAGTTCATGAGTTGCTTAGCCATGCCAGGCCACTGAGTGCCCATACCAGAAAATATGTACCACACTGGTCTGTTATCACTCACTACTCTCTGCAAGGATACAAAACATTAAACATTTAATAAACATTTTAATGATGAAATACTCTGTCAAAAGATTTTTTAATTCCAAGAAATATGTTTACTGTAGCTGTATAATGCTTTTTGATTTGGTCCATTTTGTACATAATTCCTACTCAAATATTTGGCCTACTGCATTTTTAAAGCCATTTACTCATATTTTTTCCCATTTGAAAGTCAGTAAAAAAATTACTTTATGGAATTTATAAAGAAAATATCAGGAAAAATTTTCTTTTGTGACAATCCTTTTATTACACAAAAGACATAATTTTATAAAATAAATAAAAAATTACACGTTAAAATTTTTTGAAGTCATCATATAACTCGGAACTTAAGTAAAATAAATAGAAACAGAACTACAAAATGTAATTATAATCAATGGTACAAAACTTTTCACACATTATGTGCATTATGTATTGAATAATAAAATTTGAGTACATTGTAAAATAGCCTCTGACATTTCAAAATTCGCTTTTATAATACAATTTAGTTCGATTTTATTCCATTCTACCAATTTTACTTCTTCCAGCTAATCTGTCCTTCATTTCTCAAATTTATGTGAATACATTTAAACAGAATCATAATGCACTTTTTAGTTTTCCCTTAATAAACTTCATTGTTATACTGTTGAAGAGGGGAGATGGCAGATTATGTAGAAGGCATATATGTAGAAAATATTACACATTTTTTTTTATGTAGTTGTTGACTTCGACAATGATATAATGAGACTTGGATGCAGTAGTAATGGCAATCTATATATTGTTTTGTTCCTACTTATATTTAGTTTGATTGTGTTCATTTCCAGTTGAGGCTTGCTTTTACTGCTTTTCTCAAAAGAATTGTAAATGTATTTGATAAACAATAGGACAACTTGTCTTATTGTTATCATTGTCCTATCTCTTAGTAAGAGCTACATAATTTTTTTTTAAAAAAATTGAAAATTATTTCTACTTTTTAAATTGTTCTCCATGGTTCCATTTGTATATTACCTTCATGAAGCCAATTACTTGTGTCATTAGAAGGATTACTGTATTTATTACACTTAAAAAATTTATTTTCATGGAAAATTGTTTCAATGCATGCAACAGTAATATTTATTCAAAATTGAATTAAGTTGAGTCATAAAAGTACAAATTTACATTGATACATTTACAGGAATTTTTTTTTTTCTCAAGAGAAAACATTCAAAATTTGAGTTCATTAATTTAATATTAGGCAAAAAATTCTTAAATGTAATTCATCAGAAACTAAGAATTACCTTGATGTCAGCCACTTCTTGATCTTTCATAAGTAACTTATATCCACGATACGGCTTTGCCACACTTGCTGCAAAAGCCGATTTATGAAGAAGTGCGAAAAATTCTCTTGGGGGCATTTCATTCTGCAAATACTCAAATAAAAATTGCACATTTTCTTCTGTTCGACCACTGTACAAAGCTAACTGTGGAACTGGTAGGTCTGAAATTTCCTGCAGCTTCACATTGGCATCATTGGATTTTAAAACAGCATGGACATTCACACCACCAAAACCAAAACAGCTGAGAGCAGCATATCCACCCTTCCAAGGAGTAGGATTAGACACTATTCTGACTTGACCATTGGTCAAGGCTGGAATTGCAGGATTTGGTTTAAAGAAATGAAGATTTGGAGGAATGAGTTCATTTTCCATGCTGATGATTATTTTGACTAAACTACACAAACCTAAAATATAAAATGAAATTCAGAAAAATGTACACATAGTGTAGCTAAAGATTAAATGAAATTTTTATTAAAATAAAAAAAATCATAATCAGAAAATAATAAAGGCAATACAGTGGGTGATCGGTTAACGAACATAATCCGTTCCCAGACTATGTTCGCTACCCGAATTGTTTATTAACCGATCATCGATTCACCGTAGACTTCTATATATATGTGGTGGCCGCGGTAGCCGAGTGGTATAGGTATCGGACTGTGGCTTGCTTTGTCACAGGTTCGAGCCCAGTACCACTAAAGACCCGCCGTGTAGGGCAGCGATGCACGTTAAATCTGTCGAGAGCTGAAACGTCCTCCCGTTGGTGTGGTGTGGTAGTTAGGAGAGGGGGGTGCCAGCTCAGGTGTCGTCCACGTCACTTGACCATGGTTCAAAATTACGTGGTCCGTCGCCAAAAGCCCTCGTGTAGCTGAACAGTGCGACGTTAATATTCAATCAATCAATCAATATATATGTGAAATAGATTAATTCATTCTCAATATCCTAAAAATTAAATTTCAAAAAATGTATAATTTCTTAGTAAGTTTTTAAAAAAATAATACATACATATATAGTCTTTCATATTAATCAGTCCTTTTCATTTTTTGCTTATGGGGCGTTGAAGAACATGTCCAATGTCAATTGTTTTTCTCTCCTTTTCAGGATTTTCTGGAAGTAATTAAGAGCATTGTCGTTATAAAGATCCCCAACCCTACTGACATCAGCTTGATTTGGGTGCCATTCTAAGACCATTGCTCTGACATCCTCCCATTTTTTCAAAAGATCTTTAATGGCAGATGTCAGCATTGATCCTCTTTCATCTTCCTCTTGTTCGGAAGGGACACATTTCGCTGTGTTTTTTGGTGTTCTTCATTCAAAATTTCTTTGAGTTATTCTATCATCAGTTCATCTTCATGTCCCATTGTGCGCTCCTCTATGTCATCCTATGTTCACCTCCAATTCCAGATCTCTAGCAGTTGTCAAAATTTCATCTATAATTTCAAGGGTGCCCCCCTGATCACCTCCGAATATGTGTTCGTTGTCTAAACACAAAAAATATTTCTCGAAAGCGTTTGTTACCGGAATATGTGTTCGTTATCCGAACACAAAAATCTTTTGCGAAAGTGTTCGTTAACCGATCACCCATTGTAAATTAAAAGTAACTTCTTTGATATCATGACTCAATTTTTAAAAATTAGATAAGAATAAGGATATAAATGATAAAATTGATTATAAGCAAAAATACTTTTAAAAAAAAGATATATCATATACCAGAGGTGGGTTCAGAATGTCCCATATTGCTTTTGACTGATCCAACTAAGAGAGGTTCTTTTCTACCTGCACAAAAAATTTCTGAAATAGCTGACATTTCTATGGGGTCACCGACAGGAGTTCCTGTTCCATGAGCTTCAACAAAAGAAACTTTCAATGGATCTAGTTTGCATTCCTCATAAACTTCTTTAATTAATTGCTTTTGCATTACAGCAGATGGATATGTTACACCTGAAAATGAAAAAAATTAATTTAGTTCATTTTTTTGTTATATGATTGAACATATCAAAGATGGTTGAATATTACCTTGATCTTTAAATCCATCAGTATTAGTTTTAATATGTACAACAGATGCATATTTCCTTCTAGCAACATCAGATTTTTGTAATAATACTGATACTATAGCTTCACTTCGACCATACCCATTGCCTAGATAGAATAAAATTAGACTATAAAAACATGCATGGACAATATTCGAAAAGATTTTTCTAAAAATTAATGAATTCAATCAGTAAATTGAGAAACAAATAATTCTAATTAATGAAATAATGAATTACAACAAGAAACAATGCTTTAAACTGAATTTCAAAACACTAAAATATATTTTACAGCCATGAAAGATATTATGATATACATAATGATATAACCCCTTAAATAAAAACCTTTGGCCTTTTTTTACTCTTGTACAAAAATATAATCATTCAAACAGTGATAATAAATGTAGCTTAATATAATATCCTAAAATATAACATACAGAGAGAAACCTTTTAGCATGATTTGTGAATTTTCTTTTAGCTAAAGCAGAGTTTATGTAGGATAATGATACTTTAAGGATTCATTTCTCGGTTCCATCAGTTACTTTTGATTAAATTATAGCTTCACTTTAATTTGTTTAACTATTTTTGGAATAAATTACAGTTATTTTTATATTATAGCTTCCTATAATATAAAAACAGCTTTTACTTGAAAAGCATGTGTACCTTAATTCTTTGTGATAAGTTTGTTTCAATGTAAATTCCAAAGGTAAATACTGTAATTTCGCACATATAGTCTGCAGACACGATTTTATATAAAAAATTTCAAAAATCGTCACCACCAGATAGTCCGCGGACTATACGTCCGCGCGAAATTACCTTATTTGAATACGGCAATATTAATGTATTTTAGAAACAAAGAACTAAGTATAAATAGAAAAACCTACTTCCTTACTAATATACCTTCAGAAATAAAATGCTAAATACAAATAAAAAAACAGTGCTTACTAATTAATCACACATTCTACTACATTAACGAAAACCTTCCAAGTCCGATTCATCGGTATCAGCTAAAAATCGAGTTGACCATCAACTACTTTTCCCCCTCCTGGCAGTTGCGCTTTAACCATGAACAACCAGCGTATTATCTGCAGTTTCAAAAATTCGCATTTTAAACACAGATAGTCTGCAGACTATACACGCGAAATTACGGTAGTACTCTTGTATTTTTAAAATGCCTTTTGATTAAAATATGTTTTTTTTAAGTCATATGACTATTTACCATACAGCTTCATACTGAAAATCTTAATTTCTAAAAGAATTCTATGTCCTAGTATTTCAGAAGTAATCAAGATTTAATGATTTTTGCAAGAAATCTGTACTGCAATATCCATTTGCTAAATCAATATATGTTAGTTTCACAATCAATTTATAAGTATAATTTATTTTTTAAAAAAGTTAAATTTATCTAAGCAACAAGTTTTGGTGTAATTGTATGGATGTTTCAGCAAAGGGAGAAATATACAAAGTATATCCTTTACATAAGAGATAATATTAGCCAGCAATTTAATTAAAAGATTGAAATGTTGCTAAATTTCTCATACCAGCAGCATCAAAGGATTTACAGATTCCATCATCTGAAAGCATATTTAGTCTATAAAACTGAAGAGCTGTTCCAGGTCTTAAACATAAATTAGCTCCCCCAACGATAGCAGCTTCAATATCCCCATTTTGAATAGCATTTACAGCTTGATACAAAGCTAAGGCTCCAGATGAGCAGGCAGTATCCATCACTAAACTGGGACCTGGGGAAGAAAAATCAAAGTAATGAAATTTTAATTCCAATCAATAGGTGACATTTATAATTAATTAAAAAAAGTTTTAAATTGCTCCAGAGAATTCAATAAAATAATTATTTCTGCATATTTATAAAATTTTCTTTTTGAAAAAAAATATAAAAAAAACTTCATTAACAAATAATATCAAAAGCATAGCTTAGATTTTTGAATTACAAATAATAAATGATTTCGCAATAATGTAATAAATAAAATAAGAAACACTATTCATAATATATTTTCAAAACAAATAATTTCTATTGCTTAAAATATATATACCTTTAAAATCGAAAGTGTATGAAATACGGTTGGCAAACATGGCCCTACAACAGCCAGTCATGCCATAACCATTAATTTTTTTTGCATCACGGCAGAAGAATTCATCACTTTCAGATGAACAGTTTCCAATGTAAACTCCAATGTTTTTGCCTCGCAATTCTTCTGGATCATATCCTAAAAATACCAAGAAAAATATTAAAAGACAAAAAATAATGATGTAAATTATGTAATAATACGTATTAAATATAAAGCTGTTTAGAAGTATGTTCTCTTTTAAAAGAAGGAAAAAATTCCTTTCTGAAAAAAAGAGAAGAATAGCATAATAAAGCCCGTATTTAAAACATTTTAGCTGAAATTAAGTTTACTATTTAATATTAATAAAAAAACTCATGATGTAGCAAAATACTTGTTTAATCACACTTTTCAGCAAAGCATTTCATGAAATAAATTTTCATATTTTGACAAGAATGGAAAATTTAATTTGCTGAAACTTATTAATAACTTTTCCTCTCTGAATGATTTAAAAACAACAGAAAAAAATCGATCTGCCTTTTTTGTAACACAGGTAGCAAAACATAATTAAGAAACAAAAATATAACAATTAATTCCTTTTGATTTTTTTTAAAAAAAACTATTTCAACATTTTAAATAACAGTCACAAGTGCATATTTATTTGATCTTAAATTCATAACAATTATGCAAAAAATAATACACATTATGACTTAACTTAAAAAGAAAATATGATAATCTTATCCTCATTTAACAGAGAATCTAAGAATATTTTTAAATTATCTTCACTGGAATTTCAAACACTGTAGATCTTAGACTCAGTGGCATAATGTACACACCCCCACATCGCAGGAGAGTCCATGTAAAATACGCAATCCTTTACAAGATCAGACTTAAGGCTCAAAACCTGACTTTCCAGGGGAGCCCCTAATATTATACATTATATGCCACTGCCAAGACTACATAAGTTAATTTTATTTTGCATCTTGCAATATTATCAGATATTCAAAAAGAAAAATTACATTTCTAAAAAATAAGTCGTTTCCAATCTTTTAAGAAAATAATCCAAATGCAAACATAGCATGTCAAATAAAAGATGCCAATTTCATTTTAGATTATATTTTAATTCTTCCATCAATATCAGGAAGAAACAGACCTAAGGCACAATTTTAAAACAAAGATAAGCATATAAAGTATTTTGCAATTTAATTACTGTATTCCTTAAAATCAATCGCTTTTTATCTGCAAGTAATTCAATCATAATTGCAAAATTAACACAAGATCTTTAATTCATTATTTTAGAGTAAAAAACTAATATGCTTATTATTTGGTATAACTAAATTATGTAATTACCAGCATCAACAATTGCTTCATATGTTGATTCCAAAAGAATTCTTGCTTGAGGGTCTAACATATGTGCTTGCTTGTTATGCACTCCAAAAAACTGGTTGTCAAATTTGTTTACGTTCTTTATAGTACCCATTTTCCTAGGTAACCCATAGAGTCCTAAAGAAAGAAAAATCGGATTACCACTGAATTTCAAAAGTTCAAAGGACATCTCTTCTTGTTTTCTAATATTTATTTATTTTTTACATTTTAATACACACAGAGAGAAAAAAATTCATTCATAAATTGAAATTATTAATGGATCCACTTACTTTTCCACTTATATTATAAAAACAAAGATCTATCACATAACTTGAATAAAAAACTAATATAATAACTAGATTTTATTTCTATCATTGTTCTATAATTTTATTACAATGATCAGATCTATCGAATCTGTACCACATTCTTACTATTTTAATTTTTTAAAAGTCCTGTAATGATTATTATGTAACAAAGGTATAATATTACATTGATTCATGTCAACTAAATATATTATGAATCTATTTTTAGGTTGATGTATAAATCTAAATAATAAACTGTAGCAACAATATAAATTATTATTTTTTAAGAAAGAAATCACAAACAATTTCAGATTGAATTCTTAATTTCTTGTTAAAAATAAAGCTAAGGAAAGTAAAGCTGATAATATTCTATATAAGCCCACAGGAATAAGAATAAATAAAGCTTGAGTGTTTTTAATTTCCTCAGCATATTTCTTAATGTAACTTTCCGGACTAATAAAACTTTTTTTTTAGATTTATTTTCTAAAGTCAATGACACATATTTCTAGTTAATCTCCCAAAGACCTTAAATGACAGATTGAAGCATAGAAAAGTAATCCTATCTTTAATCAACAAAATTTTATCAATTATCTTGAAGTCAGAAAGCTAAAAATAACCATTCGCAAGACTGATAAACACAGTAAGTTTAAACAGTCTGAAAAATTCATTCACTAAAAAAAGCAATCCAATGAACGTAAAAAAGTTGATAAACACTGATACAAACAGTGATAAAACAAAGATTAGAAACGAAAACTACTTGTAGTACTGATTTGTCAACTTGGATTGCAACATTAAATTTCTCAACAAATGCACGCTCTTTTTGCTTTTTAAAACTTTTACGTAGTTTGATTAAAAATATCCTCTACATGTATTAAAAACATGAAAATTGTATACTATATATGTTTTTATTCTTAGATAAAAAGTGTGCTAAGAATAGAAAAAAACAATCTACCAAATTTAAACAAATCCACAACTGCTTAAGATTTCAATTTGAATCATTTTAAAACATATATCGAAACTTTTTAAATAAAAATTCTAGTTTGTTCATATTTTTACTCTTCAAAATGTAAATATATCTAGTGAAAGTTACTGCAATAAAGCTGATTTTTTTGAAAAAAAATACATGTAAATTATTAAATATAAGTTTCCATTGTTTCAAACTAGGAGAGTTTATTTTTAAAAAAGTTCACAATTCTAAGTCTCTTTTGCCTTGTATATACATACAATAATGATAGCTTTGTAAATCAGAAGAGTTAATTAGTTTTTGATGTATTGCTTTTTAATAGACTCATTTCACAAATGACAAGAATCATTAAGGATACATTAGCACATCGATTATCATTATATTCATCAATCAGCTTGATATTGACTTTTATGTAATAATATTCTCAAACTGGAAACTACATTAACAATATATTAGAAAATGAATAATCGATAGTAACAGCATTGAGAAATGAAATAACTAAAAAATACATTTTTAATTATTAAAGCCCTTACCAGGTTCCCATCGTTTGTCATTTTCGGTGAGAAGGTCTACTTTGTTGTAGAGATTTTGACTGAATTCAGCTACACTGTCAGATTCAGGAAATCTTCCTGATATTCCGGAGATGATAATTTCACTTGACATGATGATATTTTATAATAGAACACTACAATTCTTTAAAGATGAAAGAAATTTACATAGCAGATAGGAGTGAAATATTCTGCAATATAAAAGTCAAAAATGCATTAATATTTGAGAAAGAGGGACAGGAGATTATAGTAATACTTAGGCATGTATTTCAAGAATATTTTTATCCATAACTTTAATATTTTCTTATATAATTTGTGTTTTATTTTTATTCAATCCTAATTTTAACAAATATTTAAACATCCATACATGGCATACATACAATTAAGCATACATATAAATTAAGCATACACACATACATAGAAAATCTTTCATTCTAATATTTACATTCTACTAAATTTTTTACAGGAAAGGTATGTATTTTTTAGTTTTAATAATTTAGTTTCATATAAAAACTACGTTTTTAGAAAAATTAAAACAAAGCAATTAACCATAAAAAGGAATGCACAAATATATTTTTAATCCATTAGAATTCATAAAAAAAACATGACACTGTTTTATCTATCAATATTTCTGTAATTCTTTGTTTTGCAAGTATTTATAGATGTTTAATGCCGCAAATTAAATTGTGAGAAGTGCAATAATATCCATGTCACCACACCCACTTGCCTGCTTCTTTTCCTTTTTACCAATAAATCATTCAGCCTTCAGTTAGTTAAAAAACATAGGATATTTTTAAAAACTTGTAATTAATTTCAGAGTTTTTTTAAAAAATAAGTTACCAGTTCTTTTTCATTGTATCACTTCAGTGCTAAAATCTCACTATATTTATTATTGAATTAAAAGTAGTTTAATGATATAATTCGGATTTGTGAATTGATATTATTTATGTACTTTACAAATATAACAAAATGAGTTTAAAAATTCATATTTTTTTATACAATTTGAGATTACTAGAATTTAAATAAGCAACAGAAGTTATAATTCAGAATAAAATCACATGGAAAATTTTATATTTGCAAGAAATAACTGTATTTTGTACTTAATAAAAAAAACACAATATTCTTTTCATAACTTATTTATTATCACTAGCTTTAATTAAAGAATTCTTTCAGCTGTATTAAAAACTACTACTAGGAAATAATTTTTAATAATTTTCAGGCAACACACCATAATTTAAAAAATAGGGCAACAAGTAAATTAATTCAAGCATATAAATTTAAAAAAGGACTATTTTTAAAAATAAAAATTATATCTAATTTCAGTTAGTTTTTTTTTCTCTTGTTTTTTGAAATTTCAAAGAAAAGACTTCAAAAATAGCTTCCGAGAATTTAACAACTTCTATATGAAAGCAATGGCAAAACATATTTTAATTATTATTTTACCATAAAATATTGGCAGAATTTAGAAACATATAGTAATTATTTGACACTAACAACAAGACGAGATTTAAAATATTACGTATTATAAATATTTTTTGTGAGCTGAGTTTACTCAAAAAAATTTATTTACATTCAATCCTATTTCTACCAAGTAAATGTCAAATTCTGGTAATAAATTATATTTCAATACATTGAAAAAATTCTAGAAATCCAGATATTCAATAATTTTCAACTGTTTAGAAGTACATAAATAATGCAAGAGAAATATAAGAAATCCATAAATGAAAACAGAAATTCAATAATAAGAAGCAAATAGTTTTTTAAAATTTTCAATTAGCGGCAATTCAAAAAAGCTTTAAAAATTAAGATTTTTTTTTACAGAGAAAAATTTTTTAGCATGCTTACTTAAGTAAATGAAAAACACTAATCCAAATGTTAGGAAGAGTGACTTAATAATTTGTTACAACCAGATACTTCTCACAAACCGCTTAAATGTCACCTAATAACTACCGGCAAGAGCCGCATCATTTCTATATTACTCCTGGATGCAAAACTATCTCTACCGCTGCAATGGTCCGATGTGCGGCCGTCTTTCTAAGAGCCAATCAGATGCTTAGATTCTCATCGCCTCACATGTCACGTGCTAGCGCATGACCAATACCTCCGTTGAATCAGACCCCGGCTCTTAGCGGTCATTAAATGGCCACGCAATGGCTTCATGAAAATGTCTTTGTAGATCGAAGCAGTAAATATTGCATTACGGCGCATGTCTTTAAATTATAAAAATCGAATAAAGTTAAATTTTCCACAGGATATGTACTTATTATATTCAAGGGAAAAAATACTGTTGCCATAAAAATAAATTTTATGAATGTGATTTATAATTAATTTATTTTTGGTTATATAATACTGCTTTATCTTATAAAATTCCTCAATTGAAAGCAATACATTAAATATATACAATTATTTACTAAAACTTGACTCTCCAATCAATACTTTTTATGCCTTATTTTGTTTTAAATACAACCCATTTTTTTTTTTATCATTTATAACTGAATAAAAGTAAGCTTTAAGTTTAAGCCTTCAACGTCCTTTTTCATTGATAGCAAAAATTGAGAAAAAATGGATAATTTTTCATGAAGAAAGACAGTAGTTTAAATAAAAAGTGAAAAAATATTCATTTTTATTAATTTTTTTGCATTTTTTTAATTACTACCGGAGCAATATTGTGTAATTTTTAAATTAATTATTTTTCGTGTCAGTTATCCTCGAGAAAATTGGAAATTACAAGATATAGAAAATTGCAATGCAATTTGTGTTAAGAATCAAAAAATTAATAAATAAAATCATTCAAAATACGATCAATATTTATTTCTTCCCGATTTCATACGGCTAATCTGCATCTGGTGCATGCGCAATCAGGCAATATTTTCTGTCCCTTTACATTTGTGAAATATAGGCGATGAAGAAAAACATTCACATCGGTAGGTAATAAAATGAATAAAGCAACTCTGACGTAAAGGTGATGTGAGGACCTTTATCACATTTGAAGAAAGGATGGTCTGATATGGGATGTGTATGCACTTGAAAGCTCAACAAGTTGATAAAATAAATTATTCGTTAAATGAATCATTCATTTCTATTTTTAGACGCTTGGAGCAAAAAATAACCGAATGGTAGCAATCAATTTATGTGACGTACTCGATTGTTCCACGCATAAAACGTGAAAACTTTCAGAACGATGTTTCAATATCGGAAAAATACATATGTATAACATGTAATATATATATATATTTACTTCAAGAAATGAAGGTATACTATTTTATAATGGAAAATTATAATTGATTCAATTTTGCTTGAAATATATGGAATGTGCAACTCATAATTTACATTCTGTTTTTACGAAGACATGTATATATATTTAAAAATTAATTCATTTTGATTAATTATAGGAGTTTATACATACATTCATCTCGTTTCCTGTTTCGATTTTCTATATTTTTTTTATAAATAATTGGAGAAAAAAATTGGCTTTTTTTATCTTGAGTATTTAGCATTTTAAAGTAAAATTATCTGCGAGAACAAACAAAATGCCTTAACTGTTGCCACTCCTTAAAAGAGATTAATAACAATGGAAACATTTTTAAAAAAACTAATTTCTTGTTTTAGCTTATATGCTGTATCACAGGCGTTTCTCCCATGAATGGAAATATAAATATTATTTACGAATGAAATATCTCTTTTAACAGATTATTAAACGTTCAAACAATATTTACTTAACTTTTGCAAATTCTAAAATGTATTGGAATTCAGAATTGAAAGTTTAAAGTCAAATATGAGTTGTTCTTTTTTCTTAAAATGTGTATTCGTTCATAATAACGTTGTATATGCAGGCAGAAAATAAAATTTCTTTACAAAAAAACTTTGTTAGATCATTTATTTTATTTTATTTTTTTTGTTTATTTGATTTTAATTCCATATATTAGTTATTATTTAACAAGTGATTGACATTTCCTTTAAACCATGCCAAATTCATGTGTTCGCTCATTTTCTTTTCTTGCTCTAATGATTAATATAAACATGGGAGTATTTCATTATCTGAAAACATAGCTGCTAAAACCAGAAGCGTTCGAAAACGTGGGGTTTGGGAGTTACTTCGAAGGGGAATTACGCCTCGACTCTTTCGTCTACGTGTTTTTTTTTTTGTTTCTCCACTCTTAAAAGTATCTAGCGTATACCACAGCTGCTGTATTTTTGTTTCACGCTAGGTTGTATTTAGGTTACAGCGTTATTACACTTTATTTGTTTTCCGAAAATTCAAAGTGCTTCCAGAATTAACATTTCTAAAAGTATACATGTGATACTTACATTTAGTATGTTATTTGTAGCCGTGGTCACTAAAATAGAAATAGTTTTTAGAGGATAAAAAATGTTTAGTGAAATTGATCCTCCTTTTATAGATATAGAAATATCAATAAAATGTAATAAAACATCTACTTTCAGTCGATAGAAGCCATATGTGGTGATACATTTATTCTCAAAAACATTAATATAAAATATGTATCTTTTGGTTTTGTTTTTAATTGGAATATTTCCTTCTTCCGCCGCTTTATGTATTGTTTCAGCAAATCGATATAAATAACAGGTAATAAAAGCAAATAATTGAACTTTATAAGACGTGCAATATAATTGCAAATAAGCCATTAAAAAGGTATATAGTGGTATAAATGGATGATATCGCGATTTAAGTTACTACATAACCAAGATAAAATAGTTTTACAGCAAGTAAATTAGATAATATATATATATATACCACGAGTAACAAGTTCATAAATATTAGACAACGGATTTCAGCTTTGTAATTCCTCACAAATAGCGGTCTGACGTTAAGTTAAAAACGTTAAAACTTAAAATCTTCTCGTTGATATAGCATGGGTTTGGCAAGTGTAATGGTCAACCTCGTCATTGATCATTTGTGGCCGCGGTAGCCGAGTGGTATAGGTATCGGACCGTGGCTTGCTTTGTCACGGGTTCGAGCCCAGTACCACTAAAGACCCGCCGTGTAGGGCAGCGATGCACGTTAAATCTGTCGAGAGCTAAAACGTCCTCCCGTTGGTGTGGTGCGGTAGTTAGGAGAGGGCGATGCCAGCTCAGGTGTCGTCCACGTCACTTGACCATGGTTCAAAATTACGTGGTCCGTCGCCAAAAGCCCTCGTGTAGCTGAACAGTGCGACGTTAATATTCAATCAATCAATCAGTCATTGATCATTTGTGCAAAATAAGGAGACATGTTAGTGTTGTTTTACTTTCAAAAATAAACAGAAACAAACAGCCTTTAAAAAGTTCATTTTCAATTCAACAACGATTTTGTTAATACATTATTAAATTTTTCTTTTTCTTTTCATTTTTTGTTAAAAAAAAGAAAGCGCTTGTTATTTAAACCTGTTAGATTACGAAGGTAAAACCTGGCTTTGAAATTTGAAATATTTTAGTATTTATTATATATTAGTTGAGCAGCACATCCGTTTATCTATTGCGTAAAAAAATGTAAAAAAGAAAGAAAAAATAAGAATTTTCATAAAAAGAAATCCGTTGCAAGCATTTCGACAGAATATTTAACGGAAATACAAAACAAAAAGTTCAAATTGCTGTAAAAACTATTTGCCATCTTTTCTTCAAAACAAAAATTGATCCACAGAATGTCATCCTGTGTTTTGTGCACTCAGTGTTAATGATTATTTCTCATCTCAAGTACCTAAGGATAAGAAAGCATTTAATATTTAGGGCAAATTTTACATTTAATTATAAACTTAACTCAGGGGTCCGACAGCCTATGAGTGGCCACGGTAGCCGAGTGATCAAGGTATCGGATCGTGTTGCCTTGTCACGAGTTCGGCCCAGAACCACTAAAGACCCACCGTGTAGGGTCGCGATGCAAGTTAAATCTGTCAAGAGCTCAAACGTCCTCTGGTTGGTGTGGTGTGATAATTAGGAAAGGGTGATGCCAGCTCAAGTGCCGTCCACGTCACTTGACCATGGTTCAAAATTACGTAGTGCGTCGCCAAGAGCTCTCGTGTAGCTTAACAGTGCGACGTTAATATTCACTCCCTCACGCGACAGCCCATGACGGCCAAGGCCTACCGTGCCCAACTCAGTATACGCGACCATGGGCCTTGAGGTGCATGAGTAGATGTTCCGGTCAGGTGGTCAGTCTGACGTGAAACCCCAGCGTTAAGTTCACAAGCAAGATTGGTACTCATTTATCGACCCATTGAAGGGATGAAAGGCTGAGTCAACCTTGCCCAGTCCGAGGTTTGAACCTCGGACATGTGGCGTAGAAGCGCACTCAGCCACTAGGCCTTACATTTAATTGCAACATTTATTTTAATTTGATTTAAATTTCTGCATGCCTCATTACACAATTAATTCTTCTCATAATGCTAAGAATAAAACTATTTATAAAAAAAACAAAAAACTTAAATTTTTATATTTCAAGATTTTTTTTTCTTTCCGTTTTTTGAAAAACATGTTTGTTGTTTTTGTAAATCGTTTATTCCCGTGAGTTCGTCAAACTAAAATGTTAAAACTTCTATTTCTTTTCCGTATCTTTATAAAGTACAGGGTTTTTTTTTTGAAAAACAAGTGTTTATATCATGTACAAAAAGATTATGAAAATACTTCATAACTATTTCAGTTATTAAAAATGTTGGTTAGTTTTTCATACGAGTTTAAACTGTTCCTTATATGTTTTAAAATTTCAAATACAATTAATGTAAAATTTATAATCATATTTAAGCATAAAAGGAAATTCTTCTGGTTCTCAATAAGAGATAATTGTGCGTGGCGCACTTTTTTAAAATACAGAATCTTCCTAAATTTTGCCCCCCTTTATCCTTCTACTAAACGTACAGTTAGTTCAGAATGGAGTAAATTCATGTGACATCAGAGTCATATGATAGCTACAATCATGTGTTTTCAGCTAATCAATGTGCTTCACTGTTGCCAACTTATGCTTTTTGCAGAAAATTTCTTTTAAAAAAATGACATATTTGGCGACAATAATAACAAACAAAATACTTATTTTGGTAGATAAAATGTATTTGTTTTAAAATACACATATAGCAATTTTTTAAAAAAAATTTTAAAGCTTGTTTGAAAAATTTTAATACATGGATTTCCTTACCCTGGAACCAGGACATGCTTGAAAGAGTAAAATGCCAAAATTAAGACCCTTTGTTTATTAGACATATATCTTTTAAGATTTCCAATAGAGCTTAGATTTTTTTTATGCTTTTAATAAAGATAATTTAATTATTCTGTAGAACTATAAAAATAACCTTTTAGTTCAAAAGGTTTTTTTCCTACCTAATTTAAGTAATACATAATTTTTGAGAACTCATAATGTATACTTATGTTTGAGTTTAGATACCATTTTTTAAAAAAGTATCTTTTTTTTTATGCGAAATATTTTTTACACATATATAAAACAATACACAAAATACAATGAACCTATTGTTTTAGTAAAATTTTAGTATAGTTTCTGTAAAAAAACTATCAAACTTTGAAATTTGGAATTTTTTTTCTTTTTTTATGCAAAAGACCATTTTTAAAAAATTAGGCACTATTTTAATATAAAAAAAATTAGGTTCACTATATGCATAGGCATCTTGTATAGAAGTATAAAAAATCTGGAATCATATAGTGCAATAGTTTTTTTAAAAAATGTACCTAAATGCAAAAAATATGCTTTTGAGTAAAAGTGAGAAAACTAAAATAAAAAACAAAAAAAAAAAAATGTTTTCACATATTATACATTTGATTAGTATTTGTTAACCTATTTTTATAGGCCTAATAAAAATGCTAAATCATTTTCTAGGGTTATAAATAATTTTAAATTCCTACGTTTTTTCCCTTTGTTTCAGTTAACATGAACATGATTTTCGAGATCTTGTAATACTTTCATGTAAGTGTGATTTCTTACAAAAATATTTCTTGAATATACAAAAATTTTTACACACAGATATATTATATCTATCTATCTATCTATCTATCTATCTATCTATCTATCTATCTATCTATCTATCTATCTATCTATCTATCTATCTATATCTATATATCTATATATATATATATATATATATATATATATATATATATATATATATATATATATATATATATATATATATATATATATATGTATATATATATATATATAAAGCAACATATCAAACATTGAACGATTTTTTTTATGAATTGATTGCATAATTTCTTTGAAATAATCATAAAACCTTTCACTTTGGAGAATCTTAGTTTTCTTTTTGCACATATAAATCTATTTTTTAAAAAAATTAAACATTACATACCAAAACACTTTTTGTTCACTATATGTACATGTATCCTGTTTAGATACATTTATTATTTATTCAAATGAAAAAAAAAATAAAAAGTTTATATAGATCAAACACAGAAGAATCTACACATTTAATATATATGAAAAGGGGCGTGATCATTTGTTTACATTTTTATTTCTCATATTTTAGGGCTATTTTATCAACAAACATAAGTATTACACATTTTTAGATTCAGAAAAATATGCACTATTTTTTAGAACTAAAATTGAAAAATCGATTTTTTCAAAGTATATGATGTCCTGGTTCTCTTAAGACATTAATCTTAAGATTAATGTATTCAGTTGTTAAACAATTTCTTGGCAGACTCGAGATTTTTCATATATGAAGAGAGATTTTTGTTTACTTACATAAGTAGAATCCAAAGCGGAAAGAGTAAATGCAATTTTCTCTTAAACAATTAAATCTCTTCATCATTAGCACTCAATAATTAAAGAAATATCTATAAATACATCTTTAGGAAGTTTTCTTTGAGATTTTTTCTTCATTTCGTAAATATCCATAATTCTGAGAATGTTTGTCAAATAAGGTTCGTTAAAAATTTATCAGCTTCCATCCACTCAAAAATTCAAAAATGTAGTGCAGAGTGCCACTGAGAATTTCACCACGTGCCACAATTCGCCGACCCATGGTCAATACCAGTGCTCCCCAACCTTTCTATCGCGGCAGACCGGTCAACGTTTGATAATTTTACCGCGGCCCACTGAAGGAGGGGATGTAGATTGTTTATATTTTAGATTGATTTTATTTAATAATTTTAGTTTAATTGTATTTAAATAGGCCTTCAGAATAAAATACAGTTACACCAAGAAATTAATATTAAGTTTTTTAACATGGTGTATATAAGTAGATTACCATAAAACCCTAGAGAAATACACCACAGTATATAAAATGAAAATAATTTAATATTCCTTGTGCGGACAGGCATTGTTTGGTCCACAGACCAGTACCGGTCCGCGGAACGGGTTGCGGATCACTGGTCTACACCAGCGATATTCAACCTGCGGCCCGCCGGCCTCTTCTGAGTGGCCCAGTCATGGCTCGTTGCAATAAGAAATTCAATTATTTGAGAATAATGTACTAAAAATTTAGCAAGAAATTTTATCAGACAAGTACTCAAGTATATCAATTTTGCTATCAATTTGTTTTTTCAATAGTAGAGTGTACAAAATGTAAGCTAGAGGCTTGGTCATAGATGAAAGGAAATAGAAATTTTTCCCATAATTCAGTAAAGAATTCATAAAAATAAGCATTTTTGTATCTGTTAGACATAAAAGTTAAAAGCCAAAAATGAGTTTTAATATTTTGATCTATTTTGTTTATCCTATGCTGCTTTAGCCTTATAGTGTATTTTACCATTATTCGCATGTTTTAACCCGCATGAATTAACTGCCATGTGTATGCGGCTCGCGGGAAATACCTATCATGTGTATGCGGCTCGGCGAGAAAAAAGGTTGAGTATCCCTGGTCTATACTATATAACCTTGCATTGGACTTCAGTCAAATAGAATTTTCAATTGCTCATCCATGGACTAAATTCATGAAGGTCATATGATAAATGCAATCACGTGTTCTCCATTGAGCTCAGACTGACTTGAACTTGTATTTGTAAAATTCTGTTACAGTTTCAAATTTGATAATTGAGTAATGACATCCAAGTATTGAGATTCTTCAAAAAGTTTTTCAGAATTAAAAAAAAAAAAATCTATACTCTTATTTTTAAAAAAAAAAAACTATACAAAAAGAAAAAAATTGGAAACAACGAAGCGCATGAACTGATTGGTAGAAACTAGTGACTAGCATACTAGTAGAAACGTGTGACTGAATTTATCATCTGTGCCTATCGTTTTACATAAATTTGTAAACTGATTGGCTGGAAACACGTGAATGTAATTATCACGTGACTAAAACGTCAAATGAACACTTAATCTATGAAGTTCATTTCCGTTTCATTTCTTATTTCCGCAATGGTCTAAATTCATGATGGTCACGTGATAAATGCAATCACGTGTTTCTCATTGATTAAAAAACTGGCATACTAGTTGTTCAACTTGTAAAGTTTAGATAACATTTAAAACTTGATTGGGTAAAGAGTTCACGTGTGTGTTAAAATTATTCAAAAAGTTTCCAAAATTTTAAAAAAAACAACTTACGTTATGCGATTACTTTAAAATTAAGTGCATTTTGTGTAACTATACGCATTATTATATCATTGACTTTCTAAAAGAAAGTTTCTGCAAAAAGCAAAAGCCGGTAACAGTGAAGTACATGAATTAATTGGCTGGAAATGCGTGATTATATTTACGATATAATTATGACGTCGCATTAGTTTATGAACTGATTGGCTGAAAACACGTGACTTAGTTATCATGTGACTATGACGTCACATGAATTTAGTCCATTATATCATTTTTTCCCTCCCATATTATTGCCTATATGCATAACATAGTGGGGGAAAATAGATAACTATCTTTTGTTATTGATACACACACACATTTTGCATTAATTTTTGAATTTATAATGGATAAAAATGCCCGTTCTTGAACGATTAGACCTACGGACATGAAATTTTGCAAAAATGTTTTCTTTGTTGGTCTAAGAGCGAATTTTGCAGAAATCGATTCCAAAGGGGCAGTTACTGATAAAAAAAATCCCATTTTTGAATATTAGACTTACAGATCTGAAATTTGACAAGTATATTCCTTTTGTTTAGCAGAAATACACAAAGAACAGATTTTGCAGATGACTCGCTAGGGGTGAAGTTACAGAGGTTTAAAAGATTAATGTGTGTAATCCGTTTTAGGAAGTCAAGTTCTGCTCTTTTTAAATGAAGAGGCGAGGGTTATAGAAATGTTTTTAATTACAATCATGAAATATCCAGGGAAGCGGATGGGTATTACCTAGTTTAATATAAAGCACAATAAGGTTAAAAAAAAATCTATTTTGAAAATATTTTCTTTAATATAAATAATGTGAGTGAAGATGTAATTATTTACTCTATTTTTCTTAAACTTATTAGAAAGAATGTTCCATTTCTTGCTTATGCAATTTTTTTTTTTTTAAATATTTCTATGTAAATTTCCTATTATATTTTCCACATGCACATTTTTCGCCAAAAATGAAACAATGATTTTTTAAAAGCTTTCAACTGAAATCTTTATACACAATTGTTCCAAAATATGCAGTGGGCGAAATAGAGTTTCCGGGCGTTGCTATATGTTATCCGTCATTGTTTTAAGTCGTAATCAGCTTCCAGCAATCAGAACTGAAAAATCATTTATTTGCGACAAAAATAAGGGTTTTTGGAGAAGGACCACGTAATTTTGAACCTCGGTCAAGTGACGAAGACGACACCTGAGCTGGCACCCTTCTTAAATTATCGCACCAGGCCAACGGGAGGACTTTTGACAGAAAAGGGCATCAACTCCTCTACACGGTGGGTGTTCAGTCGAACTAAGGCTCGAGTGAGTGATCGTTAACGTTGCACTGTTCAGCTACTAGAGGGTTTTGGCGACGGACTTCGTCATTTTGAGTCATGAACGACACCTGAGCTGGCACCCACCGCTCCTAACTACCACACTATGCCAATGGGAGGATGTTTGAGCTCTCGACAGGTTTAACGTCACGTCGGGTCTGCAGCGGTACTAGGCTCGAACTCATGATACGTCGGCCACGAGTTCATTACCTTGACCACTGGCTACCAGGGACATGCACTAAGACTCGAACCGTGACACATCGGCTACTAATTCGTGATCATAACTATTAGGCTACCGGGGCCTCAAGGGGAGAGAGACGTATCCAGGAATGAAATAAACTTATCGTACAAATTATGCGCATAGTTACATATATTAACCCCCTTAATTGCTGATTAAAAGTTACGGAAATCGCTATCCAGTGCCGCTGTTTCTCACATAGGCGAGCGTATGCGGTATATTAGGTAGAAAAGAAAAGGTATAAATAAGCAAATTTTTCTCTGAAATAAGTAAATCCTTCGCTAACACTGTCAATGTCATTTTATTGCCTCCCAAAGACATCGGAATAGTTTTACAGATAGCATTTGATAGCAGCGCAAACATAAGGATCGCATTTAGAACCGACGTATATATACGTCCGGGCATTTAACGTACCAGTTTGGCGAGACGTATATATACGTCAGCGGCATCATTTTTTAAAAATAGTCGAGGAAACTAGAATTTTCCCCTAAGTAAACATTAAATATCTTTTTCCCTCTAACTTTTTACGCAAATGCAAAATTTAAGGGGAAAGAAAGCCAACGGAAGTTGAATCACGTGATTGCAGTTCATTGCAAGCTTGGTTGGTCAAGCAATGCCAAAGAAAATAGAATAATATGAGCCTAAATGACTTAAGGTATCCGACTACTTGCGACAACATTTTTTTAAAATAATGAATACATGGTGATTTTTTTTTGTGGTTTTTAGATTTATACATTTTAAGAAAAAAATACTAAAATTAATAACTGAAAAATAAGTTATTACTACTAAAATGGAAAAAAATGGGTAAAAATTAACAAAATATTGCATAAATGGAGCCCGCTTTGAACAAATATTAAATGAACAAATTCTCAATTTTGATGTATTATTTTGCTATTCCTTTTTTATGTGACCTTCAGGATAAGAGATATTTTAATTTTTACAAAAACTAGATAATTTTTTCTTAGTTGTTATATGAAATTGCTTAAAAAACAGATATTCACATAAAGGACTGTAAATTTTGTAATAAAACAGTGATTGATAAATCTGAAGGTTAAAACACTTCTGTTATACAGAACATACACACAAAATTTCAGCAAATTATTTTAAAAACTTTTTGAGCAATCGCTGTCCCCGTTTGAGTTTTTCGAAAAATACACACATTTTGAGTTAAGCGCATTTTAAAGTTTGACATCTTATGTAAAGTTATGGCATCTACTTTTACTAAAACACCTGTAGTTTTTGTTGTAGTGAATGGAAAATAAAAACCTTGGTATTTTTATGAAGCTTATAAGACGACCTATAAAATAAAATCATAAAAAGAATTTGTCCATTTTTTTTAAAAAAATCATGGTTTTAGGGTAGGCGGATACCTTAACTATTTTCTTTTATGGATTGTAATGGGAATTTTTGTCTGTTTCTTGATGTATTTCGTTTGCCAAGAAGCTGTAATAATGTAGTTTTGTAAATGTTCAATAGTACAATGTATAATTTCACTGTGTGCAGAACATGAAATTAAGTAATCTTGCTATGCAGCAGTTAACCCTTTCGTATGCCATTTATTTCTTTTTTGAATTTCTCGCAGTGTTTTTTTGTTGTTTTTGTTTTAATAACAATTATAAACAATAACATTTCAGGAAATATAAGTTTATTTTGCCGAATTTTACGCCTACATTTAAAGAATACTTCCCAAGAAGCCATTCACAGCCATAAAGAAAATTACATTTAATGGGGATTATTTGCCATGAAAAGATGAGAAGCACGTTGCAATTAACAAGGGGACATTACACTCTGCACACTTGTAGAGGGTCTCCTTTTTAACACCCGTTTTAAGCTTCACTTGTATGTAACGGAATCTTTGAACTCAATTTTTATCCACTTTAAAAGGTCAGATTAATTCGAAACTTTCCTTACTTGTCCAGAATCGATGACAAGACAATAATTTACTAATTTTATTCCATTGTCTTGATCAAGATCATGCAGATTAACGATTTCCCATTTTTAGATTCTATCCTGCACCTGGCGACTAATTTCAGATCCCATTTCCAGATTTGGTGACTAAAAGATTAAGTTACAATTTAGTTCGATTAACTATAAAAGGATGTTTTTTAATTTTTTTAAAAAAACTATAATTCTGTTTCCTTTCATCTACATTTCCTACATCGTCTATAGTTGGAAACCATCTCTAGCATATAATTTTCCACACTGGCTAAGTGTGGAACAGTACACTTCTTTACTTGAAAGCTAGCTGGGGTCATCCTAGGATTCAACCACTAAATGTTCTAATTTTTCAAATATACAAATTGTACATACCTCTTATTTACGATGTAATAGCATTTTTACATTTCGCGGTTAGGCTTATTAATTATTTGAATAATAAGACAGCTACTCGCACAAAATGTGTAAGAAATAAGAAAATATAGTTACAACAAAAACAATATTTTCCTTATTTATTACCCAAATATATTATTTATGAACTAAATATATATTGTTTTAAATAGTATACAAATTGCACCTGGCTTTTATATGATGCGATATCATCTTCCCATTTCAACATTTTTTTTAATTATACAATATTATAAAGTTACTGACAAAATATACAGAAAATTTCAAAATAAGAAAGTGTTATTACAATAAAAACAGTATTTTACTCACATTTGATGTAGAATCATTGAGAAATACAAATGTCACATCGAAACAGGTGTCATAGGAGAACAAATCTCAAACAACGTTTTCAAACTTTCTAAGCAGATTGATTGATTGAATATTAACGTCGCACTGTTCAGCTACACGAGGGCTTTTGGCGACGGACCACGTAATTTTGAACCATGGTCAAGTGACGTGGACGACACCTGAGCTGGCACCCCCCTCTCCTAACTACCGCACCACACCAACGGGAGGACGTTTCAGCTCTCGACAGATTTAACGTGCATCGCTGCCCTACACGGCGGGTCTTAAGTGGTACTGGGCTCGTACCCGTGACAAAGCAAGCCACGGTCCGATACCTATACCACTCGGCTACCGCGGCCACCTTTCTAAACAGAAGTGTGTTAATTCTATTCAATTGATCGAACAATAGATGGCAGAACAAAACTGGAGTGAGAATTAGTCTTTCAAAACCATTGTAACAACAAGGCCTGTATATTATAATGGGTTTTGAGCTTCCCACAGGTGTATTTTGTAAGATCAAATATATGGAAAGTAATCTTCCCAAGGTTTAGGAAAGAGTTAAAAAATATACATATAAAGTTGTGGAGAGCCGTTAAGTAAAACATTACTTCTCTTTTCTAAATTTTCTTTTTACATTTTCCGTATTTCTGCCCTTTACAAAGATCCACAAACCAGGCCAATGCGCCTCACAATTTTGAACGAAATGTCGTATGACGAAGTCAACATCTGAACTGGCACCCCATTATACAGATCCACGCCTGGATACTGTTGATCCCTAAAATATCGCTATCTGTAGATATTTCTAAGCATTATTCTTTAAAATTTAGCACTAAATTCCCGTTTATAAAAGCATGGTGAAATGTTGAGTATGGCAAAAATCGCCAAAAATTGAAATTGCTGTAAAATATATACAGTTGGACCTCCTTTTTACGATCCTCTATTTTGAAAATACCTCTATTTTACAAACCTTTTATGGAATAAATCTCTTTTCAACGATTTTATTTTGATTTCTCATTAGCGTCACACTCTAAAGTAGTGTGAGGGCTATTGGCAACTGACCTCATAATTCTGAAATTCGATCAAGTGACGAGGGCAACACCTAACCTCGCTCACCACTATACCAAATCCAAAACTATGAGCCACGGAAGGTTTGACGTCAGCCAAAGATCTTCAGATCTTCAGTGTCCAAGATTCGAACCCACGACTCAACAACATTAGTCACAAGCATGAGACCATTACCACTCAGCTATTGAGGTTAAATAAAGTCTCATGACAAAATTGTTTCAGTAAATAAATTATAGTTTCAAAAAAATTTATATTAAAAATTATTTTTTTACTTTTTAGTTCGATTCACACTATAAAAGCGTGTGTGTGTTTTTTTTAGTTTTTTTTTTTAAATAATTATTTATTTTTCATTTTTTAGTTCCATCTACAATAAAAGCCTGTTTTTTTAGTTTTTCAAACTAGCATTTATTCTTTGTTGATTTTATTCTTGAGTTTGATATTTGGAGCCGAAATTAGGTGGCTGCTGGAATTAGTCTTGCTCTTCAATGGATATAAATTAATGAGCCTGAAGGGTACTTATTCTCTCGGGTAGAGTCCCATATCATTGTATTTCAAAGATTCCGCCTCTATAGATACAGGTTTAACTGATAAAAGTGTGTAAGAAGAAATATTATAAATGTCAATCGTGTTATCACCTTTTAAACGTAATGCTATAATGTTAATTTGTATAATCATTTCTAAATGTATTGCTTTATAAAAATAAAATATTTAGCAGTTAGAACATAAATTTTTTTTTTCACATGCCCGAGTCTTTATTTTTCTTCTTCCATTTTCAGAAAAACTAGACTTATATTATGGCTAACTCACCCGCCCTCTCCTTTCTCACATAAAGAAACACTTTGTTTGTTTGTTTCATTGTATTAATAACAAGCGTTTTCCTTTTTAGGGTTGCACCTTTTTAAGGGGTAGGGTCTTTTAATCACCATATCTGGAATTAGTCACCAAATTTGGAAATGAAGTATGGAATTAGTCGCAAAATCTGGAAACGATACAATAAATTATTCACCAAATCATGAAATCCTTATTTTTGAGGATCCTGATCTGGACAAAGGAACTAAATTATGAAATTATTGTATTGTCATCGGTCCTTGACAAGCGTGCAAAATTTCTAATTAATCTGACTTTTTAAAGTGCGTAAAAATCGAGTCCAACGATTCAATTACATTCAAGTGAAACTTATAAAAGCGTATTAATAAAAAAAACTCATTAATGTAAAGTGAATTACGCAAAAGTATGTTGAATTAATCAGTTCGTTATATGAAATAAGTCATGTATTATTTCATTGACAGCAAATATATTAACTTTTTTTTTCAAATTTGATACTTAAACCCAACCACAACTAAACTTGTTTTGCATTCACATACACGCGCGCACGCACGAAAAAGTCGAAACCAACTAAAGACTTAAAGAGTAAAAAAAAAAAATACTCTGGTAATCAGATTTATCGATCGATAGTTTATTAACAGCGCAATCCGAAACAAAGTAAGGGCTATTGACGATGCTGTTAAGCAACGGTCAGGTAACGACGACACCTGAATCGGCACAACTCTATTACAAACTTACTGCGTTTGATTTAGGCCTTTGAACGACAGGCATAGAGTGCATCAACCACTCTAATCGGAGTATTTTTAGTGTCAACAGGACTCGAGCACACGACTCGATAGAAATAACATTGGTCACGAGTTCGCTATAATAACCGTTCGGCTACCACGACGGAATGTCACGAGTTCGAGCCCTGGTGCCACTGAAGATTCGCCGATTAGAAGAGGCCGATGCCCTTTGAATCTGTCGAGAGGTCTAATGACGGTTAGTTTGCAGCTCGAGACACTTCAGGTGAGCTCGGTCATCCCGTGTAAGTTGGCATGGTAGTTAGAAGAGAGGATTACCAGTTTAGGTGTCGTCCTCGTCACTTGACCGAAGTACAAAATTACGAGGTCTACCATCAACAGCCTTCATGTTTCTTTGCAGTGCGACGTTAATACAACTCTCATTCATCCACGCCAGCTGAGGGTTGACTTCGGCATTGTATTTGTGGCCACGATAGCCGAGCGGTCAAGGTATCGGATCAAGTTGTCACGAGTTCGAGCCCAGTACCACTAAAGACTCTCCGTGTAGGGCAGTGATGCAAGTTAAATCTGTCATGAGCTCAAACGTCCTCCCGTTGGTGTGGTGTGGTAGTTAGGAGAGGGGGGTGCCAGTTCAAGTGTCGTCCACGTCACTTGACCATGGTTCAAAATTACGTGGTCCGTCACCAAAAGCCCTCGTGTAGCTGAACGCAGTGCGACGTTAATATTCACTCACTCGGCATCGTATTCCTATGGAATAATTGCGTGGCCTTTTGACTGTTATCAGCGAATTTAATATCGGCCCCAGACTGCCATCCGAAACGCGTGCAAATAAACCATGGCACAAAATCTACTAATAAGACGATTTGCTAAATTAAGGAGAAAGAAAATGAGAGTGCATCTGTCATCATGTACAGTCAGTAGCGTACACAGGAATTTTTCAAGGGGAGGTCCAGTGTCGAAAGTCCACTATTCCCATATGCTCCAATACGCGCCCAACATACTTTTTTGATTTTGTCGATTTTCGGGAACAAAAACACAATTAAAAAATTAATTATTGAATGAATAATTAGCATTAATCACTAAAATTAATTATTAATAACAAATGCTTAATTAAATTTTACGTAATATATGCATAGGATTATAATCAATCGGAAAAAAAAAAAAAATCAAGGGCTTTGGGGGGTGGGTCCGGACCCGAGGAACCTTTTGTTTGCGCCCCGAACTTATGCTATAGGTGGGACTGAGTGATAACTGCGGAAGTCGCGGTATGATTTCGCATATAAAAACATAAAAATCATTTTTATTTGGGGACCGGAGACGAAAAAAAATAATTTTGAAAAAAAATGTTTAGTAAAATCTTAGATAATTTACATACAAAATTGTAAGCCGAAGTTATTTTGATGTATAAGGTCTCATAAAATCTAACAAAATAGTCTGCCGACGTGAAGATTTTTTTTTTTTATGTCGCAAAATTTCCTTTTTATGTGCTAATAATTTTTCGATTCCTTAAGTTGTTGAAAAAATGTGTGCTCATAGTTCGAGTTCATATTTTCTAAAATCTGGAACTCTTCTTTCATTTAAATTGAGGTCTCCTGTCAAATTTCCAACTGTCACTCTATCTTCTGATTATGCTGGAACTCAGGCCTCTTCAAAGTCATGCTTTTGCTCATGCATTTCTATGAGCTAATCCATTTTCAGCTTAGATTCTGGGAATCCAGCATTTCACGAATGTCATCACTACCCACTTCTAAATTTATTTGCCTGGCAAAATTGGCAAATTCTTCAATCCCATTACCAATTTCCCCACTTTTTTTTCAAACAAAAGACGAATTGACGAGATTTGAAAATCGCATAACTGCACATTCGAAGGTCGAGGTATTACAAATCCCTCAAAAGCGTTTACGGAAAGATCTAGATCAGTAATACTCAACCCATCTGTGGCCCACCGGCCTTTTCTGAGTGGCCTGGTGAGTCCCATTGCATTGAGAAATTCAATTTCTGGAAAACAATTTACTAAAAGATTTAGCGGGAAATTCTATCAATCAAGCAATTAAATATATGAATTTTGCTATCAATTTGTTTTCTTAACGGTAGAATGTAACCAAGAGGCTTGGTCATAGAAGAAAGGAAGTAGAAATTATCCCATACTCAGTAAGAAATGTATAAAAATAAATATTTTTATGTGTATGTGTGATCAAAAAGTTAACATGGTATTAAAATAAAAACTAAAAGTGTGTTTTAATATTTTGATCAGTTTTGCTTTGTTCAATATTGCTTTGGTCTTATACTGTGTTTGTTTCACTATCCGCATGTTGTGGCCCTCGTGAAATGCCTGTCATGTGTATGCGGCCCAGTGGGAAAAAAGGTTAAGTACCCCTGATCTAGACAATAGTTGATTCATTATGATACATTTCTGTAATTGATACAGCAAGAGTTTTACGATGTTTTAACGGAATCCAAGAAATATTAAGTGTGTCTAACAAATTATATTTGCTACGATTCAGCAAAACAGTATCAATAAATTGCAGGATTTTTGAGGGCTTCACTCGTCCCGCCCGTATTGTTGGGAATTAGTATCTAATATCATTCTTCTACCTAAATATAGGATTTATAGACCGTGTTATTTTAAACTCCCTCTCAAACGACTGGAAGGGAACACAATAAACAAGAGAACACATTAAAATCACATCTAACATTGATATACAAATTGCTAAATTGTAATGTTTTCCTTATTATGCTTAACCACAAAGGGAAATAAAGGAAGTAAAATGGATCTGTTTATTATAATGGTAAATATAGAAAAAACATTTTCCTTTATGATAATTTAAGAAATTGACCCTTTCGTCATTGCAAATATATTCTTTATACTATGGATATAAAGGCACCCTCATCTAACTTATTAAATCTTTATCCAATTCAAGGAAATCGTGTCAAAAAGGGTTGTGGCCCCATTAACCCTTCGCCGGGCTCACATCCGAGCGAAACAGAATCAAGTGCACCCGGCTTGAGAGACCCCCTACATATTTTGACCTTCCTTCCTTTATCAGTGGCACGGCAGCTCAGGGTGGGTCTTGGCCTTCTCAAGAAGCCTTTTCCATACCAGCCTTCTTCCTGCTAGTGTTCTCAAGACTAGGAGATCTTTTTCTAGGTCATCACTCCATTGAAGATTAGGGATGGCGATCTGAGATCGATTAATCTAAAAATCGATTTTTCAAATCGATATATATCACTGAATCGATTCAGTGAATCCATATTCATCCTAGAAAATCGACATTCAATTTTTTCTGTTTTGGTAAAAACCATACAAAACGAAGAATTTAAACTATATTTATCGCAGGCAGTTGTGCACCTGAAGTATGATCTATACTTTACAGGCAAGAACAAAAAAAAACTCTATCATCATGATCACTCAATAGCCATGATGTACGCAAATGAGTATCGTGGGATCATCTGTTCCTTGTGAGTGCCTTTTTTCGATTGTCGGCAACATCGCAAGGGATGAGCAGAACCGCTTGGATCCCAGTAGACTTGACAGACTTATTTTTAATAAGTTTAGATATTAAGCAATGGGAACTATAAGCTATATAATCTATTTTCTAAACTTTTTAATGTAACAAATACTTTTAGAAAATAAATGTCTTCTTTTATACCTGATCCTTTGTTGTAATTGTCGAATTCCATGTACTAAAAAAATCCCCTGATCTTAATTATAAGAGTTCGTTTATTATGGTATTTTTTCTTGTTTTTCATAAAATGGACTTATATTTTCACTGTAAATGCAGACTTAGAAAAAAAATCGATTTTTTTTAGAAATCGATCTTTTGGACATCGAAATTTGTGAATCGATTCATCAGGTTACGATTCGAATAGAATTAAAAATCGATCTTTTTCACAAAGAATCGCCATCCCTATCGAAGATCTGGCCTGCCCTTTCTTCATATGCCAAATGGTTGAACATTGAAGACTCTTTTTTAGTAGTGCGGTCTAGGTTCATTCTGACAACGTGACCTGTCCATTTAATTCGTTATACCCCCTCCCCCTTTAAACAATTTTAATTCAAACACCGATAGGACCACCTTGGGTAAAGTCCAAGAAAAGCAAATACATCAAATTGTACGAAAAAGACACAATTTAACGAACAAAGTGAAGCTTAAAAAACCAAAATTGCTAATTTGACACAAAATAAAAATGAAAAAGTTGGACTAATAAAGTATCATAAAAGAAAAAAAAAATGAAAGCACGAGTAGTATAAAGTCTTTGACAGTTGTAGGATCATCAATGAAATGTATTTTAATATATCACAGAACAGACTTATATATATACAGTCGGACCTCTATATAACGAAGTCACTAAATCCCGGAAAAATGTTCGTTATATGGAAAATTCGTTATATAGAGGTCCATCTTTTAATATACTTTATAAACCACATAAAACAAATTTTAAATTCATAAACACTACCTATTAAAAAAAGAATTATTCACACCTTTTTTAAAAATAATATATGTTTAGTTTATATATCTTACCCACACACACCAAAAGAGAAAGAAAGGAAAACTGCAAGTAAAACAACAATGAATGTCGAAGAATTCACTTTATTTTCAATATTAAGAAAATAATTTTATTCTAAAATTAATGAATTTTAAGGAAATTTTACTATTTAAAGTATACAAGTAATATTAAACGTTCATTATTTTGTAATTAGAACATGGGACAACTCCTCTGAGGGTGACAGAGGATATCGAAGATTTTTTTAGTGAATTGGGCAATGGGGGTTGAAGGTTTCACTTCTTGGATGAAACGTCCAGAATTTTATTGCTCTCGGCGAGTTAGGATCTTATAAAACCAGTTCAAGATTTATGACCACCATAAAATGTGTTAAAAAGAGAATAAACTGAATTTTTTTCAGAAATACTTTTAAAAAAGGAGAACAAAAATTGAATCACAAAAGAAAAAGTTCGTTATGTAGAAAATGCACTTCGCTATAGAGAGGTAGGTCATTTTACGAAGAAAATCGTGAAATGTTCAATGTTCCAGGAAAATCGCTATATAGAAAAATTTGCAATATAGAGGTCGTTATATAGAGGTTTGACCGTATATATTTTGAGTAAAATAAATGGTTGCAATGAAACATCTATTAAAAACTTACTTTTGAAGTTATGACACAATCGAGCGCACTTGGCCTCACAAGCCAGACAAGCTGGGTGAGGGTTTTAACTGTGGCGTGCTACCCACCAGAGTCAATAAACTGAAGGGAGGGGCGTCCCGCTCAGCCACCGGGAGTAGGAAGAGCATTTAAAAAACTGTTTTGCTGGCTTCTCAGGTCAGCTGCGCCCAACGGAGGGACAACCAAGTGATCGTGAATTCGTAAACAGCATTGCTTCCTCTGAAGATCCAACCTGTACAGGGGCTGATACTCACTTAATCTGCCGAGGCACAAATCATCGCTTTGGCTAGGTGGGGATGTTTAGAGAGTTGGGTGCTAGATCATGTGTCGTCCTCGTTACTTCAGTGCAGCTCGATATTAAGTGGCTTGACACAAAAAATGGTCATGGTATTGTAAGGTAGTGTCGGACGTTGTCAAAATGTGGGCTCGAGTTTTGCGATCCAGCTAAAACTCTGTAAATACAGAAAAGTAAGAACGGTAAAAAAAGAAGGGCCCTAAGCAGGGAAAAATTGCTATAGCATCCCCAGAGTACGTCATTCGAATCGTTGTAATACACCTAAGACATTACAATTTTTGGTAAAAAGGAAACTCAAATATCTCGAGAGGTTATAAATCCCATTGGAGATTATTGCTGTTGGCACTTTGATGGATCCAAGGCATGACAGTCAAAAGGTACTCTATAAGACAGTGTTTCTCAAACGGTGAGGCTCACCGCCCTAGGGGGCCTAAGGGGAGGGCGCGACCCTATCGAAAAGGTGAAAATAAAAGATTTAAAATAATTATTAATTTGCTGAAAGGAAGTAAAACAAAATACATTCTGGCATAACAAAAAATGAAATATACATTTACACTGATATAGTCAGAAATGTATAAGTACTGCACGATGTATATTCGATAGTTAATTTATTTATACTAAACTTAAAACAAATTTAATTGCTAGCGACTCACATAGGCTTGTAGCATACAAAATTTAATACTTAAATTAATAATTTGTACGGTTTATAATTAAGGTCGGGTGTTGTAGATTTACGTCAAAGTACATTATTATTGTATTGAATACATTGTTATTGTACTGGTAGGGGAAGGCGATGAAAAATGTAACTGGAAATGGGGTCGCAAATATTGAAAGTTTGAGAAGTGCTGTTTTAAGGAAGGTATAATGGATTGTGTTGTGCCACTTTCTGTGTGTGTGTTCTTTTTCGAATGTCACTAGTGCAGGTTTAAGCTCCTTTCGGGCTCAAGGTGCAGAAGATCTACGGTCCCCTTGGCACTGGTGGATCCAAGGAGGGGCTCTTGGATCTGGTGAAGTCCAGCGGTCTACTAGGCGCCTGCCCTAAGCACCTAATGGATAAATCTGCACTGTCTGTCACAGGGATATTTGCTCAGGTTTCAACCTCGTTGATTGCCTATGGGGTGCCGATTAAATATCCTGTCAAATTATCTTGAAAATAATTTATATTTCAACAAGTTTATTTCCCCCTCATTTTAAGTAAATATATATTACCTACGATTTTGTGTGTATACATTTAGAAAGGTGTACTTTATTCAAAGTTTGTGTGTGTGTGTTAATCTAACTTTTTTGGTTACGAAATTCTGTGAATTTAAGGCTGTCTTCGGCTAATGTTAAAGAATAGGACCCAAATTCGGAATATTTTTTCAGATATAAAAGTACTCAAACATTAATATTATATTCTGGCTTCATTATCCAGAATAACTTATTTTATCATACTACTCATTTTTATTCGAGTTGACACATTTTTTCTTTTATAAAATGTGTTTCATATTTTTTCTCCGATACCGTAATGCTAAATGAGCTGTCCCTTTACATGTAAAAAGAAAAAACCCCGATTATTTCCGAAATATTTTGAAAATTTAAAAACACTATATTATAAACAAATGCATGAGTTACAGAGTCACATTTTCATAGCAATTGAAGCATTTTTTTTCTGTCCAAAAATGTGTTCCGCATTAAGTTTACACTTTCGTACATATGGCGAAAACAGACTTAAAGTTTCGTCATTATAATTTAAGAAACGGCGTTGCTTGCGAATATTACAATTTTAACATAAAATAAATGCTTAAAATTTAACAAAGGTGTTTTATTTCTTTTTTTTTGTTACCTGAGTTACGCC
This sequence comes from Trichonephila clavipes, assembly GCA_019973935.1. Classification (NCBI taxonomy): domain Eukaryota; kingdom Metazoa; phylum Arthropoda; class Arachnida; order Araneae; family Nephilidae; genus Trichonephila; species Trichonephila clavipes. The sequence goes on from BMAU01020437.1 coordinate 118,039, forward strand.
AAAAGCTTTTTTTGTTTAATTTGCAATTCACGTAAAATTAACTCATTAAAAACTTCTTTATCCTTCCAAAATAAACAGGAAAAAGTAAATAAAGCGTTTTTATTACCGCGTCTGTTAATGATCTTGAAAGGGCGAAGTCTCTTTAGTCTACTTTCAGTGCTGCGATTAACAGTTTGGCTAAAAGAAAATTACTTTCCCATTATTTGCATGCAATAGGTTTTTCTAAAAAAATTAAACTGAATTTGGTATGTGTTTTGATCAAATCTTCAAAATATTCCAAATCCAGAGCAGCCTGGGTACGAGGCTAAGGGAATTTTTTTATATCTAATACGTATCGTTTATAAATATTGGGAAGGTAAAAACTATATTTGGTATGTTATTTGATTTGAGTTGAGCCTTTTATAATTGTTGCTAATTTCATTGACAATATCGTGGAGAACTTAGAAATTTCTAAAAGTCGTTCACCCGATTCGTTAAGGTTGTTTTCGGTTAATGTTACAGAATAGGACCTGAATTTGTGGAAGATTTTTTCAGATGTAAAAGAAATGAAAAATTAATATGATATATATATTCTGGCTTCAGTATCCTTTAGAGAGCAGCATTTTTTGTCATACTTCCCATTTTAAACTGAGTGAGATTCATTTTTTCTGGTATAAAATATGTTTCGCTTTTTATTTCTTCTATACCGTAAGTTTAATGAGCTATGCCTTCACGTATTAAAACGAAAAAGAAAGTATTCATGGAAGATTTTAAAATTTTTGAAAACGCTATATTGTTAACAGATGTATGAGATAATATTGTAAATTTCCATGGAAAAAAATTGAGGCATTTTCCTGTCTTAAAATGTGCTTCACGCTTAGATCACACAAGCTCTAGTATTTTTACGGAAGATAGCCTTAAGGTGGATGGAAACGGGATAGTCAGAACTGATCTTATCAGACGCCTCAATGAGTCTCGCTGTGTGGTTGAACGAATGCGAGATCAGTTTAATCCAGAAAGGAAAATATCGATGGGGCATTTTCAAGTCGTAAACCTCGAATTTTATTTAAAATAAGCTCCTGCGAATAAAATATTTGTTCGAAAAAGTTTGGGAAATTAACGGATGCAATACCACTAGCATTGGGTAACCGCGGTAGCCAAGTGGTCAAGGTGGCGAACTCGTGGCCGAACAATTTCTGTCGAATCACAGGTATTAGTCCGAGTGCAACTTAGACCTACCATGCAGAGAAGCTGATGGAAGTTCAATCTGTTGAAACTGCCGGCTGGGTGGTGTGGTTAGTTTGTCACTGGCTTTCCTCACCCAAGGTTGAGGGTTCAACCCTGGCCGAAGTCGGTGGATTTTCACGATGTAGAAAATTGACAGCGGCCATGTCGTAGGATTATACGGCATATACAAGACCCTTGAATGCCTATTTGGCTTGGGTGCTCTCGGCAAAATTAAATCCTAGTACAGGTTTGCATCATCAAGAGACGCCTCCCTCTGGGGAGGAAACTGGCCATCAAAATTATCTGCGGTAATTGGTATCACCTAGATGATGCCGAGCTAAAAAGTGATACCAGATCCTGAGAAGGTTAAAGTACCAACACGCAGCCCCATTAGGAAAAAAATCTGTTGAAACTCAAAATCCTCGCGCTTATATGGCGAGGAAGTTTGTTTGCCAGGTTAGATGTCTGTCTCTAACCAGGCGATTGGATGGTGGTTCATAATTACGAATTCGGTCACTAAAATAGACCTCCCGTCTCTTTCGTGTGTGACGGTTTTAATAAATGATTTTTATAAAAATCATTTTTATTCCGATAGCAAATTTTTTTAAACTTACTGAAGGTAAGAATTTCACTCTTTGAAATGAAAAAGTCTAAAAATATTGATTTTAAATTTTTTTTTTTTAAATAGTAAGCTTTTTATTTTTCTTTAATAAAATTTTTAAAAAACCACATTTTTTGATTTTTACGACATAGATTTTGCCAGATCGTGGATGATTTATCTTTGAATATTTTAAATTCAGAAAGTATAAACCTAGCTATCCTTTAGTACTAAAATATAAGTATCTTTACTGTTACTTATTATCCCTTAGCTACGTATTTTTACTGTTACTGTGTTGGTTTGGTTACTGAATTGATTATCTGACTTGTTCAAAATAATCTCTCAACTTTACAGGTTTTTATTTCTCCCTGGAGAATGTAAAAATCAGCCACGCCCTCACTAAAACTTCAACTAATCATAGTTTTGTTTCTGAAACTTTCCTATAGGAATTATAAACGCTTACAGACTCGATGTTGTTTAAAAATCTAATTATTTGAGAATTATGCTATCAAAAAAATTAAACAATCTTAAATACCCCCCTGTTATTTATGCTAACTTAAAGAGCCCTAACCTAGTGGTCAAGGACTCATGGCTGGTGCGGCATGAGTTCGGGCCTAGTGACACTGAAAACCCGCCGATGTTCGTTAAATATGTCGAAGCTCAAACATCCTCTCGTTAGTGTAGTATTGAATTTAGGAGAGGTGGCCATCTCAGGTGTCGTCCTCGTCACTTGACAATATTTCAAAATTACGTGATCCGTCGCCAAAAGCCCTCGTGTAGCTGAACAGTGCGACGTTAATATTCACTCACTCAATTCAATAGATAAACACAGTTGGCTGCGGTAGCCCAGTGGCTATGGTTTTGAACTTGTGACTAGAGTGTCACGGGTTTGAGTCCTGGTGCCACTAAAGATCAACCGTGTAGAGGGAGACGCAGTCCGTTAAATCTGTCGAGGCTTAAATTACTATTGGCATGCTGTGAAAGTTTGGGGAAGGGGGTGCCAGCCTAAGTGTCACCTTCATCACTTGATCGAGGGACGTTGTCAATAGCCCTCGTGTTGCTTTGTTGTGAGACGTTAGTATAACTTTCACTCATTCACATAATACAATTAACTAATTAAATTAATTAAGTTTTACTGCTTTTAACTTTCTAATACACATTAATAAAATGATAAGCAAGGAAGTCAAAGGTATTAAGTACTCGCTGTTTATTCAACGTTTTCTCTGTGGCCATGGTAGCCTAGTGGTCATAGTCACGAACTCGTGACCTACATTTCATGAGTTAGTCTTGCTGTCACTATAGATTTACAGTGTAGAGGAGTTGATGCACATTGAATATGTCAGGGTTCAAAGTCCGCACGTTGTCGATATTGGTAGTTTGGAGAGAGAGTGCCAACACGAGTGTCGTCCTCGTCACTTGATCGTGTCTCAAAATTATGTAGTCCTTTGTCAATAGCCGTCGTGTTTCTTTTTTTTTTGTGCAACGTTAATAAAAACTTGCTTCTCGCTACAAGGAGGGTCTTCAGAGGTTCCAAGATTTGAAAGAAACTAAGCCGGCCATGGAGTCGGGACCATGACCACTTAACGAAAGTGGCCACTACAATTTACCAGAAAACAATTTGGTACAGTTAAATTTTTTAAATTTCCGTTATAAGATCATTTGGTATAATTATACATACATCGAATAAATATATTAAATAAATATTGTCTTTATTTTTAGCACCCTGTACTATCGTCATGTAGTTGAATTAAATAGAAATATTATTTTCCGGATTTACCGTTTTTTATTATTTTTCTTCAAACTGCACCACTCTATTTACAACTCCATTTATAATTCCACACGACATAGGGAACTACAGGCATCTTCCTTCATTTTCATGCACGAGACCACCGTCTTCTCTCCTTACCACTCAATGGACAAAACAGTCTACAGCAGCGCCCTCTTTCTAGTCTATCGTGCGCTATGTACCAAGCCTTTACAACCCATTCCAAATAGGTTTTCCCAGAAAGTTTTCAGTAAAATGAAAACAAATTAAAATGCCTGAACCATTCCATAAAAAAATTTGAATTCAAGTTTATTTTCCTGTTTTATGTCGAACGATACGTTTTTAAATGATTAATTAGAAGGGCTTAAGAGGACTCGGTACCCTTTGAACAATTTTTTTTTTATTTATGCATCTAAAAATTATAATTTACTGTTTCAAATAATGTTTCTCTATTCAAGAAAATGAAACTAGATGAAATTTTAGACGCATTATTCATGCAATTTTAAAAATTAAAATATTTTAAAGAAAATTTGAGAAATTTTAAAATTCTACTTCTTTTGTAATTAATTTTTCCACCTCATTTTTTTTGTAATTTTCTTTAAGATGTTTTAAACAAATTTAGGGGTAGATTTTACAATAACTTAATGAGTTTTAGAGAGAAAAAAAATAAAATAATGGTATGTGTGCATGCTAAATTTCAACAAAATAAAAGCCAATATCTCCTACATTTTAATTTTTTGAAAAAAAAAGTATTCAGTTTACGGCAAAATGCATACTTAATTTTATTACCTATATTACATATAACACACAGGAAAAAAAAGGAAGTGATTGGTAAATAATTGTGGAAGGAGCAGCATTTTGAATGCACGAATCTATTGAAAAAGTACGAATTGAGAAAAACCACTTTATATAATCCTTAAAAAATAATCTAAAAAGATTATTATAATAAAACTAACATACCACTTTAAGACATTAGCTATATATATATATATATTGAAATAATTGCATTTTCATATTATTTGAACTACTAATACTTTTTTTTATAATTGATCCACTTTTAGAGAGTATTAATGTACAAGAAAATTCAATGTCCCTCAAAAGGGATATAACTGAATTTTTTAGATATCTCCGGATTACCACTATTTGCCTCCAGATATTTCCTGAAAGATTTAGCACAGATCACTTTACGAGTAGATTTCCCAGCTACATAACTCTTTCAGACTTAAGGAATTAATTTAAAATCTAAGTAATCCACAGGTCTTTCTTTTTTGAAGTTTAATCAAAGTGGTCAGTAGATTACATTGCAGTTTAAGAAATGTAGCTGGCAGTAAGGCTATTGGGTTTATAGTTTAATCGTGAATCTTTCTTCATCAAATCTTTTAATAGGATAGAATGCCAAAACTAATTTATTTTAGGATTTACAGTTTTGGAGTAATGTTTTTTTCGGTATTTTTTTTTATAATTTCTTAATTTTAAAAATTCTAAAAACCGCACGAATTCTAAAAATGGAATACGCTGACGGGATGTGAAGCTCTTAGTCGAAAAATATTAAGTGAAAAATAATAAGTAATCACAAATATATAATAATCAATAAAAGGAAAAAAATAATTATTTATTACTTAATTTCATTGATTTATTTTATTATTAATTTTATATCATATAATAATTTCTATTATAATTATTATATTATCTTATTTTAAAATTTTATTATTTAAGAATTCGGTAAATCCAAGATTCTCATTTTAGTATTTGAGCTTACCATATCAACGAACGGTTAGGTTTGGAATGGTGGCCAGTGGAGAAATATGAAACGAAGCACAGGGTTGCCAATTCAGTTCTCCCGACATGAGTGAAATCGGGATTGCCAACTTGGGGAGTTATCTTGAAAGTTGGCATAATTGCGATAGTACGCAATTACCTTTGGAATAACGCAACTGTTATACAGATGTCGGTTTTCTTTGTTTATTAATCAACGCTCTAAAATGGACATAGGTTTCAAAGTAACATTCAAAGAGATTTAAGTAATCCATTGAACAAAACAAACTTATAAACATGATCCCATTTCAGATTAAATTCATATATTCTTAAGATATATTTTTAAAGTCTTTTGATTTTGAGAAAGTTCTCTAATCGTAAAGGAACCAGTTACAATGTGGCCGTGGTAAGCGGGTGGTTGAATTCGTCGGGCTTTTTTGTTTTTATCGATTCGTGAGTTCATGTCCGGGGGCCACTGAAGACCTGCGGTGTAAAGAAGCCAATGCACGCCAAATCTGCGGAGACTCAAAGTCCCACGTTGACGTTGTTTGGAATATTAGAGAAAGAGTTGTCCTCCCCGTCCTAAGCATAATTCTTTTCCCTTTTAATCTAATCATGAAATAGTAGGATTGTTCTAAAATTTCGAGTTGAAATAGACATTATAATTTTGTAAAAAAACAGTCTTTTTCAGCTGTTGTTTACAATAGTAAATTCAAAGCGATTCATTTTTGCATTAATCTATAACTAATGTTATGATATTCATATTTTCTGTGAGTAGGAGACATGTTGGATTTTATAAATGACTAGTCGCGCGTTTCCCATCTGCTTTGCTGGGTACTTCATCATACTTTATGAATGTATACTGTTTATATATATATAAATTATTGGTATCTAAATAGCTTTGAGAATTAGGTTGTATTGAAAAATATACTTATACCTGGAATTCTCCCCACTTGATATAAAAAGAACAGAAACTCTACTAATGTCTTATAATCTCTACAATTGAAATAGAATGATTTTTTTTTCACTCTCGTAACCCAATAACCAAGTGGGTTTCCGCAAAACCAAATTTCAGTGGATTTCTACTCCGTAAAATAAACATGCTTGCCAAATTTCAAGTCTAAATCGAATAGAGCAAAACTGAATTTTTATTATCAATACTTCCCATAACCGCGTTCAGAGTCGATTTCTAAAAGAACTGTTCTTAGCGGATTTCAATTCAACAGGAGAAACATGAAAACCAAATTTCATTGTTATAGTCCTAGTAGTTCGAAAACTGAATATTTTTTCGTCAATACGCCCCAGTAACCCTCCGGTCTCCTCGGATGTCGATTTTCGTAAAATCCATTCTTAGTGGATCTCTATTCAACAAAATAAACATGTTTAAAATTTTTTAAGTATGTCGGTTTAACAATTGAAAAAGAATTTTTTTCTATAACTCTAATTGACCCCTATTTTCGCAAAACACTTTGTTAAAGGAACTCTATTCTATGAAAGAAATCTTACTAAACTTCAAGGCTGCACGTCTTATAGTTTTAAAATGGAAATAATTACCTCTATAATGTATCTTAAGCCCCGCAACGACACTTGGGGGTCAATTTTCTTAAAAACCATTTTGTAGCGGATCTCTAAATTCTGCTTACCAAATTTCAAGACTGTGCGTCCAATAGTTTTAAAATGGAATTAATTATTTATAAAGCCACTTAGGATTGGATTTTCGCAAAATTAATTCTTAGCGGATCTCTATTTCGTGAAAGGAACATGCCTACCAAATTTCAAGTCTGTAAATTTTAATAGTTCCGGAGATATCGTGATGAGTGAGTGAATGAGTGAGTCGCTTTTCTCCTCATTCGGATTTAAAGGGAAAATCATTTTTTTGACACAATTACGAGAAATTTTTATACAAACAGAAAAGTAATTAGTACAATTTTTGGAAACATAATAAACTTTATACAAATTTTACGTATTTTAAACTGTATTGTAGGCTTAATTAATCTTTACAAAAAACAGACGATTTTTTATTCAAAATATTTTTGATTCTGATGATAACCAAGAGAATTTTTTTAAAAAAAAAACATTGCTTTTTTATTTTAATATTTTGTTATGGTTTAACTGATATTCTACACCTAATTGTATCTATATCAATTACGTGGCCGTTATAAACTAAACCTTAAGAAATAAGTACTGCCTTTTTTTATACCACAAAGCCGATTTTTAAAAAATACAACATCGATTAATATTCTAAACACAATTAAATTTAATAATTAAAAAATTAACGATTAAATCTACTTACTAAAAACGTCCCGCTTATTGTAAGAAGTACAAAAAAATCGTTTGGTGCTTTTCTTTTACTCTCCGAAGTGCAGCGAAGAAAACAAATGGCGAATCTGGAAAAAATCCAGAGCGTTTTCGTTATCAAGTATTTTACGGATTTAACTTTCCTGGATTGTTCAATAGATTAACGAAGATGACACCTCAAGCTGTTAACATGATTCGATGCAATAGAACGAATTCTTTGTACGTAAGCATCGACGAGGGCTGGTAAATCAAGAATCACGACGGACAAAGGTTAGAAGTAAAATTATAGACAATATTTGCGTTTTAGAAGCGCGAAGGTAAATGAAATTTAGCCATTGTTCATGATTTCACTTCAGGTAACATTTTAAAATCCAAATAAAATTTTTATCATTTTTTTTATTATGCCTGAAATGTTTAGCTCATACCGGTTAGAAAAATCACATTTGTATAATTTTTTTACAAAAAGTTCTAATTATTATTTGAAGGAGCAGTGAGAATTTTTCCATTAATTTGAGAGAATATACATAACTAGCCGTTATCCAATCACTTTCCTAAGTATTTCATATTGTAGTATGAATATATACTGCATAAAAATATATCAATGATTGATATATAATTTTTATGCAAGCATAAAGCGTTCGGTATTGAAAAACATTCTTATAACTCCTTTTGATTTAAAAAGAACAGGACTCTAATTTCTATAATTGAAGTAGAATTATCTTTTACGCTTACAAAAACCTTCCCTCAAAGTGAATTTCCGTAAACCCATTTCTTTTTTCGGATCTCTATTCAACAAAATAAACATGTTTGCAAAATCTCAAGTCTAAATCTAATAGTTCAAAAACGAATTTATTTTATCAATAAGTCCCGCACTCCTTTGAGAATAGATTTTCGTGTAACACGTTCTTAGCAGATTTCAAATCAACAAAAGAAATATGTCTACTAGATTTCATATTGTAGATCTAGTAGTTCAAAAACGGGAACTTTTGTTTATCTATGCCCCCCCCATAGGAGTTGATTTCCGTAAAATAAGTTTTTAATGGATCTTTATTCAACAAAAGAAACATGCTTACCAAATATCAAGTATTCGGGTCTAATAGTTCAAAAATAGGAATTTTTATCTATAACACCACCTATAACCCTTTGCAACCCCCTCGGAGGGGGGTCGATTTTCGTAAGACCTTTCCTTTCCATGAAAGGAACATGCATATTCTTCATAATCGCTTTTGTTTATAATGTAGATTGGAACATTTCTCTCTGTTCCCTGTTTATTTAGGGTTGTTTTAAATAAGACGAATATACCTTAAGACAAGAACTGTTCTCTTGGTAAAGGAACAAACATGCTATTCTACAGATACATATATTGAAATCTGACCTATAATTTAAACAACGGATGATGGGTTACGTCATATTATTATTGCCACTACTTTTGAAAGTAGTTCTTGGAAAGGGATACGAAATAGTAATAGAGAATGCCAGAGAGATAGACCACATAAAGTGCAATGTACAATAGAAATTTCGTAAATAAAATTATTTTATAGTGCAGAAAAATCGTCACTTGTCACCTACCTTTTTCATTACTTTAGTGAAATGGCTATTTCTGACCTCTTAACGCACATTTTTTGAAAACTGGCAAAAAAATAATTTAAAAAAAAAACACATTTTAAAACCTTTGTTTCATGATGGTTTTGTGCAAATTTTTCTACCAATTTGCTTCAAAAATCTAAACTTTTCCCACCTTCATTTTTCATACAAATATTTGATGTTTCGCTATTAAATCGTAAAATATAAGAAACGATTCATTTTATATAAATTTATGAAACCACGCCGACGGATCGCAGTCTGTCTCACAAGTGCAAACGGCGCTCGCTTATATTCGAGTGAAAATTACGAAACCACTCGAATTATCTCGAGTGTGCGCGATTTTGGCCAGCGCACTCGAATCAACTCGAGCGCACACGTCAAGAGGTTTAAATGCCTCGCGGAATGCATTTCTGAGCAACGCTGGTATAAAATGAGATATTTTGTAATACGCATTTTCTGATATATTCTTCGGCTTTATATGAATCGAGACCTTTGTAAACGACAATTATGATATATGTACAATTTGATTTCAAATTTTATTGCATTAATGTTTTTTTAAGTTTTGGTTGATCAGTGATTTATCAACAAAATAAATTATTGTGAGCGAAACAGTTGAAAATTTTAACTATCCTTCAGCCAGGTTTGTGATCAAATTTTGAGAGATATAAATTCTCTTATTTTTAATACATTTTCTATTAAAAAAATAGAGATTAGAAATTTATAGTAAACTATATTATTGAGAATCATTAATTACGCAATACAAAGCAACACGAGAGCTATTGGCGACGGACCTCGTAATTTTGAGCCTCGGCCATGTGATGAGGAGAACACTGGAATTCGGCACCTTCTTACTCCTAACTACCGCACCACACCAACGAGAGGATATTGAGCCTCAAAACATTTAACGTACATCGCGATTCCTCTACACGGTGGGTCTTCAGTGACATCCCCGCGATACCCTGGCTGCGAGTTTGTGACCGTAACTACTGGGCTACCGTGGCTGCAGTTACCGTAAAATTCGGCGTATAACGCTCCCATATACTTTCAAGCTACAATTTTTAATTTTTAGGTTCATTCACCGTATAACGCGCACCCTTTTTTGTTAACGAAGAAACGTGAAATGAACGTGTGCAATGCTTTTATGTTTTGAAGTCATTTATTCTAAGTATTATTCCAAGCTTTAGATTAAAAAATAGTATACTTCTAGAACTAAACCCTTTAAGTTCATAAGGATTGTCATATCTTATAAATAAACAGTATTTCGATCTATGTAGAAGTATAGTTTTTTTTCAATGCTCATCTTTTTTTTTAAATTTTAAACCCCTCATTTTTATACTCGTGGTACAGTGCGCACCTATAAATTGCGATGATATTTTTTTGTGCTATACGCCGGATTTTACGGTAAATGCATTGATGTCAACTGATAGCAACTCTCAGCAGCTATTGGTAGTACATCGGAATAAGTTCTAAGAGAAAAATATTTAATGAAGTAGTTTTCCGGGTAATTTTATAAGTATTCTTGATGTATCCCAAATGACAAACAAGATTTTTCAAAAAATTTGGGGCTATAGGGATACTTATTACTAGATATCCGAAAAAAAATTCACTCGCATATTACATTACAAAAAAAGTGCATTCCTTCATTCACGATTCTAATCCCATTCACAATTTTTAGATACGTATATAATTTATTTCATTACACAATCTGTTAAGATCTCCAATATAAATAAATACATAAACAGCAAATAATTGACAGCAATATTACAACTGATTGTTTTAAGAAAAAAAATATTGTTACCCGACACTTTAACAATGTATTTTCTTCCAATTCCTGAAACCAGGAAACAAGAATGGTCTTCATATAGTTCTTCGTCTGGATAAGTTTTCGAATTGAAAGCAGAAATCGAAGAAAAATTGTAAAATACCTTGAATGCAAAATTACATCATCTGTTTCTCTTCAAACGCTATGTTATATTATGAACTCTATCCTCCATAACTCTAAGGAAACATCCATCTTGACATTAAAGCCCAATTTATATGTAAATACCAGAAATGGTTTGTATTGTAGCAGCTGCAAAAGCATGGTTTAATTCAGGAGAGTGACTATTTTCAGTGTTCTGCACAACCTATACTTAAGTCCTTCTGCCTTTTTACTCTGGAATTGTGGGATTTGAAAGCGATTAGAATAAGTAGAATTATAGGTAGATCAGGATTCAGCAACCTTGTAAGTGTGATGGGCCAAGCCAATTTACCAATATGATTTAGAGTTCCGCACAGAAGGTAATATTTGAAACAATTCGATTCCCGCAGCAATGCATGGAGAATTAGGAAATAGAGGTCCTGAATACAGATTTAGAGTTTTCTATATTACTTTTGCATCACTTAAAGATATTTATTAAAAAACAAAATATAATTATACTCCTTCAACATGAATAAAAAATATAATTATACTCCTTCAACATAAATAAAAAATATAAGTATTATTTCAATTTCGTTAAATAAAAAATAATTTTTTTAATACGAACCTTGTCCTTGCACTGCTTTACATCATATCGCAATATCAGAGGAAAATGTATGGCTTTCAATTGGATGCAAATCTGAAAGTTGAATTATTTAGTAACTTCTTTGCTGACTCAAAATATTTTTCTTCTGAGGAAAGACTTGTTCACATAGATATGTAGAACGAAAAGTGGAACACAAACACGCAGTCTCCTTACTCTTCAAACAATCAAATCTCTTCAGCAATGGCATTCAACAATTTAATCCTTTATCTACCGACGGTACTTATAAGTACCACTCACTTTAAAATTACACAGACTAACCATTTTCACGAATACTCTGACGGTACTTAGCAGGAATATTCTTTGAAATCCACTCTTCCAAAATAAAGGTGTTTTTTTTTTTTTTTTTTTTAGAGGTATAGAACTTAAAATTGCAATAAAACAACGATGTATTATTCGATTGACATGAATTTTTTTTATTCGAAAGATAATCTTGTGGCATTACATTTTAAATATGATTTCTGGCATATGACTGCCACGGCTGGCTAGGATGTAGTCCAATTTTCGATGACTTTTTCCAACATTTGTGGCCGTATATCGGCAATAACACGGCGAATGTTGTCTTCCAAATGGTCAAGCGTTTGTGGCTTATCCGCATAGACCAATGACTTTACATAGCTCCACAGAAAATAGTCTAGCGGTGTTAAATCACAAGATCTTGGAGGCCAATTCACAGGTCCAAAACGTGAAATTAGGGTCACCAAACGTGTCTTTCAATAAATCGATTGTGGCACGAGCTGTGTGACATGTTGCGCCGTCTTGTTGGAGCCACTGCTCCTGGACATCATGATTGTTCAATTCAGGAATGAAAAAGTTAGTAATCATGGCTCTATACCGATCACCATGGACTGTAACGTTGTGGCCTTCATCGCTTTTGAAGAAGGATTCCACCAGCCCATAAAGGGCACCAAACAGTCCGTTTTTCTGGATGTAACGGTGTTTCGACATACACTTGTGGATTAGCTTCACTCCAAATGCGGCAGTTTTGTTTGTTGACGTAGCCATTCAACCAGAAGTGCGCTTCATCGCTAAACAAAATTCGCTTATGAAAATCGGGAACAACGGCAATCTCGTTTTGGGCCCATTGGACGAATCTACGCCTTGCTTGATCATATTTAAAATGTAATGCCACAAGATTATCTTTCGAATAAAAAAAATTCATGTCAATCGAATAATACATCGTTGTTTTATTGCAATTTAAAGTTTTATACCTCTAAAAAAACACCCTTTATATGGCTGCACGGGTTCTTTGATGAGTATTTTAGCGGGGAAGGCGAATAATTTTATAGCAGAAATTGCGTTTTCAGCGGATTGCGAATATTATCATTTTTCTTCCAAAAAAATACTTAATGTCAAAAGGTGTCTTTTTTGATTTATTTATTTATTTATTTTTGTATGTTATAAGAGGACTTGGTACGATTTATGCAAATTTTTTTAATTTAAGGATTTTCAAAATTTTTTTGGATGCCTCCTATGTGTGTAAGCTAGATAAAACAGATTTTGGACTCAAAATTTCCTAAAAAGCTAGTCATTTAATTTTTTGAGGATATGATTTTAAAATGCTACTCCTCTTACAAAAATTTATATACACGTTTCAAATTTGATTCACAAGTACGTCAAATTTTGTATAACAAAAGTTGGTATGGGTTTTGCGATAACATTATTGGTATTCGTACAATTCTTTTTTTTATGAATGCTTATAGAAAATTCCTTAAAAAATGTATAAATTCTGAGTATTTTAAATTATTTTTTAAAAAATAAATATTGTTTTGATTCAAAAACACATACCAACTTTTGTTACATATACTATTAGCAATAGGTAACAAAAAAGTTGAAAGCATTAAGCACAATAAAAAAAAAAGCTTTAGCATTTTAAATGAAGACAAACTAGATATTTTATCTCTCTGAGATAAGTAAGCTTAAAGTTTTGATTTGCCATAGAGACGTGAATAAAAACAAACGTAAAAGCTAACGTAATTCTACGCTTTTTAAGTTTAGAGCTTTCAAATTTTGTAAGATTATAGAAAATAATATAAAGGATAATTTAGGCTAAATAAAATTAGATTTGATTTTTTGAACAATTTTTGTCAATTGAATCGCACTGTGTCCCCTTAAAGAAGACCTTAGAAAACGATTTGATTATTTATTTTAAGTAAATAGTGCATATAATTAATTTTTCAGTTGAATATTTTTAATTAATTAATTAGCTCTAACGGATTAAATTTCCCAAAGTTGAGTATTTTGTTTATGTGTATCCCTTAATTTTCAATGCAGCGATTCAAAAAAAAATATTGCATGAAAAAAACTACAGTAAATTATAATGCAGTAGATAAAGGGTTAAAATAGTTGTCGATTATTGTCAGAGTTATCTTTCAAGATTTTTTCGTAGTTCCGCAAATGTTGCTTTCCAAAATTCTGAGCATATTAGTTCAATAAGCTCCATTTCAAAGCTATCAACCTCCATCCACTTAAAACTGACATTTTTGGCGTAGAGTGTTACTGGTAATTGTACCGCGTGCCATAGGTTGCCGATGCCTGAATTAGATTAAAAGCCTAGTTAAATCCTTTATTGAATATGCGTCGCATCAGTTGTGAATTTTAACACATAAACAGTATTTTATGGACCTGTTTCCTTTAAATGGGAGGAATTATTGTCATTTATTCCTTAGTGGCTTTTGTAGCTAAGTGATGACGATCGTGAACTCGGGGTTGGTATTGTATAGTCGCGTTTTTGAGTACGTAATAGACCCATTCAGTATACCAGCATCTCTCTGTACTACGTGGTGGTAGTAGCCTAGTGGTTATGAACTCAAGGCCAGCCAATGAAAATCCGCCTTGGAGAGGGAGCTAATTCACGTTGTAACGTTTGAAAGAATAACGGTAGCGTATTCTTGGTGAATTAAAATAGGGAATTTATTTACGTCACAACTATTGAAAATTATTTACAAAATGATACATTAAAGTTATTAAAATTAATTAGATTGTTAGAGTCCACTATTTTGTGAGAGGAGGTTTCGTTGGTTACCGCTCCCGTGCAAGTTCAAGCATCTCTCCTCTCTCATCTTCGGTCGGGTCGCTAGATTCCTCGGGGGTCAAACAGGGGTTGCGCTGGATCGGAAATTGCACGTGTGGGCGTCGAATCTACAAAGAAACCGACACCAGATGTTGTTGTTGTTTTCGAGTCGTGACGTTACAGCTCGCCCTCTCTTATGGAACTTTTCCGTTGAGAAAAAGTTTAATGGGATGACGATGAGACAACTGACAGATTACCGACACATCCCTTCATCAAGCACCACTATATTTCTGAGCTGCAATTTTTAATTACTAAAGAAAACGCTGAAATAAATTTGGAATTACTTATTTCTAGTGAGTGAGTGTTCTTGCTAGGGAACTTACACAAATCCATATTACGAAATAGCAATGTAAGAAAACATACTATACATTAAATAAAAATACAAACACTCCTATCACAATGCCTAGTATCAATTATACTAACAACATGTTATATCAAATGCCTAGTGTAAGACCTTGCACATAAAATATTCTTCGCCACAATACTTAAATAAAATTATACTAACGACATGTGTTGATATGATATGCAGAAGTGTACAACCTTACACACAAAATATTTTTCACCATATGCCTCTTGCGTAAACTAAATACTCATGTATATTTCAAAACCCTGTACACAAAATTAAGCATATTAATACATTTGCTTTTCATGGCTTTATCTTTTGACACGCATCGCCATTCGATATGATATACAGTACTAGTAAATAAATAAAATTTAATACAATTATTAACCTTTAACTAAAAAACATAAGCTAACAATTATTATTCATGAAAGAGAACATTGTTAACAAACCTAATTATCTATCACCGATCTGCTGAGACTATCTGCATTTTTGTGACTTTTACCCGACCGATGTACAATTCTAAAATTATATGGTTGCAAAGCCAAAGCCCATCGCATCAATCTAGGGTTAGAACTAACATTTCTATTCAACCACACCAACGGGTTGTGATCGGTCATAACTAAAAATGAATTTCCATCTAAGTAATAATGTAACCTTTTAATTGCGAAAACAATACTAGCACATTCCTTCTCCGTCGTACAATAACGCTTCTCTACCTCTGAAAATTTCTTACTCAGGTAAAGGATTGGATGCTCCTCACCTTGTTCAGTTAATTGGGTTAAAACTGCTCCCATACCTGCGTTCGAAGCGTCCGTTTGAACAATGAATTCTCGTTCAAAATTTGGCGCGTACAAGACGGGCTTATCAATTAGTTTCCCTTTTAGTTCTCGAAATGCGTTTTCACACTCGGTCGTCCACTTAATTTCTCCCTTCTTTGCTCTTCCCTTCAACGCATCCGTCAACGGGCAGCAATTACCGAGAACAGATTTATATATTTTTGGTAATAACCCGCTATACCTAAGAAAGCACGTATTTGGGTTTTCGTGCGAGGGTAGGGAACTCTAGAACAGCCTGAACTTTGATCTCGGAAGGAGTGCGAAAACCCTGACCCACAATGTGACCCAAAAATTTGACATTTTGTTGCGCAAACTTACACTTTGAAGGTTTTATCGTTAACTTAGCTCTCTTTATTCTCTGCAGAACCGTTTCCATATGTTTAATATGCGACTCCCAAGTATCTGAGAAAATTGCGATATCGTCTAGATACGGGACAACGAAATCCTCTAGTCCGTTAAGTAATTCAGCCATGAGTTTACTAAAGAAATATGGAGCATTCTTTAATCCGAAACTCATCCTTAGGGGTCGGTATGTACCAAAGCTAGTACAGAAGGCTGCGTATCGCTGTGCTGTTTTACTCAAAGGTATTTGCCAATATCCTTTAGATAAGTCAAAGACGGTAATAAATTTAGCCGCCGATACTTTTTCTACGCGTTCTTCGATATTCGGAAAGGAAAATATTCCGTTCTAATGATCCCGTTTAATTTCCTGTAATCTATACATGGACGAGGTTCTTTCCCAGCTATCTCAACTAAAATCATAGGAGACATGTAATCCGATTCTCCTACCTCAATGATTCCTAATTTTAACATTCGGTTAATTTCGTTTTTTAAGATTTCATTTTGTCGGTGCGACATTCGGATAGGGCTTCGTCTAACTGGTTGATCGCTAACTAACTGGATTTCGTGTTCAACCAGATTAGTTAAACCGGGATTGTTTGAAAACATTTAGAGTATTTATTTAATAATTCGCGCAGTCGATCCATTTGTTTGTCGTGAAGGTGTTTGTTCAACTCGCTAGCCTGGTTACGTCCTCGAAATCATAAATGAGAGAATTGTTTTCTAAGTATGGGATTTCTAACTCCTGGTCTGCGAGAGTTTTTTGTTTCATCATTAATAATTACGTTAACGTGTTCTGGCCTTTTGTAATATGGTTTTGTATTTATATGATAGATTTGAGATGTTTCGCGTCTGCGTGGGATTTCGACTAAATAGTTCGTTTCTTAAATTTTATTTAAAATTGTCCCAGGACCTATCCACTGCACTGCTAATTTATTTTGCTCTGGATGTATTTAACACTAGGACTAAATCTCCATCCTTAAATTCACGTTTTACTGCGTTTTTGTCATACCAAGTTTTCCGCTTAACTTGCATTTCCTCCATTTTATTTATAGCTACTTCTTGACATCTTTTTTAATCTATTTATTAACTTAAACATATATTCAGTGACGAGATCACCCTCTTCTTCCGGTTCCATCAATGTTCCATTACTAACGTCTCTGGGGTTCGCAAATTTTTCCATACACCAACTCTTGTACTTTCGTGCGATACAGTTCGTAACGCTAAAGAATTGACTTCACCACGTTACCTAACTTATCTTCACGATTTTTGACCAATAATTCCTTCTCTAGCGAATAAACCTGATTGGTAACCTGCATTGATTGGCTGCCTGTTCGTATAGGGGTTTAATCTCCTCGCTATTTTTTGAGCATTGATTAAATTTTCTCGCGTAACCCTTAGCAGCGCTAATTCCGGAACATATTCCTGGAGTGCAGGTATTAAAATTTCGTCCTCTGCATCCGAAGAAACAATTTAGCCTCATCTCCCCTTTTTTAGCATCACCACTATCTATTCCCCTTTCTTCTCTAGCCGCTTTGACTTGAGACCTTGTTTGGACAGCATTCAATATTTCGACGGGCAGGAAATTATAGCCTAAATTTCCTTTTATTAGCTCGGCCGTTTTATTTGGCAAGCAAATATCGACCGTGTTGATTTAAGTGATTTCTACAAACCGCTGCCTTAGTCTGCACCGTTCCAAAATTTCCGGAAATTTCCACGACCGCCAAAGGTAAACAAACTAATCCTGGGCTTAACGGTTGTTTTACCCAAACATTTTTCACCAGAGAAAGAAGAAGGATTTATGTATTTTGCACATACTAAATCTATTTCGCTCCCGTAATCTCTAAGAATGTCTATCTCGTGACCATTCACAGAGCCCTTTTGTTGTATATGAATTAAGAAAATCCGGGTTTTCATTTCCTTCAATATTATTGAGAGTTTCGTCGTTTTGTTTTTTTATTAATTTAGGGCAACCGCGATTTTTATATGTCAGGCATATTGCAATGATAAACATCTTTGTATCACGCGTTTTTCAAAAGTTCTCTCTCTAGTACTCTCCGGAACAGAAGCTCCTAATCTGGGGGAAGTTTTCCCAAATCTATTTTCTTTTTCCTTGATCCGTGAGTATGTCAAATTTTTATCATTTCTGCCCCACCTATCCATGGCTTAGAAATAAATACCTTTCAAGATCTTAAAGATCTAATGGTGGTAGATCAATTAAAAAAACCCAAAACTCTAAGCTGTAACGTTTGAAAGAATAACGGTAGCGTATTTCTTGTGAATTAAAATATCGCCGTCACAACTATTGAAAATTATTTACAAAATGATACATTAAAGTTATTAAAATTAATTAGATTGTTAGAGTCCACTATTTTGTGAGAGGGAGGTTTCGTTGGTTACCGCTCCCGTGCAAGTTCAAAGCATCTCTCTCTAGTACTCTCGAAACAGAAGCTCTAATCTAGGGGGAAGTTTTCCCAAACCTATTTTCTTTTTCCTTGGCTCCGAGTATGTCAAAATTTTATCATTTCTGCCCCACCTATCCATGGGTTTCAATTTACCTTTCGGACGTCCTCATAATTATCAAAGAGTTCTGCTATTACAGTAGCTGATTTAAGGTTTGCCCAATTATCTAAAAAAATGATCTTTCATACTAGCATTGGCGCGTTTTTTAATTGATCTACCACCATTAGATCTTTAAGATCTTGAAAGGTATTTATTTCTAAGCCAATCAGCCACTCATCTAGATAATTCGTAATTTCAAAAGTGAAATCCTTCCAGGTGCTATCGGATTTTTTCTGGTGTTGGACAAATTTTTGCCGAAAGACCTCCGGACTTAACTTGAATCTTTTCGTAATAATTTCTTTACATAATCGTAATTTTCGGCTTGTTCTCCGGTTCGCGAGCAATAAATTGCACGATCTCTTGGTAACAAACCCAATAATTGCCCCACCCACTCTTTCAATTTTTCTATTGACGAAATTTTAGCCTGGCGTTCAAAGATCACTAGATATAAACTAATATCTGACTGCTTAGGATCGAAATCTGGGATCTTTTTTTTAAGTTTAAATTAGAGGTTACAGAACATGCATTTGTAGAATCGTTTGATTCATCGTTTTACCCTAAATCCGGTTCTATTTTAAACCTTTTAAATCAAATTTCAGCTGTAATTCTTTCTCTTTTAATGCCTGCTCCTTTACTAAAATCCATTTTTCAGCCCTTTCGAGCTCCTCTGAATCATTTTTCGCCCTTTCTAACTCTTCCAATCTTTTTTCCGTTTGCAATGATAGTCTTTTACAGATTTTTAACAAATTCCTCTTCATAACCTTCACTGTTAGTGATTGCAATTTTTATGCTAGGGACAGTCATATTTAAAGTGGCATTTATTCCTAATTCCTCAGCAAGTTGCAACATGTCTTCCCCTTTTGTTTTTCCCTTTACCAAAAAAGCCATTTTTTAAACAATATCAAATAAATGTTTTAAATTTTTGCACTATTGTTACTATTCTCTATTAATACAATAACACTGGTCCCATGCATACACAGAAATACACAAAGAAAAACTTAACACTAAAAATAATCAAAATCATTCAAGAGACTTAAAACACAATAAATCTTAAGCTAAAATTAAATACAATGCTTGAAATACAATTACAATTCTCTAGAAACAAAATAACACTGTTCCCATGCAAGAAAAACACTAAGTATTTCAAAATTTCTAAAGAACACTTTAACCAAAATTCCTAATACAATATGCAGTTTGCAACTCAAAAATATAACAGTACTCACCCCTTTGAAGTACTCAGCTTGCTGTCAGAAGCAAATTATGTGCACTAGTGGTACGGCTTCCGAAAATCGCTTTTCCTTGACACTCTCGCCGTTAACACTGTAGATGTAGATCAGTTTGATCTTCAGTGAGCAGGACGCTCCCTTTCTCGAAGCTGAATTTACTTGCAGCACGGCTTCCGAAAATCGCTTTCCTTCGACACTCTCGCCGTTAACACTATAGATCAGTTTGATCTTTGAGCAGGACGCTCTTTTTCTCCGAAGCTGAATTTTTGCAGCACGGCTTCCGAAAATCGCTTTCCTTCGGACACTCGCCGTTAACACTATAGATCAGTTTGATCTTTTGAGCAGGACGCTCTTTTTCTCCGAAGCTGAATTTACTTGCAGCACGGCTTCCGAAAATCGCTTTCCCCTTCGACACTATCCGTTAACACTATAGATCAGTTTGATCTTTTATGAGCAGGACGCTCTCTTTCTCCGAAGCTGAATTTACTTGCAGCACGGCTTCCGAAGATCTCTTTTCTCCCTGCGTTTGCGGTCCGTCCGTAAAATCCAAAATTTTCCTCCTCTCACGGGTCCTGAATGCTAATTTTTTTATCCCAAAGCGCTGCCACCAAAATCTAAGCTGTAACGTTTGAAAGAATAACGGTAGCGTATTCTTGGTGAATTTTATCATTAAAAATAGGGAATTTATTTACGTCACAACTATTGAAAATTATTTACAAAATGATACATTAAAGTTATTAAAATTAATTAGATTGTTAGAGTCCACTATTTTTGTGAGAGGAGGTTTCGTTGGTTACCGCTCCCGTGCAAGTTCAAAGCATCTCTTCTCTCATCTTCCGGTCGGGTCGCTAGATTCCTCGGGGGTCAAACAGGGGTTGCGCTGGATCGGAAATTGCGCGTGTGGGCGTCGAATCTACAAAGAAACCGACACCAGATGTTGTTGTTGTTTTCGAGTCGTGACGTTACAACGTTAAACCTGTCGAGCTCAAAGGTCACCCGATGGTGTGGTGCTGTAGAATGGAGATAGGGTGCCATCTCAGGTGTTGTCCTCCACACTTGACAAAAGCTCAAAATTACAAGGTCTGGTTTCATAAGACTTCGTGTTACTTTATAGAGTGCCCTTGATCTATAACTCTCACTTAGTAATTTTTTCTTTCTAATAGGGCTGCGGATTGGCAATTACAATTGCAGACTTAGTACATTCTCAGAAGTTGGTATCACTTTTTAGTGTGGCACAATATAGGTAGATATCAATTGCCTCACAGTAAATTCGACACTCAGTTCCCTCCCTAGAGGGAAGTAACTGAGCTTTGACGATGCGGAATTGTAATTGTAATTTCATTTTGTAGAGAGCATCCATGCCAAACATGCATTCTAGTTCTCTTTAACTTGCCGCAGAATCATACGACATGGACGCTATCAATTTTTTGCATCATGAAAATCAACCAACTTGGGCCCGGATCAACCTCGCAAACTTGGGCGTAGAAGGCCAGCACCAAACCAACTACACTACCCAGCCGGCATGAGTAAAAACTTGCAAATGAATTTTGTGATCACGGTCGACGAGTGGCCATGGTCACGTACTCTTGGCTGATTTTGTTTCTCTCGAGTCATGAGTGCTTGTGGTGTCACTGAGGTGTACAGGGATATTAAATCTGTCGAGGCCAAGTTCTCGCGTTGGTGTGGTATGAAAGTTTGGAGAGCGGAGAGCCAGCTACGGTGTCGTCGTCACTTGATCAAGGCTCTAAATTACGTAGTCCGTCATCAACAGCCCTCGTGCAGCTTTGAAGCGCGATATATGTTAAACAATCAAATTAAATAAAATAACTCTTAAGTGTGCACGTGTTTTAAAAAATGTTCCGTCTCTCTATATTATTATAACACCATAAAACCAATATTTAATGTATGTCAGGTTATTACATGCATCATCTCCTTTATTGGTCAAGTATGTATTTGCAACTTTCTAGTTCTTGTGCAATTCTATTAATCAATTCATTGTTCTGAATTAAAGTTTCTTTCTATACAGGAAAATGGTTAGAGATTAATAGCTCTTTATCATTTTTGCTGAAAACTTTTAATCAAATTTATAAGTTTGATTTAAAAGGTCTAAAAGGGTCTGATAACTAAATTACAGAATAAAGTTTTAACTAAAAAAGGAGGTATGTTCTATTTCAAAATTAAAAAATGATTTTTACAAATTCAAACATCTTTTTAATAGACCACCTCTGGCGAAAACTTCAGCAGGATAATAAAGTAACTCACTAAGCTTAATTATATAGAATCCAGTAAAATGAAATGTTAGAAAAAACAACTTAGAAACTTTGAATTGCGCCGATAATATTTTGTGACTGTATTTATCTAAAAATTAATAGACGAAGTCATAAAGACATAACAGTAAAAGAAAATACCGAATTCTAAATATTAACAATTCCCTTGGATACTTTTTTTTACCACTGCTTTTTCAAAATCCAAATTACACAATCACATCATTAAGACACACTCATGGTTTTTCATTAATTTTATAATTTTAGCTTCATAGTTATTATGTTGCATTTTCGATTTCCATGAAACATGCCAACAACGATTTTTTCCCCGTCAAATTGCTGTAACTGAGTAAATGGTAATTATACATATTATACACACAATAAAAAAAATAAAATAAAAACACGAAAATGATGATTTTTGCATTTTTGTTGGAACACGTTAGATCACGACGATTGTCTTTGATATATTTATTTCCTGTTAAATATACAATATATGCATATACCTGCACGTTTCATTGCATCTTCGTAAGCAAGTATGGCACCTAACACAGAAAAATTTGACTATTCGATCACAGCCAAAGTGGAGAAAACAAAAACGCTATACAAGATTATTTTTTCAAAAAAAGTCACTTGGTGCGTTTTTCAAATTCAGGGAATAGGATGCCAGCTCAGGTGTCATTCTCGTTACCTTACCGAGATTGAATATTGTGAGGTCGGTCACCAGTAGCTCTTGTGTAGCCCTGAAGTGCAAATTTAATCAATTAATAAAGTCGTCAATAATCAGTACAGTGAGTCACTGTTTATTAACAACTCACAATAAAGCAGCGCGAGGGCAACGGACCTCGTAATTTTAAACCTCGGTCAAATAACGAACACGACACCTGAGCTGACACCTTCTCTTCAAACTACCACACCACCCTAACGGGAGGACTTTGAGCCTCGACTGTTTTAACGTGCATCAGCCTATACTACACGGTGGTTTTTCAGTGGCACTAGGGCTCGAACTTGAGACCCGCCGGCCACGAGCCCGTGACCTTAACCACTAAACTATTGTAGTTTCTATCAGTCAGTACAGTGAGTGAGTGAATGAATACTAACGTCGCACTGTTCAGCTACACGAGGGCTTTTGGCGACGGACCACATAATTTTAAACCATGGTCAAGTGACGTGGACGATACCTGAGCTGGCACTCCCTCTCCTAACTACAGCACCACACCAACAGGAGGATGTTTCAGCTCTCTACAGATTTAACGTACATCGTTTTCCTACACGGCGGGTCTTTAGTGGTACTGGGCTCGAACTCTTGACATGCCTGCCATGATCCGATACCTTGACCACTGGGCTACCACAGTCCCATCAGTCAGTACTAACGCACAGTTTGAATATATATATACCAAAAATTCGAAGCTACTTAGCAACATGTCATATATATATATATATATATATATATATATATATATATATATATATATATATATATATATATATACTAGAGGACCCGACAGACGTTGTCCTGTACATACATCTTAAATTCAAAAATTCCAAATTTTTATGAATAAGCTTTAACAATCTGGACGGTTTTTGAGTAAAATTTGTATTAAAAAGTTATTACACTGTCTAACGTCATTACATGTACGGTTATGACAATTCAATCAATCGATAGCGTGCAAGTATGTGTATACTATGAGCGAAGTTAAATGTAATGGCTGTGTGAATAAAAACTTAAACTTGTTTTAATTAAAGGTGAAAACTTGAGACACTCAAACTATTTTATAACAGGTATATTTATTAAATTGTACATAAACTTAATTTATTCTAATGCCATTAGATGTACAATATTTTTGGTTAATCCTTGAGGAGTATAAACAAATGAATTGGATGGTTTTCCAACTCTGGAGCACACAACATATAATTGGCCGTAAGAAAAGCAAGGATTTTCTAAATTTAAGACACAAATCTTCATTGTTTGACCTTGTGACTTATTAATAGTCATGGCAAATGCCAAGCGAATTGAAAATTGTAAACGTTTAAATGGTATAGGTGAATCTGAAGGAATCATTGGGATCCGTGGTAGAAGTACAACTTAACATTGAAATTTACCAATTAAAATAATGGCTTCAAGAATGTTGCCCATGATTTTTTCATGACTAATCGCGTGCCATTGCACAATTTCGGTGCATTCAAATTTCGAAGCAAAATTATGGGGGAGCCAATCTTCAATCGCAAATTTTGTGGTGGCATTCCGGTAAATCCAGTAAATTTAAAAACTCTACAGGATAATTGACTACTTCATCAGGATCAACAACAGTGTCAATCGATTTGAATGTAATTTCATTACCAGGCAACGACTGTTGTATTTTGAAATTGATGGCATCAACATCCAAATTTTTCGCCTCTAAAATAGCTCGCTCACATTACATATATAAAGATTATTTGAAAAGATATTAATTATAAACGCTGAAAAGCGGGAATCGTCTGCATTTTCGTAACAATAAAGACCGGGTTTGGCCAGTTTGGCTGAAAATCAATTTTCGACGCCAACTTACGTCTTTTTCAATGCCTACTATTAGCTCACGATCTCTATACATATTTTATTTGTTTGTTTGTTTATTTATTTATTTATCTTGGTGCAATCGTTAATAAAATACATTTTAAAACGCTCAATTGAGCTGAAATGTAATGTATATGATTATTTTGGATGACAATACAATAATTTAATTATAATTAATAAAAATTAATTGATTAAAACTAATTATTTAAAAATTACAAATACAGCCACGTTGGCGACTTAGCGACCCTTTTGGCAACTTATGTCAAAATTTGAAAAGGATTTTTTCTCACGTGTTAAAGCATTCAGTTAAAAGGAAATTTTATATACGCGATTGTTTTGGATGACAATATGATACTTTAATAATAATTAATAAAAATTAATTACCACTTAATGCTGCGATTCTGTCATATGTATATACATATTTATATTAATTGCAACTATTTAATAAAAAGTAGCTAAAATAAATTTTTTCTTGGTTGATCTAAGTAGGAATTGATTTTAAATTATTTTTTATATTACTTGTATATAACAATAGCGTTGTTACAACAATGCAGGTGAATGTCGAGTTGTATTTTTTGAATGTTTTTAATTAATATCTTTTTAACTAATTGCTATATCGGACCGAATTGTGAATCTAAACCATTCTCGAATTTACTTGAACCCACGCAAAAAATTTCATCGAAATCGGTCCAGCCGTTTAGGAGGAGTTTAGTGACAAACACACGCACAGAAGATTTAAATATATATATATATATGTGTGTGTGTGTGTGTAATAATTTCCCCTAGCATCCTTTTAATTAACTCTTTTTAATAATATTCAAATAATCTTTTAATTATTTGGTTCGAAACTAACACCCTAAACTTAATCGTAATCGACTAATATTATTACATCATAAATCCCTTTCACGCCCATTGTAACCAATCAGAGCTCTTATTACAAAAATGTCACGTGGTCTTCACCGTCGGGTATAAAAACCGATCTCTAGAAATCCCTCCTCTTCTCTTTTGTCTACCTGCCTTCATCATGCTGCAACGCGTTTTGCGTTTGTCTTTGTCTGTGTTTGTGCCATGATGTTTGCTTCTTTTTATGCGTAATTCCGTCCCTACTGGATCTTTATGTGTTTCCAGATGTGAATAAAAAAGAATAATGATTTACATGAGTGCCTCTTCGATAATACCGTACTCGATCACCCTCCACGTAACACAGAAAATCACACCACCGGCCACGCCCTACCTTTGGTTCACTACAGTAATAACATCCACTCGTCATGTCTTACAATTAGTTTTACCAATCTCCAGAAATATTATAGAAATATTTCACACACACACATATATATATTTCCAATTTCTGAATTCCAATTTCTTACTTCTTTAGCACTGAGGGTTCTAGTTATTCTTCACTTATATATATATATATATGTATATAAGATCGGATAAACCAATTACCAGTTGAATCAAGGAAATTTAAAAGAGGTTTCTTTTATTCCAATAAAAATATGCACATATTTTTACATATGTGTTGTATCATATATTACAATTAAAGCACATGTAATCCATCAATACATATCATAGCTATGTTTTCCATCAGTTACCTACGCCAAAAGCCCTCGTTGTTAGTGCGATGTTAATATTCAATCAATCAATCAACCATCAGCTACCTAAGCGGCTCTTAAAGTCTGTAAAAATATGGGATTATATATATACGATTTTTTTGTTATTTCGTGCAATAATAGATGTCTAATCGTTAAAGTATTAAAGACGGCACGTGAAACTATAAAAATTGTTCCAGCAGGACTAAATAAATAGTCTAATATTTCATAAGTTGTAATTCATTGTTGCTCTACATTCGATTACTTTTTTTATTACTGTTTAAAAAAATTATTACCGTATAGCAGAAGAATAATATATAGGGCTTTCAAAAATATATCTACACTTTGAAAAATTAATTTAAAAAAACAAGGATTCTTTATTTGTAGATTTGCCTGTTTAGATAAACAAGCAAATCAAATAACTTGATCTGATTGATTTTAATTTTTAAAATTTTCGAACTAAGTAAATACGAGTATTTAAATCTCGCGACAAGCGTTTATATTATAAATTGTGCAATGACGTTATAAGTTAATAGCAAAAAAAGTTTTAAAAGAAAAGTTTATTGTATTCTTTTTAGAGCTTGTTTTTTATCTTGTTTGAGAATACAAACTTGTTTTTAAAAAAGTTTTTTTTTACTTTTGATTTATTTTAATTATATTAAATAGAATAACTCACGTCAAATTTATGATCACGAAACAGCGCTCTTAAACATGAAAAAAAATATTCAAGAGTGGGCAGGCGTCTCATTTTAGGAATGAATGGAGCGGAATTCTTCATGAAATCAAAGTAGGAATTTAATATTTTAACTTAGAAACACAGAATAAACTCATTTCATTATAAAAAGAAATTAACTGATAGTGAAATATTTCAATTATTTTGAGCAGTGGCGTAACGCAGAATAATAGGGCACCCCTGCAAACTCAAATTTTGGGCTCCAAGCCCAAATACGTACTTTGTGTCTATCATTCTGTGAAACCGCTAGAGTCCCCTGATGCGGGGTGTACGTTTCGCCACTGTTTTTGAGGCAGTTTAAGCTATGTTTGAGTGAAAAGTTTAAGAAATAGTACATTTGTCGTGTGTAAAATTTACGCTGATGCGTTTGCTGAATTGTTATTCGTTCAAAAATGAACCAACACTTTTTCAGTAGTATATTTTCTGCTCTAAATATTTACTAGAAATTGATTACACCATATTTCATATATCTTTAGCAGCGTAGTTTTGCTTCACGATATAATTAGTTTATGCAAATAATTTATAATTAATATAAATGCTAAATAAAATCACATATTATTTTAAATTTTTTCTCTTTTTTTACAAATGAATATATATCGATGCAAGGCGAAATCCAGCTTCTAGCACAGGAATATTTTAAAGCGTTGATATGTTTAAAAAGAACTAACGTGAAGAAGAAAAAATCGATCTGCGCATGCGCTTTGTGTTCCAGAAAAATAATACAATTTCTGATTTCCGTGAAATTTAATAAATCCGCATGTCTAGATGCAGCGGAATTCATGGAAGCCCAAATGATTTATTTTTAGAACGAAATAAATAAATAGAAAGCGTTCCATTGTTCCATTACACATAGCGTTTTTTTTTTCTTTCTTTCCGCGTTTCATTTACTTTGAATCGAATTTCCGAATTGGGTTAGACAGTTGCGTTCGAACATCTCTCTTCCCAAAGAAGTATTTTCTTTTATCACGACAATAAATTTTCCCCTGTTCTAAGAATAGAAATTTCGTATCATTTTTTTAAGTGGAAGGTATGGAGTAGGATCAGATTTTAGATATCTTTATTATAATTAAATATCTAATTCATTTCATTTTATTGGATTGTTCGGAAAATAGTTTCATTTTTTTAATTTGCAATTTAAAGCGATTTTAATATAAATACTTTAAAATAAATATTTTATTGAATTATGTGTTATTCATCTGGTCCAACACCTTTTGCCCTATTTCTGGCAGTAGCAGGGTTCCACGATCATAAAAAGTTTTCTTCTTTGGTAGCAAAAAAAAAAAAAAAAAAAAATTGATCCAGGTGATTATTGACTTTTCCATTTGAAATAAAGGTTTTACCGTCTGAAAAATTTGTAGACACGAGCAAATAATAATTTAGAAGGTGCCAGATCTATATCATATATATATATATGGTGAGTATGTGGCAGTATATCCTATCCAAGCTGTAAGCGCTTTGAGGTCTCGCATTACCTTGGGGGAACTACATTTTTTTAATGATCAATTTTGGCATTGCTGACGACAGTACACTTCAGGATTGATCACTGGGTTTGTCCGGCAGAAGCTATGGAAAAAAAAATCCTCCTCTGAAACCCAACCAAAAAAAATAGCTTTCCTTTTTTTAATGAATATCGGCATTCGAAGAATTTGGATGGTGCACCATCACACTGGTTGGCCATCGTGTGAGATTACCTCGATGAACATCTTCCTCAGCAATGGATTAGACAATTCGTGGACAACAACATATCACTTACCCAATAGTCACCCGGAAGTTCTAACTTAACACTTTGTGTTCTCTTCCAATGTGGCGGTACGTAAAGGACATGGTATTCGTCCCTACCCTTTCTGTTGATCTAGCGGAGCTTGTGACTAAGGGTTCAGACATTAAACATCTGTGACTGTCTGTAATAAAACTTAAAACAATCACATGCAATTAAGTTACAAGTAACATATACTATTTTACATTGTTCTAGATTTACAGTGCATTGAACTGTATACTTCTTTATGAATCTCCCCGTATAATTAAATTGGCTTTACCATAATTTGTCGTACTTTGCATACGTAAAAGAGGCCGCGATAGCCGAGTAATTATGGCCACGATCTCGTAACCGGCCTTGTCGAGTCGGTGTCAGGGGGTCGCAGTAGCCTAGTGGTTATGGTTACAATCTCGTGGTTAAAGTGTAGGGTCAATTTCTTTTGGTGACCAAAATCGATCACCAAGCTACTTCAGTTAATGATAGGTGTCCGGAAGCCAGAACGAATTCATTATCTCACCATGATATCTATATAAAAATCGCCAAATCCAAAGAAAAATTGCCAAATCCGAAGGCCTCCCCTCTATACTACTCTTGAGCCCAGACTCGCGACCAGCGTATCATGAGTTCGAGCTTAGTGCCACTAAAGACAGCCATGTAGAGGGGCTGATGCACGTTAAATCTATCGAGAACCAAGGTGTGGGGTGGAAGATGGCAGAGGGGCTGAAGCTCAGGTATCATCTTTGTCACTTGGCCACAAATCAAAATTATGAGGTTCGTTGCCAATAGACGCCGTGCTGTTATGTATTACGATATTAATATGCACTCAGTGCCACTGAAGATCTGTCTTGTAGGGGCGATGATGAACTTTTAATTTAACGAGGCAAAGTCCTTACGTTAGCGTGGTGCCGAATTCTGGAGATTCGGGTGCCAGATCAGAAGTCTTCTCGTCACCTTGTCATGGTTCAAAATTTCGAGATCTGCAACCTATAGCTTTCGTATTGCTTTTGAGCGCGTAGTTAACAAACAATTAAGGCGTAGGTAGTACGTAAAGAAGAAGGAATTATGTAATTCCGTGGTTCCTTCCATTAATTAAGCTGTTTTAATTATATGCTTAGATGTGCATCAAAAGTATACTAAAACCGTCAGGCTATTTTTCCTGGTTGATCTTTCAGAATACTTTATCCCTGTTAAAGAAAGAAGGCGCATATTTGCATCTGTAAAAATCCCAGTCGCACTAACCTCGAAACGAATGCTTCTTCAAAGACCGCATTGATGGAATAAATGGATTGATGTATCTCATCAAAGAAATGACATTGACCTGACATTGACAAGTGACGAATGGTAAGAAGACAAGAGAAAGGAAAAACTTGTTTCTTTTGTTGCATAGTCCATGGATTCGAATTCCCTTTCTGTTCTGTGTCGATTAAAAGCCCTTCGCGAAGTACATCTGTTTCCATTCATAAGCAAATTGAAGTACTACGCATATCGAGTAAATAGCAGGTAGAATATCCACTTCTATGGAGAAAATTCTAACGCGTTGTAAATAAATAAAGGAACTGTTTTGCGTCGTGCTATTGATTTTACTAGTCATGTTAAGAGTAGCTGTTTTTATAGATATATATTTCAGTGGGGTTTTTTAAAGCCAAATCATACACATGCAAATGAAACCGAAATATAATTGTACATTAGAGAGGAAGTGCTATACATATCCTTACTTTAAGTGTTAAGTTTAGAGGATGAAATTAAAAAGAAAAGAAAAGAGCTTCATTTTGTATGCATATGAAATAAAAATATCTATCACATATATATTTTTTGTGTATTTTTGCATTATATTCTTAAAATATGACCTCTGCTTTTTTGTGTGATAGAAAACATACCGATTAACATTAAATTATTTCTGTTTCTGAGTTGCTTTTTACAAGGTAGATACATCACTCGAAAAGCCAAGGTAAAAAATGCGATTTGTATAGTATAGTACAAAGAGGAATGCGTGTAAAAAAGAGTAATAAAAATCATCTGTTTAAAATTTTAGATATCTGTATTTACATTGATGTAAACTAAACTCAATGGCACAACAGTCCATGAGGGCCAAGGCCAACTATGCCCATTTCGGTATGCGTGACCTTGGGCGTAGAGGTACATGACCAGATGTTCCAGTCATGTGGTCAGTCTGACGCGGACGTATATTAAAAGCCTTAGGATAATTCCTTCTTGACGCATCCACTATATATATATATATATATATATATATATATATATATATATATATATATAATGAGAGGATGTATTCATTTTGTTTATTGCTGCCATGGCAACTGAGAATTCTGCATATAAATCAAATCTTTTATTTAGGTAATTTTAACATCAGGAGAGAGATTCAGTGTCCTCTCCAATCTAATAAAGAGAAGTATCCCTTTCTACCTTAAAATAAGAAAAAACAGGAGAGGAAATGTAATAGAAAAATGTAGTGTGTTTAAATGAAGGGAAGTGTTAGTTATTTTTAGGAATTACGTAAGTGATCTTAAGGGAAACATTTAAATAATCCAGTAAGGCACGAGTAAGTTATTAAGACATTCTTTTTTTAGGAATCGTGAATAAATCTGTCACAAATTCAAGATCTAAACCTTTTAACGTTGAATCACGAATGAATCTTTTAAAAAATATATTGTAGGAAAAGACATGAGATTGGCATTTCGGAATATGCCAGAACTAATAACAATATATTCAAATATATTCATAATTATGATTCAGATAAAAGCAAAACATTAGAATTTTGTACATATTAAGTTCTTACTATATATATATATATAAGCCTTAGAATATATATATATGTATATTATTCTCACACACTCATATATATTGTACTTTACTAAATTCTTATTTTAATTTCACAGGTATAATTAAAAAAAATCTTTTGCAAGCAAAATCATTTTTCACGAAATTTACGGAAACAGAAAAAAAATCGTTTTTTTCCCTTCTAAAATCCTATGCTCTTTTAGAATACATTAAAAGAAAATAATGATAGTCATTAAAAATATTTCTAATTTTTACCGTCTTGAGAAAAAAATTATGTTTAAAGTCAAAATTACATTGTTATAAATATAATCAAACATCCTCATCCTCTTGAAGGAAAAAAAAACTAGTAATGATTTTCTGAAGACACAAGGAAATGTTTCCTAATGAGTATTTAAGCATATATTGAAGTGTAACCTTTTGATACACAGATGTCATTTATGGATATCACACGCTTAAGAAACAAAAAAATTTTAAATGATGATTATAATTAAGAGAAGATTTTTTCTCTTTTTCCCAATCTCTCGGTTATCTCATCATTCTGCTGTTTCCTCCTCTTTTTCAATAATGGGATATTTTATGTAATAAATTAAATCTTAGAAAGTTTCACAATAGTATTCCATTGTTCTCATCGTTTAAGAAACTAAGTTAATTTCTCGTTAAGTTGCAATTAAAATCCCTCTACAGAATTGTACGACGGCTGTTTAAAAGGCTTTGGTGACTTGACACAACTCGGACTTACTAAACAATTACATCAAGTAACGAAAACCCAGTGGCGTAACGAAGAATGCAAGGCACCCTCTCCCCTGAAAAGTCAGGTTTTGGGTCCCAAGCCCGAATACGTACTTAGTGGAAGTCAGGCTTTGGGCCCCCTAGAACTCGCCCCTTCCAAAATGTGGGGGTTGCAGAGGTGTATGGTACGGCACTGCGAAAAACAATACTCAAGCTGATGCCTTACTCTCTGATTTCCACAACACACCATAAGGCCGCGGTAAACGAGTTATGGTTACGAACTGGTCATGTCGCCGGCTTGAGTCCCGGTGTCAACGAAACCCCGCTGTGTAGAGGATGATGTTGCACGTTAAATCTGTCGCACTCTAACTCCTCCCGGTGGCGTGATGCATTAGTTTGGAGAGAAGGATTCCAACTCAGGTGTTATTCTCCTCATTTGACCGAGACTCAACATTACGAGGTCCGTCGCCAATAATGCTCGTTTTGCTTTAGAGTGTCACTCTCTACAATACGCTAGAAAGGGGCTTGAATCCCGAAAATCCCAAGGCCCCACCGTGTAAAGGAACTTATACACGTTAAATTTACCAAAATTCAAAATCATCACGGAAATGTAGGCGGAAAAGTTTGGAGAATATGTACTAGCTTATGTAGCGCTCATCACTTGAATGTGACTCTAAATTACGAGGTCTTTCTCCAGCAGCCCTGCTGCAGGTTCAAAGTGTAACGCTACTGAACACACAATCAATCAAATCTGTATATATGTATACTAGCCGTTACCCACCCGCTTCACTGGGTATTTCACGATGTTGCATATATGTATACTGTTTACATATGTATTAATTATTGATATCTAGCATTAAGAATTCGATTATATTGAAAAATATATTCATAGCTGTTACACTCTCACCCCTTGATATAAAAAGAACATAAATTATATCTATTTTCTATTTATGTCTAAAATCGAAGAAGAAAGATTTTTTTTCGCTCACTTAACCTAATAATCAAGTGGATTTCCACCAAAGCAACTTTCAGTGGATCTCTACTCCATAAAATAAACATGCGTGCTGAATTTCAAGTCTAAATCTAACAGAGCAAAAACGGAATTTTTATCATCAATACCTCGTTGACAGCATTCTTAGCGGATTCCGATTCAACAAAAGAAGCATGCAGAACAAATTTTATTATTATAGTCTTAGCAGTTCAAAAACGGGAATTTTGTCTATCAATACGACCCAATAACTTTCCCCGTTTCCCCCTGGAGTTGATTTCCGTAAAATCCATTCTTAGTGGAACTCTATTCAACTAAAGAAAAAAAGTGCTGAACAAATTTCAAGTAAATGAGTTAAATTCAAAAGCAGGATTTTTTCTATAACACGCCTTAATCCCTCGCAAACTCACTCCTTTGGGGGTCCGTTTTCGCAAAAATCTTTGTAAAAGGAACTTTAATCCATGAACGGAACATACCTTCTAATTTTCAAGCAGGTGGTTCTATTAGTTGAAACGCGGAAATATTTATCTATTACGCCCCTTAATTCTCCACAACGCCACTTGGGGTCGATTTTCACAAAACCCATTTTGCAGCGGATCTGTACTTTATAAAAGGAATCCGCTTACCAAATTTTTTTTTCAAGACTGTACGTCTAATAGTTAAAAAAATGGAAATAATTATGTATAACGCCCCTTAAGCCTTCGCAACGCGACTTAGGAAACGATTTTCACAAAACCCATCTTATAGCGGATCTCTACTCAATGATTGGAATCAGCTTACGAAATTTCGAGATTTTACGTCTAATAATTTAAAAAAGGAGTTAATTGCCTATAACGCCACTTGGGAGTCAATTTTCACAAAACCCATTCTGTAGGGGATCTGTACTCTATGAAAGGAATCCGCTTACCAAATTTCAAGACTGTACGTCTAATAGTTTAAAAATGGAAATAATTATGTATAACGCCTCTTAAGCGCCCTCAACGCCCCTTGGAGGTCGATTTTTGTAAAAATCATTATGTAGGGAATCTCTACTTTATGAAAGAAATCTGTGTACCAAGTTTTTCACGACTTTACATCTAATAGTTTAGTAAAGGAAATAAGTATCTATAACGCCGCTTATAAACCCTCGTAACGCCCCTTGGGGTTCGAACTTTGCAAAATCCGTTCTTAGCTGACGTCTACACCATGAAGGGAACCTATCTACCAAATTTCAAGTTTGTAGGTTTAATAGTTCCGGAGATATCGTGATTAGTCAGTCAGTGAGTCGCTTTTCTCCTTTATACGTATATATAGATGTATATATATATGCACTAGCCATTACCCACCCGCGCCTCTGGGTATTTCATGTTGTTGTGGGAATATTATATATATATATATATATATTGATATTTGAATCCCCTAGTATTAAGCGTTCAATTATATACAAAAACATACTTATAAATCTTACGAGAGGTTGACACCTCTCTCTTGGGCACCTAGATATGTGGGAGGTAGGGAAGAAACACTTGCCATGATCAAATCAATCTATTTATTTATCACACAATGAAAAGACACAAATTCAATTCATAATAGTAAGAGAATGTTTCGATGGTAACAGTGAAAGTGGAACAGCGACGGTAATACACGAACAATTATGAGACTATCAAACTCGATCCTTACTTTATAAAGGATCTAACGTATCATCCGATTTAGTCTAATATCAATCTGATCTCAGTGAACAATCCTCACTTTAAAACTTCCTTTTAATACGTTCTTAACCACAAGAATTCAAATATGATACGTTCAGTAACAATCTCACCTGAATCGGATTTATCTCCTCTCCTACTTTTTATTCTAGCTAGAAAACTTCGATTGTATATAGTAAGTTAATTTGAATATCAGGATTTTCTTCTAAAATCTCATCTTTTACGTTACCTAAGCCCCTCCCCCAAGTGGATTTCTCTAAAATCCATTTTTGTGGATCTCTCCTAAAAAAACACACTTGCTTAATTTCAAATCTAAATCTAATAGTTCAAAAGCGGAACTTTTTTTTTATCAATATGCATCTAAACCCCTTTGAGAGCCTATGTCCATAACATCTATTCTTAGCGGATTTCAATTCAACAAAAAGGAAGGCTGAATATTTGGTTTTTTTCCAGTTATTGTTTAACCCGCGATTACTCGCGTGCACCCCAGCAACAAGAAAAGCCTACCAGTATTCTAAAAAGAATGCGCAAAACTACGATTTAAATTAATGTTAGTCTCATTTGTATGCAATAAGTTTACTATTTTTATTTGTTTAATACAAAAAACATCTTGTACTTTATAAATATGTATCATAATGGACTTAATTTTTTTTTCACAATCATATACACGTTTTAAAAATTTGGGGTGTTCCCTACACCCCGCGAGTAACGACGGTAGCAAAAACAGGCGCGAGTGTCCGCGGGTTTCAATGTGAAGCATAATATTTTTTCTACGCTCCTGTTTGAGTTCTTCAATGACGGCCAAAGTTCACAAAGAGCACTAGGTCAAATGTATAACTCTGTATGGTGACTAGATAGAAAAGTCTTAAAAACAACAAATAAAATTAGGTTTACACTAAAAAGTTTTAAAAAAGTTAAAATTTTTACGATACTCCCTCGTATATATAATGTATGCATACTGGCTGAAAAAAATTGGTTACATCATGTAGACAACATAAAAATTTGAATTCAACCGTATTTTAGACTTAAGTATGTATGAAAATTTAAATAATCTTACACCAAATTATTTAAGTTGAAGTAATTATACCAAGGAAAATAATTCTAACGTAAAGCAAAAAGAGAGAGGCAAAGCAAGATAGGAACAATGACAATCTAAGCAAATTCCCAGAAGGCCCAGCTAGCAAGACTCGTAAAAAACGTTGAGCCTTTCGACTAAATCTTAGCTAGTACATTTGCTTATTATTGCTGTAGCTTCTATCTTGCTATACATGTTAACTTTTTCGCCATATTGCAAACTTGATATACATTTTCATTAATATACGAGTATAAGGGATCAGTACATCATATCCACATTCAAAAAATCGATTTTCAACTTTAGTATTAAAAACTAGTGAATATTTTCCTGAAAATAAAAATGTATAACACTTATGTGTTCGCTGATAAAGTAACCTTAAAATAGGGAAAAAGTAATTGAAGAACATGTAAACAAACGTTTGCAAATGTTTAGTGTTTTCACTTTTTCTCCAAAGCATAATTTTTTTGCTTTTAGGTACACTTTAAAAAAAAAACTATTGTACTATATGGTTCCAAATTTTTTATACCTCTAAACAAGATACCTGTGCATGTAGTGAACCGGCTTTTTTTAGTCGAAGTAGTGCATAGTTTTTTATTAAAAAATATTTTTTTGAGTAAAAAAGAGGAAAAAAAATAAAAAAAATTTCAAAATTAAAAAGTTTTATAATGTTTTTAAAAGAAACTAACATAATATTTCACTAAAAAAAGGAGGTTCACTGCATTTTGTGTATTGTTTTATATATGTGCAAAAATATTTTACATGTTTAGGAGATACTTTTTTAAAAAATGGTACCTAAACATAGACCTATATTATGAGATCTCAAAAATTATGTCCAACTTAAATTAAACAACAAAATAATAATAATTTCTTTAACATAAAAACTATTTTTGTATTTCTACAGAATGGTTAAAATATCTTTGTTAAGATCACAAAAACAATCTGAGCTCTTTTCGAAAATTTTAAAGATATATGTCCCATAAACAAAGAGTCTTATTTTTGACAATTTTAGATCAGTGGCGCAGCGTACGCCCCCACAACCCCCGCATTGCGGGAGATCAGGGACTCTAGGGGGCTCAAGCATAACTGACGCTAAGTACTTATTTGGGCTTGATTCCCGAAATTTGAGTTAGCGGGGGCCACTAATGTTCCCCGTTATACAACATTGCTTAAGACTTAATAAAAAAAATATTAAACATTGCCAATATTAAAAACTTTAAATTTCCTCACGACAGAAAATGCTGAACATAATTACATATTTTAAATACTTTATATGCTATGTGTAATTTTAAGTGTTAAAGTAAAAGATAAATTTACCTAGTATTTTTTTCCTTGGTAAATGTGAAGCTTACAAACAATTCCCTTTTATCTCGGACTTTAACCAGCGAAATCTAGGAACAACTCTTAAAATAAATACAAAATAGTAATCAGAAAGAAGAAGACAAATGCTGACGCGGCATCTAGAAGCGTATAACAACAGGATGATAAAATTATACTTCTAAATTATGGTCTTTTAATGACTGGGGGACTTCCTCTTGTGTGATGTACGTTTATTGATTCAAAGAACTGTAAAATCTGAACCGAAAATGGCTTTAAAAATGGCTCGGTAATACGTAATACGTATTTTTATACGTAATACGTAATATAAATGTCCTTTTTAAGATTATGCGCTTGAAAATTGAATTAGTTATTTGGACTCCGTTACATTTATGTATCACATGTACGTGGTGTGTTGCTACAGCTTGTGGAAAATTCTTGAAACTGTACACCTGGTACTTGTAGTCGTAAAATTTGTTTCATTAGATGAACAACAAATAGCGTATTCTTCTGCTGATTCCGCTTTTAAACTTACTTTAAATGGCAGGGAGACTTGTTAAGTTATAACTAAGAAAGGAACTCATGTTGAATCAATTTCAAATTTTTGAAGAAGGTAAAACCTACACAAACATGCTTCATTAGTTCTTTCATTAGTAACATAGTGCTGTGACGTTAGGGAAAATTAATGGTAACGTGAGTGAATATTAACGTCGCACTGTTCAGCTACACGAGGACTTTTTGCGACGGACCTCGTTAGTTTCAGCCACGGTCAAGTGAAGAGGACGACACCTGAGCTGGCACCTCTCTCTCCTAACTACCACACCACACCAAAGACGTTTGAGCTCACTACAGATTTAATGTGTATCGCGGGTCTTCAATATGGTACTGGGCTTCAACTCAGGACACGCCAGCCACGATCCCGATACCTAGATCACTAGGCTATCGCGACCACAAATGGTAACGTGAGAGTTAAGAAATATAAATATAATTGTTTTATTTACGTCACAGCTATTAATTACAGTATTTACATTAAACAGAAGTTATTCATACTATGGATGTTTTTCAGTTCTTCAGAATATGATATTCGGAAAGGAGGAGGTAAACACAACCGTTCTTTCCGGTGTTAAA
The DNA here is from genome assembly GCA_019973935.1 of Trichonephila clavipes. NCBI lineage: Eukaryota > Metazoa > Arthropoda > Arachnida > Araneae > Nephilidae > Trichonephila > Trichonephila clavipes. The sequence goes on from BMAU01020437.1 coordinate 156,793, forward strand.
AGCGGATTCTCCCTCTGTCTTGAGGTGGGATGGTAGCTTCTCTTACACCTAAGAATCCCCCCCCGGGTACTGGCTCGTGGGTGGAGTGATGTTTTTCTCACGGCTATCGGTTGACGGGGCGAAGTCAGATGAAAAGACCCTGCATTATTTAGAGGTGCACGTGTGGATGTGACCTGTGACATGATGTCTGTATAAGGGAGCCGATTTTTCAGATGTCGGGGTGGAAACGTTACAGTGTAAATGCTGTAGATTTATAAATTTGTCGGTAGTTTTTAGGCAAAGAGATTCAGTGTGATTCGAGCCAGATTCAACAGAAATCCAAGTATGATAAACAGAATTCTTATACACTAAATTGAAATAGAATTTGGAATATGTCCCATGTAAAATGTGGTATTCAACCCATAAAGTATGAATAGGTACGTGGAAAACTTTCTGAGCAAACGATAATGGAATGATGCTACTATCTAAAGTCAACTACCACTCTTTGATTACAAATAACTTTATTTGTGACTACTAATTATACCTTACACATTATACCAAATTAAACTACCCTAACACACACATACTTTACTCTCACGCTTCTCTCTCTCTCTCCTGTCATACCCACAACCCCCCTCGCACTATCGGGAACGCAATTACCACCATTGTTGAAAAAACGCCATCTATTACCTTAATACACACTTAATTTTAAGTTATACAAAATTAAATGAATTGAATGAAATTTATAGAAATTTTAAATGAATTTTTAACTTGTAAAATAATTTTTAAATGAAGTTTATTTGGGAAAATTAATTTTTTATGTATTACTCGACAAAACAAAGAATAAAATTTAAAATTCAAGAGGTTTACACCATTTTCTTTGTCAATACAAGCGTAGAGTAACAGCAAGATTATTCGAAACTGAATGGTTTACTTTCGATGTATGAAATATCACATGAAGTGCATGAAACCAACAGCTTGCTTATAGTCACAATCTTAATTCTAGACGCGGACAGTTTCCAGTTATAAGAATTTCATTTCTGTTACTGCCCTTGCAACAAACATTAGGAATACGAAAAAATCCGAACCGAAATTAGGAATTCGAACAAGTTGACGACCATTAAGACCACTACAACTACAGCATAGGCAATGTCAATTGAAATTTTAACTGACTACGGGTAAGCTGGAGTGTGACAACTGGAGATGTGTGATCTACAGCAGGAATCCTGATTCAGTTTCAATGCTCATGACCAGTGCCTACGCGTGTGAAGACGACCAGGACACCGGTAAGATCCGGCAATATTATCAAAAGGCATACGGGGATAACGCACAAAGTGGGACAGTGTGAAGAGTGATTTTTTGGGACACTCGGTCATCTCTAGTCTTCCTTCAACGACTTCGACGGCACGCAGTTACGTGGTTCTAATTTTTTCAAGGTGTTACGGTCCACCCAATGTCAGAGGCGCGCGCAAGGGGGTCCACGCGTCGGGACCCTCCCTCGTAGCCCTTGATTTTTTCCCCCGATTGATTATAATCCCGTGTGAAAAGGATGTAAAATGCAATTAAGTATTTGTTATTAGTATTTTTTATTAATTAATGTTAATTATATTTATTCAGTAATTTATTTTTTGCTTTTTTTTGTTCCCGACAATCGACAAAATAAAAAAAAATGTTTGGCTACGTATTGGGGTATGATGCGAGAATAGTAGACCTTCGACTCTCGACCTCCTCCCTCCTTCTTGAAAAATTCTTGTGTGCGCCACAGCACAATGTCGTAGGTGTGATGAGGCAAGGAAAAGGTTATTATTATAACTCAATAATAAATACGGAATATGTACTTAACTTTTGTAACAACTCTTTTAAAACCGCGTTTAAACCAAAACGCAAGATACAAACGTAATAATATATAATAACCACAAAAATAATAATATCAAATGATGCATTTATTACGAAACAATTTAAAATACATTAAAAATTAAAACATTTTTATCTTAAGTTAGTTTTCGTTGTTATAGTCAGCAGAAAACTTATAGTTTGCGTACTGTCAGTCAATCTTGAATTTTCGGTATAGAATCACTACCTGCTAAAATCTTCAGGTGATCACCCCCAAATGTCTTGATGGTCCACGAGTCGATCGCGATCGACGTAATGTTTACCCCGGATCTATGCCATCAAGTCACTCAGGTGCTATTTATTGGCAAGATAACGCTCTTTTACCAACTGCACGACTTTCCCAACAATGTATTTAAGGATTTGACGTACTCTCGTGGCCTACTAGATCACCAGACATCTCGCCAATAGCAAACGTCTGGGACGTTATTGGAAAACAACTGCCTCTGCCCCGGAATAATTGTGAAAAGTTGCTCTTTGGCTTGATTTTCTACAGGAGGTAATCGGTGACTTTATTGATTCGATGCCAGGTCGTGTATTGGCTTGCTAGCGGTGGACTTACTGCCAACTGATTTGTAACCTTTTTCATGCCGTATCTTCTTGATAAAACAATCAATTCTTTAGAATTTATAATCCTTTGCTTATCTCTTCATTCACTACATACATGTTAAGTTTCGTGATAGTACCTCGTTTCCTTTTGGGTGCATTTTTGTTTTCTTTTTTTTGTGACAGAGTGTATTGTGAATAATGGGAAGAGTCTATAACACGTCAACTGGACTTAAAAGTCTTCTAGTGGCATGCCATTGAAATTAAAGGCATGAGCTAGTCCTGTTTTCTCAACATACGAACACATTATTAAGTTTCATCTCTGAACAAAGGAGAATATGTAACAAAAGTCAATAAATTTGTATCTTTTTAACCATAATTAGTGTAATCAATCAAGCGTTGTTTACAAAACCGAAAAATTCTAAGAAAACAGGTGGTTTTTTTCTATTTCGGATATTCTCTATTCAGTTTTTCATCTCAATGGATATGCTGAGTATTTCCTTTCACATCAGTGCATTATTTTTTTTTCGAGCAAATATTTTTCTTTTAAACTTGGAATGTTGCGAACTATATTTACGCAAGTATGAAAGTACTTATGTACCGAAGACGTCAGCTCCAGTCAACCTTTACAGGTTAATAATGTCGAAGAGGAAATGCCACATTTTTCAATCACTCTACATTTAAAAGGTGTTTTGAATGTTATCGCAGTGAAAAGTGTCATAAAATACTTATTTTTTTCTTTTCTATTTTAAATGTCTTGCGCCAGACCTTCGAACATTCAACAGAAGAATGATCCTATTTTTTGCTTTGAGGAAGGAAATTTTCGAATAATTTTGCTCTGCCTTTTAGTGTGTCGATAAAAACAGGAATAAAGTTCCATATAAAAGTGGTCATAAAACAGTATTAAGGAAATATTTTCTTGGAATAGACTTAAAACCGTTTGATGGAAGAAGTTGAGGAAGTTAGCAGTTTGAACGGATTTTAAAGTATGAACAGTAAAACAATTTCATTGCTATAGCACATACTATTCACTATAGCACATACAATTTCTGTACATCATCATCATATTTTTGAAGTGAATAAAAACCATATTATAGCGTCTTGTATTATGTACATAAAAAGTTATGTATGTTAAATAGAAGTAAATTAAAACCAGAGAGGTCTGGTGTAAAATAATACCGTGTAAGCCTTTTTTCACGTTTGGGTGAAAATAGAATTAAATTAAGAATTATTTTATGATAGACTCGGTTAGCTTCAATTTCTCTGTCTTTGAAGACTCTTTTCATGAAGTATTTAAGAACAGGACTCAATCTCGGAACTTTTTTCAGATAAAAAAATGTTTTAGGATTAATAATAAAATTATCAATTCATTATTGAGAATAATGCATTTTCATGACAGTACCCATTTCTGCATTAATTACATTTCTACTCTTTCCCATATAAAATATATTACATACAGAAACGCTAAGTAGATTCTACGTTTGTACTAAAACAATGTCATATGCATGTAAAGCAGTGTTCTTCAAGCTTTTTCGACACGGAACTCTTAGAATGTTTGTTTTGAGTGGAATTCCATTCCACTAACACACTACACTTAAAAGAATATACAGTCGGACCTCTACATAACGAAGTTACCGGTACAACTGTTCAACGCTACGAATGAACGAGGACTAGTTCAAAGACACGAGACAGCTCCATTGTTGAGGGTGAAAGGGGATATCGAAGATGTTTCTAGTGAAGTGGACAATGGGGGTTAAAGGTTGCACTTCTTGGATGAAACGCCGAGAATCACGACAATTTTATTGCTCTCGGTGAGTTAGGTACTGGTAAAACCAGTTCAAGGTCATTGATTACCATAACATATGTTAAAAGAGAGAATAATTTGAAATGTCCAGAAATACTTTAAAAATAGGGAGAAAAAATTGAATTACAAAAGAAAAAGTTCGTTATATATAGAAAATGCACTTCGCTATTGGGATGTTATTTTACGAAGAAAATCGTGAAATGTACTTAGTTCCAGAAAAAAGTTCGCTATATAGAAAAATTCGCAATATAGAGGTTTGTAATATGTAGGTTCGACTGTATTTTTAAATAATATTTAAAATAAATCAATGTGTGTGTGTGTGTTAAAGATACTTAATATATTATTTTAAAAACGTATTGTATTCGTTGATAAAAAATGTTAACGTAATGTTAACATGATTTACTCCTTCGTAATATTAATTTGTGATCCAAATATCACCAACTCAGGCATTATATTTAGTAATTGAGATATTTGTTTCCATTTTTCTACACAAACTGTCAAAAAGTCTAGGTGCATTGAAATTATCTGCAGTCGCATTTCATGTTCTGCTTTTAATTTATTTTCAAATTTTGTTTTTGCTTTAACTCACGTTGGGAAATATCTTTTACTTCAATACAATGTTCTGAATGGCATTAAATTGTTTACAGCTGTGTGAGAAGTCCTGTGAATTTTCAATCTAAAATTTAGGAGCTGCTCTTACTTAAACTTAGATTTTAGCGTGGAATTCGTTGATTTGTCGGTAAATTGTTCTCTGTCTTACATTGAAAATGTTTTTTCCCCACAAATGAAAAAAAAGATACATTTTCCATTAGAAAACTATTTGGTTTTGCAAAATATTGTACTAACTATTATAAAATTATTTCTAGAGACTCGTGATACTAATCGATAGAATATTCACGGTCTAATAGCTAATAAATATGAATAAAAATGTTTTAATATTCTTTTATTATGTTTTTGTAAAAATTAAAAAAGTATTACAAAATAAAGCCATTATGTACAAATGAAATTCTATTTTTTAATGACTTGGTTAAGCTTTAAGTACTTGAGGTTATACAAACTTCATAGGGAACTTGAATCTATTTTGTATACATATTTACAATTTTCTTTCCGATTTTTTATTGTGAATTTAGAACCATCGGTATGCCTCGTGGAACCCCAGGATTTCATGGAGTACAGTTTGAAGACGATTGATATAATGTTATAGACCCCCGTAGACCCTAACAGGACGTTCCTTTATCCAGTGAGTGTTTAGTAACGTCACTCTTTGACGTTGCATTATGATTATTAGTCACAGATCAGGTGACTCGGTCGAGTAATGAGGTCAGCACCTGAGTTAGCTCTCCATTCTACAAACTACCACATCATGGCAACGTGAAGGGCCGCGGGGCCTCGTGATTCGCGTATTGCGGGATAAAGTCCTAATGCCACTAAAGATTCATCGGATAAAGGGTTGATGAACGTTACATGTCTCACTCAAAGCTCATCCATTGGTATGGTGTGGTTGTTTGGTGAGTGCGTGTCTACCCAGGTGTCCTCCTCGTCGCTTGAACAAAATTACCAGGTACATCGTCAATAGCCCTCGTGTAGCTTTATAGAGCGCTGCTAATAAAACTCTATCACACTCACACCAACGTGAGGACTTTGAACCTCGACAAATTTAACATGTGTCAGACCCAATGCACTACATAGTGGTATTAGGACTCGAGTTTGCAACTTAGCAATACCGTCAATGAGAATCGAGGCTTCGATTAAACTCCGTAGCAGGTATTTGTCTAATACATAGATACAAATATATTATTACTATTACAAGTTTTCTGTTTGTTCTCCAATAGCATCTGAAGTATACGTAAGCGCTTGCGTTCAAACTCAGAATAATTATTTTTGTTAATATTCTTAAGCAATATTTTTAAAAACTAAACTGTTGTAAGTATATATTAAATCATTTAGTAAGTTTCTCTTTTTAAGATTGTGTGTGTACCCGAACTTCTCCGAATATTTTAAAATTTACTAACATTTAAGCGTGTCTACAAAAACATGCATCTAAATCTAAAAAAAATTAATAAAGTTAAATTATACTCATTCACTAATACCAGCTAATCTCTTTTGCCTTTGAATTTTTAGTTAAAACCAAACGTGCTGAAAAAAATATCCTTTATAAACGATGACCCGAGAGATACTATTACGTATTTATATGTAGCGAAATTTTAAGTCCTGTGCACTTTTGCAGGTATTACGGGGAAAATTCCTCTTTTTTGTTTACAGAATCCATCACAATAACTTTATTTTTACTGCTGAAGCTCTGGCTATCTGCCAAGCTTTATGTGATGTGTCTGTTTCAAACAAGAATCTGCTAATTTTATCTGACAGTCTCTCTGTTCTCTCTTCTCTTCAAAATTACTCGATCAAGTCACATAGAGTTATCCATAAATTAGCTAGTAAGATAACATTCTATCGTATTATAATAACCAGATGATTCTATTTAAGACTCCGGGGCACTCAGATATTTTGTGCAATGAACAGGCGGATAATCTCGCAAGAACTGTCACAGAGTCTAATGTGTACATCGAATGAATTGCCTCAGAAGACATCAGCAAAAAATATATCAAGAGAGATTTAAAAAAGCAAATTATAATTTCTATCCAAGCAAATATTTCGAAAACTTGAGCAATGTTCTAAACATAGGCTCGATCTCTAAGTGGACAAGAAATATATATATATACAGGGTGTTTCAGCTAAGATGTTACAAACTTCTAGGAGAGGTAGGGGACAACAAGACGACTCGAAGTATATAGGCAATGCTGGGTCGGAAATGCTTTCCTAAGGCTCCACGCGCCGACAAAATTTAGGGTGCAAAACTTCAACTGGTCTTAAAAACAGGGGAAATTGTCGAAACGCTTTGGGTTTTGGTCAAAATTATTGTTATTATTTATTATTTCATTAAAAAAATTCTGAGCAATATTGCTGCTAAAACATCGCTAGAGGGCGCCTTAGACTTTGGAACGCTAGGGAAAAATTTTTTGAATAATTTTTTAAAGTTTTTTGATGGCTTTCATAAGTTGAAACTTTAACTTGAATTTTGATACTAGATTTGGTATCCTCCGGGGAAAATTGATGTAAAAAATCGAACATTGTTCAGGGCACTTAAAGAACAAACGGTGCTAAAAAACGAGCAAAATGTTGGATTTCGGTGCGGTTTGCGCGAAAAGCATTCCGTTACTGACTAATTTGTTCAAAATAAATTTTGACTTGGTAGCCATTAATCAAAACCAGAGGGCGCTTTCAGACATTGCAACTTGGAAACTCATTTGGATAATTTTGTGGTTGGGTGTAAGCCGAATAATTACTAGCAATTTTTCCTCCTAAATGAGATTCGTGTGTTGCAAAAAAGTAATTTTATAGCAAAAAATTTTAGTAAAAGAGGGTAAAAAACACAAGTACCAAATCACAAGAAGTAAAACACAAGGAAAGACTCAAAATAGGAGGAAAAAAGCTGTTTACTAACTGCTATGCATAATCATAAAAGAAAAAGTAAAGAAAAGAAGGAAAAACTGCTGTCAAAGGAGGTGTTCGAACTGACGCCCGCCGCATGTGATGCAGGCTTCACATCTTCGCTTCATGGAGCGTCGAACATTCGATAACATTTCTGGAGTGTTTCGTATTTCCCCGGCTGCTGCACTGATGCGTGCTACAAGTTCCTTGGCGCTGTTTACGGGTGTTTCGAACACCAAGGATTTCATTTGCCCCCAGAAGAAATAATCCAGACAGGAATGCTCTGGCGATCAGGGAGGCCAATGCACTGGACCTCCACGGCCAATCTATCGTTCACCACATGTTGCATCCAAGTGATTCCGAACAGAAATACTGAAATGTGCGGGGACTCCATCTTGCTGGAACCACATGGAAGTACGAGTCGCAGCGGTAACGTGTGCGCTGTCCAATAACTCTGGCAAAACTTGTTTCAAGAATATCAGGTAGCGTGGACCAGTCAGGCGATCAGGCAGAATGTAGGGTCCTATTAGATGATCCCCTAGAATGCCCGTCCATACGTTAACCAGGAAACGATCCTGTGCAGCCCGAGTACGTGTTACATGTGGGTTCGCTGCTGCCCACGAGTGGCTGTTATGGGTGTTGAAAATACCCTCTCTCGAAATTGACGCCTCATCTGTGAACAACACGGAGGCTGCAAAAAAGGGATTTGCAATTCGTTGCTGCAAGTACCACTGTGAAAAGGCCTGACGAGGTGCAAAGTCACATTCTTTTAGTGACTGGACGCGCTGGTAGTGAAATGGGTGCAGGGCACTATCATCGAGAATCCTCCAAACGCTACTGTATGAAATCCCGATTTCATTAGCGATACCTCGTATACTTAAACTGGGAGTGGTCTCTACCATATCTAGTACAATTTCCTCATTCAATTCGGTACGTGCCGTCCGATCTCGATTACGTGCTGCCTTCTGGAATGAACCGGTTTCACATAATTGCTGGTGTAGGCGAGCAAACATGGTATGAGCAGGAGTCCGCCTGATAGGATGCCTTTCGGCGTACAACCTCTGAGCGGCTCAACCAATGCAATCTGTGGCCCCGTAAGCCAGAATCATATCTACTTTCTCTGCGTTCGTGTACTCTGCCATCGTACAGCCAGTCTGTGTGCGATGGAAATAAAGCTTCCTTCCAGCGGACTCCTTCTTATCGTTCTGTCCATCTGGCGGCTAATTCACCTCTCGACGGTGAAATTTGCATATTCTGCCTTTAACACTCTCTCGCTAAAATTTTCGCCGAGAACCCTGCTCGTTTTATTCACTGCCACGACACTTACAATTCCTGGGCTACGTATCAGGCTTTCGATGGTCTTACTGCTTCAGGAAGGCATTTCCGGACCACCTTTCTTATGTTATTCCGAGTCGTCTAGGTGTACTCTACCTCGTTGGTGGAAGAGTACACCTAGATAACTCGGAATGACATAGGAAAGGTCGGTCGGAAATGCCTTTTTACTTGTCTGAAGCACCTCTGGTTTTAAATTTGACAACAATGTCAAAATTTGTTTTGAACAAATTAGTCAGCAAGGGAATGGTTTTCGCGCAAACCGCACCGAAATCCAACATTTTGCTCGTTTTTTAGCACCGTTTGTGCTTTAAGTGCCCTGAATAATGTTCGATTTTTTACATCAATTTTTCCCGGAGGATACCAAATCTGGTATCACAATTCAAGTTAAAGTTTCAACTTATTAAAGCCATCAAAAAACTTAAAAAAATATTGAAATTTTTTTTCCCTAGCGTTCCAAAGTCTAAGGCGCCCTCTAGCGATGTTTTAGCAGCAATATTGCTCAGAATTTTTTTAATGAAATAATAAATAATAACAATAATTTTGACCAAAACCCAAAGCGTTTCGACAATTTCCCCCGTTTTTAAGACCAGTTGAAGTTTTGCACCCTAAATTTTGTCGGCGCGTGGAGCCTTAGGAAAGCATTTCCGACCCAGCATTGCCTATATACTTCGAGTCGTCTTGTTGTCCCCTACCTCTCCTAGAAGTTTGTAACATCTTAGCTGAAACACCCTGTATATATATATATATAGAAAGAAGAAATCCTGTGCACTCAAAACTTCAGCAAAATTATCATCACTCCAGGACTTCTACGAAAATTCAATTTATCAGGCAACGCAAATTGTAGATCTTGTAATTGCTGAAGCGACTTCGACCACAACTTGTCAAACTGCAATATATATATATATATATATATATATATATATATATATATATATATATATATATTTATATTCATCCTCGAAATCATCTAAAGCATTTTCTCAAAATTGATCCACATTACAACATGACTTTCAAAGAATTATTGAAGAAAGCTATATCAAATGGATTAATATTCATATTTTTTGTTCAGAAAATGAAATATTTTGATATCTGCTAATTTATGAATTATTTAGTCTTTTAGGGGATAATAGACTTTGTTGTTCCATATCCCACAAAACTTGAACTGAGCTGAACAGAAGTCCTGCGCAAACATATGTGAATTCTGTACAGAGAGTGGAATGGAAGAATTAATTCATTTTAGAAATGTTAATGGAAATATTATTGTTAAAAGAATGGAAAATACATTCGCTCCACTTATATTTGATTTTAACAGTCTTTCCTTTTTAAATCTTTGTTTTTCAAAAATCTTTATTTAATATCAACCAACTTACATTTATGTTTATAAGCTTCCCTCGAATAACACACTTAATTTGTACTGTGCTATTTCGAAACTGTTTTACATGAGACTTTGCTTATTTTAATATTGTTATTTTATTTAATAAATTAATTATGTATGTCAGAGAGCGTTTATCAAACTGAGGGGCGTGCCAAGGGGGGGGTGATAACTTTACATAGGGCGAGAAAATATTGAAACGTCGAAAACAAAAGATTATTTAAAAAATTATCTATTTACTGAAAGTAAACAAACAAAATACATTCGGACATTATAAAAAATAAAATACACATTTATACTGACATAATACACTACAAAAGTATCAGTACTGCACAATGTATAATACAATTTATAATTATCATTTACCCCATGAGCTTGACAAATGAACATTTATCTTGATAATTTGAAAGGTTTAAACTTAACTAACTACTTTACTCTGCCGACTGAAAGTTACGCTATTCGCTCTCCAATTCTTCGTTTTTCGCGTAGGCACGAGTATGCGATGTATTGGAAGAGAAGCGGCAATTTGTAATAAGGAAATTCAAGAATTAAATAAATTATTCGCAAATACTGCCAATGTCCTTTTATTACATTCGAAAACCTTCGGAATCTTTTTATGGATTATAGTGCACAGAAAAGATGGCACTTCGGAAAGACGTAAAGATACGTCCGAGGCAATTAACGCTTTGACTGAGCCATACTTTTATATACGCAGATGACACTTAAGAGGTTAAAGTTGTATTGTAGTTTTTTTGCTTCAAAATATTGTATCATTCAATTCAATACGTTGTTATAGTAAGGAAGGGGGCGCGATGAAAACTGATTTAATATTAGGTCGCAAGCATTGAAAGTTTGAAAAGCAATGATGTATGTACATAATCAGGGTCATATGTACCGTGTTATACGAAACTTTGAAAAAATATAAATCAAGGCAATGTATACCGTGTTTTATCGAAATCAAATCTTAAAGTATAAAATTCTACGATAGCTGAAATTTCCTTCCAATAAAACATGGAAACGTAGAAGTAGATTAATTTCAAGTTTTTTACTCAAAAACAAAAATATAAAATACAAAAATTAAAAATACAACGAACAAGTAATATAAAATTTTGAATTTCTACTTAGGTCAACAAAGAAAAATTTTAACTTTAGTTTCTTTTTTATTAAATAATTACAATTAATATAGATATATATATACATATGGAAGAATCACAATATTGAGTGGCAAAATAGAAAGCGCTGTTTTCCTTGCAATTTTCCATTTTCCTTTCTATATAGGGTGTTGAACTATTATTATTATTTTGTTTGTTTGTTTGTTTTTGCTACTATTTATTCATTCATTAAATTTAATTATTCCAATAAAATTGTATGGTAAAAAAAATCTCATTCTTGGAATATCGGCCACCTCAGGATTCGAACCCACTACCATTGGATTAGAAGTCCAACGCGCCATCCATTGCGCTACCAGGACGCAAGGAGCGATTTTCCTCTTTATATATGTTGTTGGACTACTATTTTTGTTTTTTACTATTTATTCATTGATTAAAAATTAATGAATCCATATTTGATAAAACTGTATTGACATCAAGTGTATCACTACAAATTTAAAAAAATGTATTTGAATTTGAATGGATAAATAAAACGTATTTTATTAACGATTGAAAATTTGATCAATAAAAGTAATCATAATTATACGTTTTTTAAGCTTAGAGCTTTTAAATAAAGTGAGTTTATAGAAAAGTATTTAAAGAATAAAATCTAGGCTAAAAAAATTAGATTTGACTATTTGACCGATTTTTGTCAATTGAATCGTACTGTGTCCTCTTAATACAATTAAAAACTAACTCAAGTTTTCTCTCGTTTAATATCGAATCCGTGTTATGATAATCGTAAATTTTATACTGTGTAATACCGAAGTCGTGTTTTACAAGTACCGTGTTGTACAAGGGAAGCCTATATTCTTGTTGATCTTCATACAAGACTTTGCTTGCAAATATTCCGACCAAAGTATAGAGAACATTTTTTTTTATTAAAACTTCTTTACGCACGCTTGACTTGGGGAGTAAGTTGGTGAATGCGTGACGAGAGCTTTACGAAAAATGTGATCGGGCGGGGCGAACGGAAGTTGAGAGGGAGATATAAGTTAGTGAAGATAGAAAAAGAGACGTTTCTCTCTCGTATATTACTTTAGGAGCAAGAGAGAGCAGTGCGCGAGCACATTTCTTTCTGTCTTCCTCTCATAGCCAGTGCATGAAATATATATATATATACTAGCCGTTACCCACCCGCTTCACTGGGTATTTCACGATGTTGTATATATGTATACTGTTTACATATATATTAATTATTGATATAATTATAATTATTGATATTAATTATTGATATCTAGCATTAAGAATTCGATTGTATTAAAATATATTTATAGCTGTTACACTCTCGCCCCTTGATATAAAAAGAACATAAATTATAATATCTAATTTCTATTTATATGTAAAATAGAAGTAGAAAGATTTTTTTCGCTCACTTAACCTAATAATCAAGTGGATTTCCACCAAAGCAACTTTCAGTGGATCTCTACTCCATAAAATAAACATGCGTGCTAAATTTCAAGTCTAAATCTAAGAGAGCAAAAACGGAATTTTTAACATCAATACCTCGTAGAGAGCATTCTTAGCGGATTCCGATTCAACAAAAGAAGCACGCAGACCAAATTTTATTATTATACTATCAGCAGTTCAAAAACGGGAATTTTGTCTATCAATACGCCCCAATAACTCTCCCCGTTTCCCCATGGAGTTGATTTCCGTAAAATCCATTCTTAGTGGAACTCTATTCAACTAAAGAAAAAAAGTGCTCAACAAATTTCAAGTAAATGAGTTAAATTCAAAAGCAGGATTTTTTCTATAACACGCCTTAATCTCTCGCAACCCCACTCCTTTGGGGGTCCGTTTTCGCAAAAATCTTTGTAAAAGGAACTTTATTCCATGAACGGAACATACCTTCTAATTTTCAAGCAGGTGGTTCTATTAGTTGAAAAGCGGAAATATTTACCTATTACGCCCCTTAATCCCCCTCAGTGACCCTTGGGGATCAATTTCCCCCAAAACTATTTTGTAGCGGATCTCTACACCATGAAAGGAATTCGCTTATATACCAAATTTTAAGACTGTACGTCTAATAGTTTAAAAATGGAAATAATTATCTATAACGCCCTTTAAGCCTCCTCAACGCCACTTAAGAAACGATATTCACAAAACCCATCTTATGGCAGATCTCTACTCAGTGAATGGAATCTGCTTAATGAATTTCAAGATTTTACGTCTAATAGTTTAAAAAAGGAGTTGATTGCCTATAACGCCCCTTAATTTTCCACAATGCCACTTGGGGTCGATTTTCACAAAACCCATTCTGTAGGGGATCTGTACTCTATGAAAGGAATACGCTTACCAAATTTCAAGACTGTACGTCTAACAGTTTAAAAATGGAAATAATTATCTATAACGCCCCTTAAGTCCCCACAACGCTACTTAGGAAAAGATTTTCACAAAACCCATCTTATAGCGGATCTCTACTTAATGAATGGAATCAGATTACTAAATTTCGAGATTTTACGTCTAATAATTTAAAAAAGGAGTTAATTGTCTGTAACGCCACTTAATACTCTACAACGCCTCTTGGGAGTCAATTTTGACAAAACCCATTTTGCAGCGGATCTGTAATCTATTAAAGGAATCCGCTTACCAAATTTCAAGACTGTACGTCTAATAGTTTAAAAATGGAAATAATTATCTATAAAACCCCTTAAGCCCCACAACGCTACTTAGGAAACGATTTTCACAAAACCCATCTTATAGCGGATCTCTACTTAATGAATGGAATCATATTACTAAATTTCGAGATTTTATGTCTAATAATTTAAAAAAGGAGTTAATTGTCTGTAACGCCACTTAATACTCTACAACGCCTCTTGGGAGTCAATTTTGACAAAACCCATTTTGCAGCGGATCTGTAATCTATTAAAGGAATCCGCTTACCAAATTTCAAGACTGTACGTCTAATAGTTTAAAAATGGAAATAATTATCTATAAAGCCCCTTAAGGCCCCACAACGCTACTTAGGAAACGATTTTCACAAAACCCATCTTATAGCGGATCTCTACTTAATGAATGGAATCAGATTACTAAATTTCGAGTTTTTACGTCTAATAATTTAAAAAGGAGTTAATTGTCTGTAACGCCACTTAATACTCTACAACGCCTCTTGGGAGTCAATTTTGACAAAACCGATTTTGCAGCGGATCTGTAATCTATTAAAGGAATCCGCTTACCAAATTTCAAGACTGTACGTCTAACAGTTTAAAAATGGAAATAATTATCTATAACGCCCCTTAAGCCCCCACAACGCTACTTAGGAAACGATTTTCACAAAACCCATCTTATAGCGGATCTCTACTTAATGAATGGAATCAGATTACTAAATTTCGAGATTTTACGTCTAATAATTTAAAAAAGGAGTTAATTGTCTGTAACGCCACTTAATACTCTACAACGCCTCTTGGGAGTCAATTTTGACAAAACCCATTTTGCAGCGGATCTGTAATCTATTAAAGGAATCCGCTTACCAAATTTCAAGACTGTACGTCTAATAGTTTAAAAATGGAAATAATTATCTATAAAGCCCCTTAAACCCCGCAACGCAACTTAGGAAACGATGTTCCCAAAACCCATCTTATAGCGGATCTCTGCTTAATGAATGGAATCAGCTTACTAAATTTCGAGGTTTTACGTTTAATAGTGTAAAAAAAGGAGTTAATTGCCTATAATGCCCCTTAATTCTCCACAACGCCACTTGGGGTCGATTTTCACAAAACCCATTTTGCAGCGGATCTGTACTTTATGAAAGGAATCCGCTTACCAAATTTCAAGACTGTACGTCAAATAGTTTAAAAATGGAAATAATTATGTATAACGCCCCTTAAGCGCCCTCAACGCCCCTTGGAGGTCAATTTTTGTAAAAATCATTAAGTAGAGAATCTCCAGTTAATGAAAGAAATATGTGTACCAAGTTTCACGACTGTACATCGAATAGTTTATTAATGGAAATAATTATCTATAACGCCCCTTAAGTCCTCGTAACGCCCCTTAGGGTTCGAACTTTGCAAAATCCGTTCTTAACTGACGTCTTCTGCATGAAGGGAACCTACCTACCAAATTTCAAGTCTGTAGGTTTAATAGTTCCGGCGATATCGTGATTAGTCAGTGAGTGAGTGAGTCGCTTTTCTCCTTTATATACGTATATAGATATCTCAGTCACACAGTAGTTCGTTAGCGAGTTTGTTAGCGTTACGCGAACGGTGATTTCTTGATTATTTCGTAAAAATTTCATTTCGTTCTTTAACAATTTTAGAAATTAATATTTTGTTCAACATATTAAACATTCTACGTTTAAAATGAATAAAATTGTAAGTTCATATTTTGTGAATTTTCGGGTGAATAATAACAAATTATGGCAGGAAATGACACTGACTCTGAATAGGAAAGCTGTGCTCCAGGACCATCAACAAAAAAGAAATTACGTACGGAAATTGTGCATAAAAAGTGTGACAACATACAGAGAATTAATGCATGTATAAGAATATACATGTATATATTACACATATATAAGCATATACATACACATAGATGGAGCTAAAGAAGTTTTACTTCAGTTGTGTGGTCTAAAGCACACTTGTTTATATATATATTTAGTTTTCTGAATGTCTTGGTGGACCGCAAAAAACAACTCTTTGCTCACCCCTGTTATAAGTACAGTAGCGCCCCAAACTCCCGCAATTGGTGGAACTGAGTGACAACCATGTAAATCGGGGTATAATTTCTCATGTAAATACATATAAGTTATTCCTAGTTGGGACCGGAGACAAAAGAAAGTATTAATTTAGACAAAAAATGTTTAATAAAATGTTTACATAGATAACACAAATACAAAATCGCAAACCTAAGTCCTTTTGATGTAGAAGGTTTCTTAAAATCTAACAAGAGTAGTCTGTGTGTGTGTCGATTCAAAGAAATTTTTCTCTCCCGCAAAATTTCTTCATAGCATGCTGATAATTTTTTATTTCTTGTTTTTTTTTTAAAAAGTACGCTCTTCGTCGGAGTATGTATTTTTTAAAATTTGTAACACTTTTTCCATTAAGCTGAGGCCTGACAAATGACCAACCGTCATGCGATCTTCTGATTGAACTGGTTCTACAAACTCAAGTTCTTCAAAGTCTTGTTCTTATGCATTTCTATGAGTTCATCAATTGTCAGCTCCCCAGTGGCGTAACGTACTCCCCGGCATTGTGGGGGCCCCAGG
Source organism: Trichonephila clavipes (assembly GCA_019973935.1). NCBI lineage: Eukaryota > Metazoa > Arthropoda > Arachnida > Araneae > Nephilidae > Trichonephila > Trichonephila clavipes. The sequence continues at coordinate 173,562 of BMAU01020437.1, forward strand.
GTTCTAGGAGGCCCAAATTTTGATTGACGCCAAGTATATATGGTTTTGCAATCATTTGTAGGATCTGGCTTGGGGCTCAAAACCTGACTTTGCAGGGGCATCCTTATGTTCTTCGTTACGCCACTGCAACTCCCGATTGTGAGGGAAACCAGCAGCTCTTAAACATCATCACTATTCACTTCTGAATTTATTTGCATGGAAAAATCGACAACTTCTTTTCGCCCGAGTTTTAATGATTAGAAACAAGTAATATATCTAGATATATATTATAAATGAGAAAGTTTGTGAGGATGTTTGGGCGTCTTTCACGCAAAAACAACTGAATGGATTTTAATGAAACTTAACAGTAATATAGCTTATACATCAGAATAACATATAGGCTATAATTTGTAGCATATGCTATAATTTATAAAGATATTGTGAGAAGTGTCGAAAATATAACGATATTTGTCAAGTAAGTAGGGAAAAATTCTGCCATCTGCAAGCAATTCTGTTGTGCACTGCAAAAAAGCCCACGTCAGTATATATCTATCTTTTATTTTTGAAAGAACTCTTTTTGTTTTGGTTACGCAAGGTCCTCGCTTCTGATTAATTCCTGTGATCAGCATAATCCCTAATTTTTTTTATTTCAGAATAAAACTAAGTTTTGAAGGGAGAGGTTGTTATAAATCTCTCTTTATTTAAATGTTTTTTTAATGATTTTATTATGCACATTTGGACTGATCTTTTTTCAAAATAAATACTTTGATTGCTTCTGGTACTTACAGTAGATAAACTTTGTCTTTCACACTACATCATTTGGACATATTTGCATAGTTTGTTTGTGGTTAGAAGTTAATTATAACGCTATAATTTTAATTGCATTTTTAAGTATAAAAATAATTATAACTACTGCACTGTATTTTTTGGAGTGAGTGAATATTAACGTCGCACTGTTCAGCTACACGAAGGCATTTGGCAACGGACCACGTAATTTTGAACCAAGGTCAAGTGACGTGGACGACACTTGAGCTGGCACCACTTCTCCTAACTACCACACCACACCAACTTAGAAGGAATATTCCACCAATACTTAGCAGGAATATTCTTTGAAATGCACTCTTCTAAGATATACGGCAGCACGAGTTCTATGACGATTATTTTAGCGGGGAAGGCGAACAGTTTTGCATCAGATATGCGTTTTCAGCTGACGGCGTTTTCAGCGGATTGCAAAGATTATTATTTTTGTCCCGAAAAAATAGTTTATGTCAAAATTTAAGTGTCTTATGTTTTTGTATGTTAATGAAGACTTTAGAAAACGATTTGACTATTTATTTTAAGTGAACGGTGTATATAATTAATTTTACAGTGGGATATCTTTAATTAATTTTTTATCTCTAACGGATTAAATTTCCCCAAGTGGAGTACTTTGTTTATGTATATCCCTTAATTTTCAATGTAGTGATCCAAAAAAAAATATTGCAGGAAAAAACTGCAGTAAATCTTAATGCAGTAGATAAATTATTAACGTGCATCGCACCCCTACATGGCAGGTCTTACAAAGCTCTAATAAAGCTCGAGCTCTGAAAGTAACTAGACATTTGCTAACTTGACTGTATCGTTATCATTTCGCTGTGTTTTTCATTGAATCTCCATTATAGCCCTTATAATTTAAGAAACGACGTTGCTTGCGAATATTACAATTCTAACATAAAATAAATACAACAGAAAGTAATATTAATGTATTACACTTTCAGATATAAATTATTTACATTATTTTAAGCGTTCAATACGCAAAACCTTTAACAATGTGCTACTTTTGCTGAGCAGAGATCAGCTTAGGGAGGTATTTTCAAAAATCGACCCTCAAGAGTGTTACGGGGAATTATAAACAAACAAAAAAAAAAAAAAATAAATCCTTTTCATCATCTATTAGTTCTACATACTTAAAATTTAACGAAGTGTTTTTCTTTCTTTCTGTTTTTTTTTTGTTTAGCTGAGATATGAAAAAAGCTTTTTTTTGTTTAATTTGCAATTCACGTAAAATTAACTCATTAAAAACTTCTTTATCTTTCAATCTGTGTTGTTTAATTTTTCAGTTCACCCGTGCGAAGAACGGGTATACCCCAGCTAGTATATTATAAAATTAAACCAATTCCTACTTAGATCAACAAAGAAAAAATTTATTTTAGCTACTTTTTATTAAATAGTTACAATTAATATAAATATGTATATACTGAGGACAGAATCACAACATTAAGTGGTCATTAATTTTTACGCATTTTCATTAAAGTATCGTATTGTCATCCAAAACAATCGTGTATATAAAATTTCAGTTCTACTGAATGCTTTAAAACGTGAGAAAAAACATATTTATAAGTTTTGTAACAAGTCGCCAAAATAGTCGCTAAGTCGTCAACGTGGCTGTATTTGTAATTCTTTAAATAATTAGTTTTAATCAGTTATTTTTTATTAATTATAATTAAATTTTTATATTGTCATCCAAAATAAAAATAATGTATATAAAATTTCAGCTCAATGGAGCGCTTTAAAATGTATTTTACTAACGATTGAAAATTCCACCAAAACAAATAAATAAATAAATATATAGAGAGTGTGAGCTAATAGAAGGAATTGAAAAAAAAGACGAATTGTTGAGATTTGAAAATCGCATAAGTTGAGGTATTACTGTATTAGCTTACACAAAATGAAATTTCAAGTATTAGAAATAGACAAAAAATGTTTAAATGGTACCATGTCGCTTCAAAATTACATTACAAGTAATTAACACAAATAGGTTTCAAGTAGCATCGTATAATGTTTATGTAGTATATATCGATTTCATATAGTATCAAACAATAACATCAAATACTGTTTCTAAGTTACAGTTAGTTATAATGGACCGACACTATTTCAGAGTAATAAATCATATTTCGCAAATATTGAACAGTTAAATAGATAAAAACAGAAAAATAGATTTCGAAGTCGATTTAAAGTTCAGCTGCAAAAATACTATAAAATTGTATAGTATTGGAAAAATTATATTACATTTTAAATGGGTCCTTGAAATTTATGAATACACACAGTAGCATAACGCAATATAGAAGAATGTTAAACATAAAAATGTTTCGATACATTAAATAAACATTTTTTATTCTTTTGAAAATTCAAAACCTTTCTTGGCAATTTAATTTCAATGATAAATTAAAGGTGCTCTTATGGATCTTTAATTCTCCAAGCGAGACAGATTCATGTTATGATTTTATTCAATGTTCTATCTAAAAATTGAAACTAACATAGTTCTTTTCTAAGAATATAAATCTTTTCTGCCTAGATTTCTGGCCAAAAATTGTTTATGAATTCAAATAAAATTACAGAAATTCACTCGACATTAATAAACACTTCCAGGTTCATTACATATTAATTTTATTGTAATTGCTTCAGTATTTTTAAAAATAAATAAATAACTTTATTCTTAAAAAAATAGCCTTGAGATAATACGAATGCTTATGGAAAAAGTGCTCGTTCGTTCTATTAATGAATCATTTTGGAAAAATCGTGTGATTAGGAAGAGAACAATCAAAGATTTAACAAAAAAATATCAAAATAATGAAAAATATTCAGTCAAGAAAAAATGTCATTTTAATGATATCTAATACAAGTTTGGAAATTTATCTAAAAATTAAGAAAGTAGTTCAGTAGTTTGAATTAAAGACTAGAAGCACTGTGTGAAAATTTTGAGCAATTATTAGTATAAAAAAAGTAAAAAAGTATATATATATATATATATATATATATATATATATATATATATATTCTCCACATATTTATTTTATAAACTTCCAATTATAAAAAAGCCAAAATGAATACGATAATAGATGACTAGTTACTAATGACTAAAGTTTATAATATGCGATTAAAAGTAGGAGCACAAAATGTAATTTTATATCCAGCGTTTGCTTTCTTTTTTAAGAACAATGATGTAACACTTTATACGACTTACATTGCTTCAAAAGCGAATACTCTTTTTTAAAAATGAGAGTAATATGTAACTATTATATAAAGTAGGAATATTGAGACACAAAAAAAAGCAACATCAATTGAATGGTAGGTTCGAAAGTTTAAATTTTTTTATATAGTAATATTTTAATATTGTGTGTTAGATCACATTCCATGAGTTGTCTTAAGAATACACGCACGTAACTCGATAGTGAAAAATATCAAAATAAATTAACAAACAAATAAAGAATATCTGCAGAGATTTTAGTCATAAGTTATTACTATATTACGGATTATTATTGTTCAATTTGAAGAAAGAGGCAGTCACGCGCACAACACATCGATAGGCGTTGCTCATTCCTACTCTTAAATTAATATGCACTTTCTGATAAGCATACTCTTTTCTTGAATTTCCCCAAAAGTTTTTACAATGAATATCATTTCAAGCAACAAAACGTGACATTTTATTGTAGTTTAAAGTAACATTCTCATTCTACGACAAGAAATATTGAATGAAAAAGCACTAAGATTAATTTTTTTAAAAAAAAATTAACGTCTCTTTTAATGTATTTCTTCATTTAAGAAAAAGAAAACTATTGAAAACTTCGGCTGCAAGTCTGTTGGGAAGAAACCTTAGTAATTATTGAAAAGAGTCTAGCAATATAAAAATCAATAGACTCACCAAAGATTTTAGTCTCTTTGTCCGAAGACACGATATTTGAAACTTGCTGAGTTGTAAGTTTAGCAACTAAACTTAGAATCCTTTGAATCATTGCACCCTCTTTTATAACTTTGGTTAGTTCACAATCTATATTATATTTTCAACACAGACTGACAAGAATGTAAACTTTGATCCGTACTAACGAGGAGCATTGGCCACTTTTGTTTATGATGCGGCGGCTAAGAGAAATTGCTCTTGGGCCTCCCACAAGTTTACTGACCCTATTCAAGGTCATATTGTCCTGATGACACGAGTGCTAGTTTCTGGAAAGGGGGAATAGAGTGCAGAGATAACTGGTTTAGACTTTGGAAGGGGACAGGAGAACCTCTTGGGGAGGCTGCATTAATTTGGACCTTATCTAAATAGCAAGGCTCGGAGAGATTTTGATGACATATTAATGCTCCTCTCGTCTCAAATAATGCAACGTAGAAAAGGATGTCTTGCACTTGTATGTAAAATTCGATCCAATCCTTAAAAAATATTCCTTAACTCGTTCTTATATAATCTTATTGTTTCTCGAATTTTTTAAAAAAAATCCTGGATAAATTTTGAGTTACTCAACCGAAAATTTTAAGAAAACGTACATGTTTTTTCTTGAACTGCAGAAATATTAATCCCAAACAAAATAGAAAACTAAAAGTTGACCTAGTTTTCATAGTATTGACATGAGCCGTATGATATTAACTAGTTAATTGTGACGCCTCCGTTTGAAAGCAGGCTCGTATGTGTGTCACGGAAATCGAGCAATGACGAGTATTCTCGTCAATCACAGAGTAAGAGTGGCTGTTAAAACATTGGATCAAAATATGAGTTTATTTTATAAAATTGGCAATTTTTTACTACTGATTCTTATTTATATGGTTAACATAAATTTATACTGCGTACATATTACTTGAAAACGCGAGAAATAGTAAAAATTAATTTTTTGACTTCTTTCTTTGCCCCTTTTAATCTAACACCAAAAAAAATTTTGTCGCACATAAATAGATTTGTTATGTGAACTTATAACGTTGTTTCATGCGCTACATAAGGGGGCGCGGTTCATCTTAATTTATTCATACTTCCTTGTTTTTCTTTAACCTGGCCTCAAAATTTTCTAAACATCTTGAAATTTGAGAATATGTTTTGTTTTTGTCAAAAATTACTATGTAAATAGCCAATGCTCTTTATTTTTTGCATATAACGAGTATACTCGTCATGGCATAAAATCCTGCAATTTCTTCTTGACGAGTGTACTCGTCAATCACAAACTGGTAAAATGACAGACTAGTCTCTGTATTCTTAATCGCTACTGTAAATTGTATTTTGACCACTTTTAATCGTCTCTTTGTCACATATAATCATTTAACAGCGGTGCACAGATGGGGAGGTTCAGGGAATCCGGACTCTCCCTTATCTCCTTCATTTTTTTCGATTGAGTATAATTCTATGTATATAGTAATATACTATGTATACAATATTTCTGGTAATTTAATTAAGCAAAAAAAAAAAACATCACTAAAAGTGACACAAAAACAGGAGGAGACTAAATGTATAACTCGAAAAAGAACAGAGTTGGCAACGGCTGTTTTGGTGACGTCATCCCACGCATTTCCTCTATCCATGTTGCCAGTTTCGCCTTAATCAATCACGCCAGATGGGAGCACTGCGTCATTGAGTGAACACGTGCAACTGCATTCTGGTGGAAAAATGCCGAATCAACATCAAGTTTCTTATGAAATTAAGAAAACAGCCACGAAAACATTTCAAATGTTAACTAAGGCTTACGGAGATGAAACTTTGTCTCGTGCACATGTGTTTGAATGCCATAAGTGGTTTTCGGGAAGGGGGTAGAGACAGCGTGAAAGATGATGAACCTGCTGGACGCCGAAGGTCAGTGATTACAGACCAAAACATTGCCAAAAATCGTTATATGAGTGGGTTCCCACTCAAATCAGTAGACATACTGTTAATCAACACTACTACATTGAAGTACTAAAGAGACCGTGTAAAAATTAGGAAAAAAAGACCAGAATTGACGATTGATGGGTGCCTGTTGCACCAAGATAATGCATCCGCTCCCACAGCCCTACCTGTTAAGCAGTTTCTGACCAGCAAAAACATTAGTGTGATGGAGCATCCTCCTTTTTCACATGATTTGGCTTCATACGACGGTTTTTTTATTTCCATTTTACCCATTTTACCTCAGTGAAGAGGTTCAGGCAAAGACGAAGAATCTCCTGAAAGGCCTTCCAAAACGGTTACCAGCAATGGCAGCTCCGAATGCTGAAGTGTGTGAATGCTGAAGGGAACTGCTTTGAAGGAGATAATGTCACAGAGAACTGGTTCTATACGCACAATGATTTATTGGACCAGTCTTGGTTTTTTTTTTGTGTCACATTTATAGAATACTTTACTTTTACCATTTTATGTTGAAAAATTCTAAATAATATGTTTAACGGCGTATTGTAGTATGATGTTCCATTGCTGTATTTTAAAGTTGCAGTATTTCTGTTTGTAAATAAGAGTGAAATATTCTTTTATTGAAATAAATTCTTACTTGTACTATACAAACAAATTTAAAAGCTCTATTAAGTACATTTTAAGAAGAAACATTAATTTTTTTAAAAATTAAACTTAATTTCCTTCACTAAATTTACGAGAACTAAAAACTGTAATATTGTGATCAAGTTAAATATTTCGGATAGAGCCATGGGAACAATAAGAGCACTATTGTTAAAGTAATGGCATTGACGTTATTATGGTAAGTTTAAATCTGATCGTCAAATTAATCCTTACTGAATTTGTTTACTATACTCGTACATTGTGGTACATAACAAGCCTAATCCATCGCCAGTGATTTCGCCAAGGTATCTTTGATAGGGAAGTGCAAAACATTTAACAAAGCTGATTCTTTAAACAATACACTCTGATATCTCAAAAAATATTTACATTTAATTTAATTCATAAAAGTAGAAATTCTTTAAAGATGTGACATTCCGAAAGAGCGTCACTTCAATAAATATTCCAAAATTTATAAGTATACGAGAAGTAAAAAAATTACACTTTAAAAAACAAAAAACACGCTTTTATGGTTAATCGAAATAAAAAATTATAAAAAATCTTAATATAATAATAAAATGATTAACGAAAAAATTAATGTCATTGGGGTAAAAGCGTGGGGTGCTCTATATTAATTGCTATAATTTCTTGCTAGTTCTATTCCGAAATGCTGAGTTAGCGTAAAAATGTAGTACAAAGCACACACAACTAACGTTTTTATTACAATAACATTTATTTTCTCGTTTTTATCATTCTTTCTTATACAAAGAAGTATCGTTATTTTTTTTTACTTTTTAGAGTTCGATTAAGTATAAGAGCGTGTTTTTTAGTTTTTTTTAAAACTATTTTTCATTTTTTATGAGAGATAAAATAATGTTTTTTTTTAGTTTTTTAAACTATCATTTATTCATTGATGAATTCATCTTAATTGCATGCCTATTTTAGAATCTTAAATACCCATCGGCATACTATCAGTGCGTCGATACAGCCTGGTTTGAAAAATGTAGGATCAGCCAAACGAAGGAAATCTGAAATAGCGAAGTTTGAAATATTTCATGCGGAAGAAGGTATAAAGTCAAAGGTATTTTTCATTAAAAAGAGTTCAATATTCTTTCATCAGCATTAGACATAAAATGACCCGTTTTGCATCGAATGGCTTATGAGAAATTATTTTTAATCCGATGACCTCTGAATAAATTCTCAGCTGTTTTGGTAAAATGAAACTGAATGATATATCATTCAGATCCTACAATAGAATTTTGAAAAACAGACTTTATGTCTGAGTTTAGCAGTTAGAATATAATTTTTTTTTCACATACACGAGTCTTCTTTTTATTTCCATTTTCAGAAAAACAAGACAAATTTTTATATTATGGTAAGAAACTGCTCCCCTTTTTCACATAAAGAACACTTTTAGGGATGTAACTTAATCTTTTTTTTGTCGCCAAATCTGGAAATGGTATAGGGAATGAGTCACCGAATCTGGAAATCATTATTCATGGTGATCCCGATCAGGACAATGGAACAAAGTTATGAAATTATTGTATTGTTATCGGTCCTTGACAACTGTGCAAAATTTCGACTGTATCTGATTTTTTAAAGTATCGAGTTCAAAGATTCCGTTACATACAAGTGAAGATTATAAAAGCGTGTTAAAAAGAAGCAAGCATACTTAATAGGGTGAATCGTGGCTATATGCGAAAAAATTATTATTCGCAAGCTTACCTATGCGGAAGATTTGTCCAATGGTAAGGGAAAAATTATCAAAAAAATAATTTTAAAATTTCATATATTGCTACAAAGATACTGAATATTCGCAAAAATGGAAAGACTTAATTTGGTTTAGATGATTTGAGACTCAAAAAATAAAATTTGTTATATAGTATAAATAACAAAAAGTGGTGATTATTGATAAGTAAGTATGTTGTTGTTGTTAATGCCACCTGATCGGCAAAGGTGAGATCGAGGCCCACGAAATTTATCATGGCAAAGGGCTAAGTGACACCTGTCGTTAGCCGTAGCTTTGAGCACCATACAGGTGACAGTACGATTTGGCTCGATTCCACCCCAATTTAGAGGGAGAATATTCTGGGGGTGGTCAGAGGCCTCCCACCTCTCTTTCCTTTCCACCAACCTCACGAGAGGACTTGCGGCTCGACGGCTATTTAGAGTACCCCCCCTGCCGCGCAGGCACTATACATTTATAAACGTCCATGTCTTCTCCGAGATACGAACCCAGTCCCTAAGGCACAGCAGTCAGCGTCGCTAACCACTATACCGGATGGGCGACATAAGTGAGTATTGAGTAGTAATGTACAATGCAATATATTTTATAACTCCCACTCTCTGTTCGCGCACTGGTGGCCGCGGTAGCCTAGTTGTCAAGGTAACGGACTCGTAGCCAGCATGTCATGAGTTTGAGCCTAGTACCGCTGAAGAACCGCCGTGTAGGGGAGAAACAATGCATATTAAATTTGTTGAGAGAGCCGAAACGTCCTCTCGTTGGTGTGGTAGTTAGGCGAAAGGGTGTCGTTCAAAATGGCGAGATCCGTAGCCAAAAGCTCTCGAGTAGCCGAGAGAACAGTGCGACGTTAATATTCATTCATTCAGTCTCACCGCACTGTTGAATTAGTCCGAACGAAACTCCCCCGAGTTCTGTAATTTTGACAGTAGGTTCTTTATATTAAAAAAAAATTAATACTAATGAAGATTTCTTATGTGTTTTTTCCTTGTAACCTTTTAGTAAGTGTTCTCCCTCCCTCCCTAAATTAAAAAAAATATTAAAATCCCTGTTAAATTACTTTGACTTTTTACCATAAAGTTAAAATACCTAAGTTTCATTCTCCTTGTGGCAGTACATAAGGAGAAATTTAATTTTCCCTTTTATTTTTCCTTTTATCTCTATATCAGAGAACATTTATTCCGCATGGTTAGGTTTTGAAAATCTGAAAAAAATGTTTTCGATTACCCCTAACACTCGATCAAAATTTAGACGTTTCATATTTATGGTTTACTACTTTTGAAAACTTTTATCCATAGAATTTAATGAAAAGACTTTCTGTATAATATATACGCCTTCCAGATGCAATTTTTGTTGTACTTTTATGCATGATTGCTAAAAAATTTCAAAAACTGTTCCGCTTAAAAATGAATTAAAAGTTATAACTTTGTATTATACAGTCGGTCTTCTATATAACGAAGTTGCTAAATCCCGGAAAAATGTTTGTTATATGGAAAATTCGTTATATAGAGGTTCATCTTTTAATAGACTTTATAAAACACATAAAACAAATTTTAAATTCATAAACACTATATATTAAAAAAAGTAATTATTCGCACTTTTTTAAAAATAAATAAATATTTATTTTATAAATCTTGCCCATCAAAAAGAAAGAAAAACGAAAAAGAATTGAAGAATTCACTGTATTTTCAATATTAAGAAAATAATTTTATACTAAAACTAATGAATTTTAAGGAAATTTTACAATCAAAAATATGCAAGCAATATTAAATATACATTATTTTATAATTAGAACACGGGGACATGGGACAACTGCTCTGAGGATGAAAGAGGATATCGAACATGTTTCTAGTGAAACGTCCAGAACTTTATTGCTCTCGGAGAGTTAGGATATAATAAAACCAGTTCACGATTTATGACCCCCCATAAAATGTGTTAAAGAGAGAATAACTTGAAAATTTTCCAGAAATAATTTTAAAAAAGGGAGAACAAAAATTGGATTGCAAAAGAAAAAGTTCGTTATATAGAAAATGCACTTCGCTATATAGAGGTTATTTTACGAAGAACATTGTGAAATGTTCAAGGTTCCAAGAAAAAGTTCGCTATATAGAAAAATTCGCAATATGGGGGTTCATTTCATAGAGGTGTTTGACTGTATTTATATATTAAATAAATTCTTTGAAAATTTTTTCTAATCTATGGCACACTTAATGTGAACAACAGTGTGGTGTAATTCCATCAAAAGTTTATTGATTAATTTTATTTCAGCTTGTATTTTATTCTTATTTATTTGTCCTTTTAATAAAGTCAGCTACAAAAAATAATAAAATCATGTGACGTACACAAAATATTGTAGTATTGGGCACAGCATTGGGTGCTCGGGGTGGGCGCCCAGGGGCACGGATAATTTGGACTTTACAAATTTTCTGGTTATAATAAATTTCGATCCACCACAGCCAAGGGGGCCTGCAAATCTTTTGCACCAAGGGCACGAAATGAGTTTATATCGGCACTGGCATTGGGGATACTCAGTAAAATATTTGTAAACAAGGGATGTCTCTCTCTCTCTCTCTGTGGTAAATACACATGTTCCAATGACTTTCCTCTATTTTCGATTATTTTCCATGTCATTTCTTTTTTCTTGGATTTGCAGTGATCAGTTAGGTCCCGGGTGCATTTTTTATACAGTAAGAGATGGAGGAACTTACCCAAATACTGTTTTTACGCTAATGAAGCCAGCCATAACCAATATTTCTGAGGCAAAATAATAAGAAGTTTCCGCAGTTTGAGGTGGCAGGGTTACGGCAGCGAGCTAGCAGCCGGCGTGTCGTGGGCTCGACTCTAGGTGGCACTGAGATTCTCCGTGCAGAGGGGCCGATGTATATATCATGTGGTAGCTTGGAGAGGGGTGTGCCATCCCAAGTGTCGTCCTCATCACTTGATCATGGTTCAAAATGACGAGGTCCGTCGCCAATAGCCCAATGCTAAAAAAGCCTGGTTTCAATCTAACCTTAAAAATCATCCCATTCACTCTAAGTTAAAGTCATGTATTAATATTGCCTCTACAATCTTGGATGAAATTCCTACCGTGGGATTGAATTGGTACTCTTATGTAGACACAGGCAGGGAAGGGGGTGCTTTCTTTTTCTTTCTTTTTTTGTACGGTGAATTTATATTTTACATTTATATCACTTTTGATGCATTTGCAAGAATCCTGGAATAATGTATATTATTTTTCCTCTCAAACCCTTTATGTTCTTTACACTTATTTTAAGCTTTGTATGTGTGCACACTGCAATAACATATGCACTTCGTTTCATTTACCTTTAATTTGTAATATGCAAATTTATAATATGTGCTACCGTATAAAATGTATACTATGATTTTGCGCAATAAGTTTGAACGCGGGGGTGGTAGTTTCCCGGGGGATCGTTTTGTAGCTCTAAACCTCTTTCGGGTGAGCTCGGTCCCCTTGGGCATTCCGCTAATAGCCCTTGTGTTGCTTTACAGTGCGACATAAATAAACACTCACTCACTGGAAAACTTTATTTTTCTCCAGTGGCGCACACAAAGGGGGCTGGGGCCAGGACCCCCCCCAAGCCCTTGATTTTTATAGTACGCAAAATTTAATTAAGTATTTGTTATTAATGATTAATTTTATTAATTAATGCTAATTATTTATTCAATAATTAGTTTTTTACTGTGTTTTGTTCCCGAAAATCGACAAAATCAAAAGGAGCATGATACAAGAATGGTGAACTTTCGACCCCGGACCCCTCTTGAAAAATTCCTGTGTGCGCTACTGTTTTTCTCCTCAGATTTCTTCCCCAAATGCAGAACACTAGATAAAATTCTGCCACGGTGACCTCGATAATGTTTCAATGGCACAATCACTTTGAACCTGAACTCTATATTTATTTTAAGTTACGACGGATCGTATCTCCTCTGAGACAGTTGACATTGAACTTGATGCTCGATAAAGCGTAATTATGGCATCGCTAAAAGACGGTCAGATTGTACACCACTTACCTTAATTAAGCACTTGTGCAAAAAATATTCAATAAATTTCTTGCTTGGAGGCATAGATATTTGAATGCAATAATTCTTGACGGATTTATTGGTGAAGATTTCCAAATAAAAGATATCGTCCAGTATGTATGAGAAGCAAAGACGTCTGTCGGAAAATTCTTATCGAAAACGGTGTTTATTTGGAGAACTTCTGATATGTTTGGTATCTTAATTTAAAATATGGTCAGATCTTTTGGAATTTTTGGACCAATTAATCTTTAGGTCATTGACTTTTTCTAAGAATCTTGCAAGATAAAAGTATGTCTAGCTAATCCAAACAGTAAAAATATTAAAAATCTTATACACAGTTTCAAATGGCATGTTACATGTTTCTACGCTAATCCACGAATAAGAAGATTCCATTTCGAACAGTTGAAAAATAGATGGCTTTAAGGTATCCGAATACGTTCGGAACCGTGATTTTAAAAAAGCGCAAAAATGGATAATTTTCGTGATATTTAGAGTCACTTAGATTAGAATACATGTATAAAATTGTTTTAAGGATATTTTGATAAAAAAAAATTATTTAAATACAATATTTCGGCAAAAAATTAACTTAGAATAACCTTTTTCTCAAAATGCTTCTATTAAAATAATATTTTGTCTGTATATAGCTGAGACCTCTGTACAGAGGCTCAACTATGATTTTAGAAAAATTCACATCATTTTCAGAGTTACAACCCATTAAAATAATTATATCTGTGTTATTTTCTTAAAATTTCTCCCTTCTGTTGTCGTAAAACATGGATAAACCCACTTCTAAGTTATTCTAGTTTCAGGCAAAATATTATTATAATAGAAGCATTTTTCACAAAAGGAGAATATTGTGGTTTGGTCATTCTATGTTCATTTTTTGTTAAAATATTGTACTTAAATAATTTTTTATTGTAATACTATTCTTAAAACAATTTTATATGCATTTTCTAATCTAAGTGACACGAAATATCATAAATATTATCCATTTATACGCTTTCGCCAAATCGCGGTTCCGAACGTAGTTAGATACTTTAAATGTTAAAAAGACAGAATAATTTAAGAAGGTTTCCACGTCAGTGGAAAAACAAAAAGTACAAAATGTCACTACTTCATTACTTCCTTCAGTATTAAAGAATTTTTGAATACATTACTTTTTAGTCTTTACTGTGTTTAGTAAAAAATATAGTGGCTAGCAATTTTTTTTCACCCTCTCAAAAAAGTTTATTCATCACTGATCTAAATTGATAAGTTTACTCGCAACGGGCCACGATCAAGTGACAATAGTGACACCTTAGCTAGCATCCCACTCTCTGAACTTCCTCACAACGTCGCTGCTAAATCACTGTTCAAGAAAATCATCAATTTTGTATTATACACTTGTGCTACGTATTCCTTACAAATATAATTACTAAAGAAATTTTATATATATATATAGTATCCAATGGTTATCGACAACTCCACGCAGTCTTCGCGCGCAGGCGCAGCAAATCCAAACACGAACTGAAACTATGGGACTTTTAAGAATTAGAAAAAGAGAGAAAGCGGAAAAGAAAGAACGACTGAGGTGCGCGAGCAGGCGTTACCGACCACACACCATGGAACTTTATCTGTTAGAATAGCTACCTTTTTAATTAATTTTTATTAAGTTTTAAAATAAAATAGAAGAAAGACAAACGTCTTGGACCCCTTGTTGTCTCACACACACACACACTCTCACACACACACACACACACACACACACACACACACACACACACACACACACACACACACACACACACACACACACACACACACACACACACACACACACACACACACACACACACACACACACACACACACACACACACACACACACACACACACACACACACACACACACATATATATATATATATATATATATGGAATCGGTTGTGGAGTCGTCGTCCAATTGAATCTCTCAACGAAACAAAGCACGCAGTCTTCGCGCGCAGGCGCAGCTGATCCAAAGTGAATCAAAAACTTTGACTATTGAGAAAAAACCGGAGAAAGAGACTGAGGTGCGCGAGCAGGCGTTCCCCGTCGTCACATCATGGAAATCTACTTGCAGAATAGCTACCTTTTTTTAAATTAATTTTTGTTAAGTTTAAATAAATCTGAAGAAAGACAAATGTCTTGGACCCCTTGTTGTCTCCCCCCATATATATATATAATCAAGTATTCAAATAATAAATATGTACCCAAACATAATAAACACCTACTCGATGACACATTGAGCCTCCTTAAACCTTCAAAACAACTGCCTTCGCATGAATGTCACAAGTGTTTTGTAGATGGTTAGACACAAAATGTTTGAAAAATCGGTAACTCAATTTCGAGATAATCCGATACGGGAGTTTTCGATCTCTAAGCTGCCTTTCTATAAAAGCACACAAATGTGTTCCATTAGTTTAAGAAAGATTCGGTGAGTCAGGTGACTAGGACATTAATTGGAATTCATCATTATACTCCTCGAGCCACTCCAACAGAATTCAAGCTTTGCTACACGGGGAGTTGTCAAGCTGGAAGAGTCAATTTCCATTTAGTAAGGTAAACATGTAAGGGTGCAACTCATACGCAATACGTTCAGATGGTCCACAGCTTTCATGGTGGCACAAAAATATCCATTGAGGCACAAATATCCATCTGCGCACAAATATCCATTGAGGTAAACTTGTACACGAAACACAGAGATTTAAATTTGCATTATAAATTTTAAAGCACTCTGTACACGATAGAACTACAGTAATACATTCCAATATAGGACATCCACAGAACCAAACATTTTGTCTTTATAAATAGAGCTGCCCCTTCTTCATAGAGAAGAACACACTTAAAAGGAATGTAATTCAGAAATTCAGATTTATACATCAAACTTTAAATAATTGATGCTAAAAGAAATAACATTGTTGGAGGTATTTATTTAAAAATCTTAGAACGTTCTTTTGAATAAATAATTTTTTATAATTTTATTTCTTTGTGTCTTTTAGCAGAAAATTATCTTGTGGTTTTTACTTTTTTCCAATTTCTGCTGTAAATCTCTCAATCGCAAAGCTTTTTTTTATTTCCACAACCATAAATTACCACACATTTTTTTAATGTTTATCTTTTTCTCTTTGAAGTCTTGCTAGATATGTATGTAAAAATAACACACAAATGCAAAACAACACTTCTTTTGCTCTTCAGTCCTAGCAAGAACTAAGAATAATTGAAATGTTTAATCTATCCAGAATTTGAGATCCCTTTGCCTTTGCAGATGATCTAGTTCAGCGGTCCCTCAAACTTCAAAAGTTTATGGACAACTAAATACGCTTCGGACGAAATAATACAAGAATTATGACAACTTCTATGTATTTTCAGGCATTTTTTTTCTCTTAACACGAAACGAAAATCACTTAACACGAAAGGATTTCTTTTCTGGGAATGAACAAAATACGGAAAACGCCAGCCGTTCTGGCGAGATTTAAGAGGGGTGTTTGATAAAGTTTCTGTATTATTGGACTATCCTACTATATCATCGGAGAACTCATTGCGGAAGGTGATGGTAATGAGTGTACAGTCCTAATTATGGCAGACAAAGACATTTTGCAGGTTGTTCGGAGCTCAAAAAATATCATTGAGGCAGATTCCGACCACAAAAATGAAATGAATAATGAGACTTCTGTTTCCACGTCATCCGAAATGAGGAACATTATGAAAAGTATGCGCAGTTATTTAGACGTGCATTCAAATGGTCGGACGAATAACAAAATGGACGACTTTGTTAATAAATTCGCATCGCTCTTAAAGAACTGATTTTTTTCTTTGTGATTGTTTTTGCATAAAACCCTCGAATCCGGATCTGCGTAACAATATCTATGTAAGCAAATGTACTCTAAAAAACTTAATTTTGTTGAACATATAATTTTTTGTTATATCCTTTAAGACGAAATTCTTTTAACAGAGAAATATTGAAACATGAAAAAATATTTCAGTCCCCTGAGTTTCGTGTTAAATGATTTTCACTGTAATTTTATATTTTTTCTGGAGGACCACTAGTATAATTGAACATTATAACTATATAGCAATCTATAATTACGTCTCTATTTTTATTTACATATTACTGGAACGACACTTCACGAAAGACAAGAACTAGCTAAAGTAGTTAAAAAACCGTTAAACCCAGATGGAATTTCGCTATAGGTAGTAGCTAGATTTTTTTAAGGAAAAAAAGTATATTCTTATTTTCTAATACGTCTCGTTGAACGTCATTTTTGAAACTGAATCTTTATAAAAATATGAACCATATCTCACTAATCTAGTTGTTTCATCACCTTTTCCTGTTCATTGGTTCCAGTGTCGGATTCCTTACCAGTTTGCTTACTTACTAGAATCACTTCAGATTTGAAAGCATTATTTGAATTGTTAATAGCTGTTATATGTGCTGAATTCAAATATCCGAAGTTAGCGTTTTAATTTTTAATGTATATAGCCGGCCTTGTAAGCCCAAGTTAGATCTATAAGTCGAGTCGCCGGCAGATTAGAGATGCTCATTTTTCTCTTTTTTGCGGTTAAGGAATCCCATTTCTTTTAAATAAACAATATTTCGATCTATGTAGAAATCCAACTTTTTTCTGTGCTCATCTTCTCTTTATTTTTAAGGCTATCATTTTTTATGCCCTACGTATAATGTGCACCCATAAATTTGGATCTTATTTTTTGCATCAAAAGTGTGTATTATACATTGGATTTTACTGTGTTCTTGAATTTTATATATATGTATCTATAATATTTGTCTATAAAAATTTTAATTTTTTTCAAAAAAGATTTTTAACATGTAAAAATCATTACTAATTTATTTTAACTTTTATGTCATTGGAAATAGATCACAAATGTTTTTTACTTCATAATATACTATTCCTAGACCCCCGAGCGTTATCCACGCACTCCCAAATTAATTTTAATTTGCCATGGACCACCAGGACTCTTTGGGTATCTATGGGAACCTATGCCCTAAAACATCCCTGTTTTGAAGCCTACATGCGAAAAGAGTGAGAGGTAAAAAAATTGGTAAATGGATGTTGTATACATGTATAAATAATGACTTACTTTACTGTATTCCAACGTTCTTAAAAATAATCATTAATAAAATTATGATATGTAATAGCATTATAGTGAAATGTATTTCATACAAATTTTCTAAGGGAAGAAAGAAATATTTGAAGAATTGAATTTCTATGTATCTATAATGATTATAGATAATAGAACCTCACAAAGAAAAAGGAAAAACACACGAATGAAATATACAATACACATTTAATTTAAGAGGACTAATTCGATGGCTGTTTCAAAAAGTGTTTAAAAAAATTTGTAATGATTATAGAATACTACAATTTTCAAATTTTAATGATGAAGATAGAAATTTTTTTTATTTCGTATAATTATTAATTATCCAAGTAAGATAAAAAAAGGCAATTTTTTACCAAGCAATTGCAAATTGTTTATTCGAAAGAAAAAGGAATTGATAATATTTTACAATATTAAATTATTTTCAAATTTTTAAGATTTTACACTACTACTTTTAAAAACCATTTGAAATTTATTTTGATGTCAGGTTGGAATGGAAATATTGTAGAATATTTATACTATAATTTTTTTTACGAAGGTATTAAACTAAATTTGTTTCATCGTGCTAGAAAAATATTTATTTAATACAGATAATGAACAAAAAAAAAACGTAAATGTTATTTCAAAGAACATTTATTTATAATAACACGGAAGTAATTTTAATGATAAACTAATTTTTTTAAAGAAAATAATGAGACGCTAAAGAGAAAGAAAAAATAACGGACTTTTTGAGCAGATACTCAAAGCGGTTTCTTACAAAAATATTCATTTAAAAAAATAATTACTTGTTTAGTTAACGATAATGACATTATTTCAATGCAAAAAGGAAATATTGGGCAATATATTTTGAAATCTTAAGACTAATTTATTACAATGAAGCAAATATATCTGTATGAATAAACAATTCTTAATAGAGGTTGAATTAAAATCATTGAATCTTAAAACTCCATTCAAAATCTTTTTTTTTTTTTGCTCGCAAAATTTGGATATGTTACACTTTTGGAGACAATCTTCATAAGCACTTTTTGGAGTTATGACATTACTTAGCATGACTTGCACGTGATGTACACATAAAAAAAGGATTATCGAACTAAATTCAATGTGTATTTTTCCAGGCATGCTGCTTTATTTCGTCATCTTATTTCGGAAGCAAAACGTGAAATTCACGTGTCTGTTTTTATTTTTTAAACAACATTCTGGGTATACTTATCCCCTTTCTTAACATCCCATTCATCAGACGATATTGCTCACTCGAGAAAGATCGATTATTTTTTTCGGCGGTTTCTTATCGATATCTCTAAGTGTACAAAATGGCTGAATATGTAAATGTGTAATTTTTCAATAGCAATTGCATATAACTTCCATTTGTTACAGGAAATATATCCTATATTAACGTTTAACATTCCGTTTCTAATAAAATTCAAACAACGTAATAATTTGTAACCTCTTAAGGTATTTGACTACTTGAGACAACTTTTTATTTCAAAAATGTAGATATGGTGATTTTTTTTGTGGTTTCTAGATTTATTTAGAACATTGTAAGAAAAAAAGGCTAAAATTAAGAAGAGAAAAATAAATACTACTAAAATGGGTAAAAACTGACGAAAATTACAAAACGGGGCCCGATCTGTAAAAATAGTAAATGACCAAATTCTCAATTTTTAAATTTTGATGTATTACTTTGCTATTCATTTTTGAAACGAACTTCAGGTTAAGAGATATTTTAATTTTTACAAAAACTAGAGCACTTTATCTTAGTTATTATATGAAATTGCTTATAAAAACAGTGATTATATTCACATAAAGGACTATAAATTTTGTAATAAAACAGTGATTGATAAATCTGAAGGTTAAAACACTTTTGCTGTTATACAGAACATACACAAAAAATTCAGCAAATTATTTTCAAAACTTTTTGAGCAATCGCTGTCCCCGGTTGAGCTTTTCGAAAAAAACACACATTTTGAGTGAAACAAATTTTAAAGTTTGACATCTTATGCAAAGTTATGGCAACTGCTTTTATTAAGACACTTGTAGTTTCTGTTTTAGAGAATAGAAAACAAAAACTTGGTAGTTTTAAAAAGCCAATAAGATGGCTTATACAATAAAATCATAAAAAAATTGTTCAATTTTTTAAAAAATCATGATTTTAGAGTAGTCGGATATCTTAAAGCACACATTTTTTGAAAGAAACCGTTGAAGAAGTTCCATGTAGAATCCACTTTAGAAAAACAAATACAAAATAACACAATCAATCAAAATTGTTATTTTAAATTTTGGATTTTGATCCACATTGCACATAATAACCCAATATTACAATTTTGCACATACGTAAACTTTTATTACCTATTTCTTCGAGTTGCTGTTTCGGTAAAAACATGTTTTTATAGGTAAAAATATTTGTTTATACAATTTCAACAGAAATAATAATAAAAGTATTTACTTTAAATAAAATGATTCAAAATTTTCTTCTACGAGATATGTCTGGAAGTGTGGTACACAACACAGAGCCCAACGTTGCTGTTATTACACATGCAACGACTTTCGGTTCTCTTCCTGTGCAATCACTCTTAGCCCAGCACACTTCCCGTTGTTTTGTGGGAGCTCCATTTTTTGGTGTTGGGGGAACAAAATTGGGAACATGACATTCCGTTAATCGTAGAATTCCAGAAAATTTGGGTCAACATTTTTTTTTATCACTATGATAGTTTTGTGTGCGACTTTCCACTAATTTGCTTTTGAAATCTAAAGGGCATTTTCCATTTCGAAACAAGTACTTTATATTTTATGACTAAATCATTGTTGTTGTTTCTAATGCCACCTGTCTGACGTAATCAGATCCAGGCCCACGAAATTCATCGTGGCAAGGGGCTACAAGAACGCCTGTCGTTGGCCTTGAGCACCATATAGGTGACTGTACGAATGAGCTCGGCGAAATTCCCCGAAGGGACGATAGATGGCGACATCTCCTATCTCCACTTCCGCAATTTAAGCATGGAACTAAAGGGGAGGGAAATATGCTCTAACCACTAGGCTACCCACGGCCATGACTAAATCGTAAAATATAAGAAAGAATGGCCTATATCTAAATTTACGAAACCACGACGATGGATTGAAGCTAGTCTAGCGAGTACAGAAGGCATTATATTCGAGTGTGAAAATTGCAGCGTGACGCTGCTCGAATTGATTCGAGCACACACGTGAAAGGGTAAAATGTTCTTAAGTAACATAAACATCCCAGAGAAGAAAAATAGGAAAAAATTATCCAAAAATAAACTTAATTTTTCAGTTAAAAATTTGTTTGTGTCGAATTCATTTTTAACCATTGTTTAGATTTTTTCTTAAATTTTATACGCTGTCTTGTTGTTGTGACTCATTGCGTAATTAAGTGATTTCCAAGGCCACGAAACCAAATCTTTCATTAAATACACGAGATAAGGTACATTAATTAAGTTTTTCCTAACAAGATCGATGTAATTTAAAATGATCGGAAGGGGTTTGAACAGAATTACCAATGTTATGCATTAGAAAGTTTTTTTTACCCCTTTTACATCTAAGACTTATGTGTCCGCCAGAAGTCTGTAACTGAAGCAAATGGAGCTCCATCGTATTGCAAAGGAACACAATAATGATATTAGAGAAGACTTCTGCACAAAGCCTGAAATAAGATTTTTTGAAATATTTATATAACTTAGAGATGGATTTATTAAGGTATCCGACTACGTTCGGAACCGTGATATTCCAAAAGCGTATAAATGGATAATATTTATGATATTTAGTGTCACTTAGGTTAGTTAAGTACAGTATTTTGACAAAAAATGAATATAGAAGACCCATTTTCAAAATATTCTCCTTTTGTGAAAAATGCTTCTATTATAATAATATTTTGCCTGCATATAGCTCAGATGTCTGTACAGAGGCTTAGCAAGGATTTTTTTTTTTTGAAATATATAATTTAGAAGTGGGTTTATTCATGTTTTACGACAACAGAGGGGATAAATTTTAAGAAAAAAAAACCTTATAATTATTTCAATTGTAAACTAAAACTCTGTAAATAATGTGAATTTTTCAAAAATCATAGTTGAGCCTCTGAACTATATAAAGGTAAAATATTATCATAATATAAAAGCATTTTTCACAAAAGGAGAATATTATTAATATTGGTCATTCTTTGTTCATTCTTTGTCAAAATATTGCACTTAAATAATTTTTTATTGTAATACTATTCTTAAAACAATTTTATATACATTTTCTAATCTAAGTGGCACTAAATATCATGAAATTATCCATTTATGCGCATTTTTAAAATCATGTTTCTGAACGTAGTCGGATACCTTAATATTTATTTTAATAGGGGGAATTTTTTTTTAAATGACTCTCTCTCTCTCTCTAATCAGAGCCTCTTGGGGGGAGCTTGATTAAACACCCGCAATGGACCCTATTTAATTATACAAGGGTGAATCGCTACCAGACCGACAAAGTTTCAGGGTGCGTAGGGGTACAGAGACGACTCGGAATCGTATAGGAATGCAAGGACGCAAAGGTCGTAGTTGCGAGCTATGGTGCAAAGAAGCAGAGAAAAAGAACAGAAATAGCAACACATGAATGGGACAGAAAACATTTTATTAAACGGTTGTACTACAACAGGTATTGAAAATCACGAGAACAGAAGTCGTCTGGTAGGCTTGACAACGGCGCTGCATGGAATTCTTTACCTTCTGGAAGATTCCTAATTTCTCACGTATTCTCTCGGTAGTTGAAGCGATAAAGTCTTCAACTGAAGGAAGGGGCGTCTCGTACACCAAAAAGAGCGAGTTCACTCGTTAAAGAACCAGTCTCACGTAACTTTCTGTTCTCTCTTGCGAAGGTCGCGTGATTTGGAACATGCCTGTCTGGTAAACGGTACAACTACCGAGCAGCGTGCCCATTACAATCCGCATCTCCGTACACTATCAGAATGTCGGCAATTCCTCGTTTGAATACGAGTTCATTCTACTACCATAGGAAACGGATCGCAAATGACGACTTCCAGCTGGATTGATGTTCACGAAACTTTCCGTTCTGGGTAGTTTTCCGTTCAGGTAGAAATCTTCCAGAACGTCAGAAATTCCATACAGCGCCGCTGTCAGGTCTGGCTCGCAAACCAGACCTGTTGTAGTAAAACCTTTCAATAAAATTTGGAAAATATCATTCATTTTTAACCCAAAAATTGCATTTAAGTCCTTTTTTATTGTATTATTAGCAAAACGATTTTATACCTATAATCTAATTCAAGTGACACTTAACATTAAAAATAAATAAATAAATTATTCCTTTTTGCTACGGTTTGCAATCCCGTGTTATATTTTCAATTTTGGGATTTTGATACAGACTGAAGGATTAAGAAGTTTATGAGTTAATTTTACGTGAATTGCAAAATAAACAAACAAAAAAAACCATACATGTTAAATTATAAGTCTATAGACCTAATAACTGAAAAAAAGGATTATTTTATATTTATTACGCCTCGTAACTCTCTTGTGGATAGATTTTTGAAAACACCTTCCTAATCTGATCTCTGCTCAGCAAAAGTAACGCATTGTTACAAATTTTGTCTAATGAACGCTTAAAATAATGTAAATAATTTATATCTAGAAGTGTAATACGTCAATATTACTTTCTGTTGTATTTATTTTATGTTAAAATTGTAATTTTGATGAGAAAAATATTTTGAAGGCATAATTTCGATAAAAGTTATATCCCGGAATTTCGGGGATGTAAACCTTAGTTTATACGCGCTCAGAACTCCGGCTCCGAACGTTGTCGGACACCTTAAGATTTTTTTCTTTGGTATTTCAAGTTATTATCAAACAGAATACAATAATTTCACTCCGAGTTTCTCTCTGGAAAATATGTCAAGTTTTTCCTGAGGGGAAGTTAAGAACTAATTCGCTCTACAAAGCGAAATTATAAAATCAGAAGCGCACGCGAAATAATCCTCTTTGCAGGTATGAAGCGCATTGTGTTCTATTCCGCCTGACTGAGGCCACGTCATAAATTTCACAGCCTTTGAGTTGTTTGGATTGTCCTTTGAAAGAAGTTTCGAGTTTTCAAAGGACTCAATGGGAAGATGTTGTTGCACTGGAATATCATCGTCCATATACGTCAGCATGCTATACTTAGCGAGGATTATTAATTATGCTACGTGGTACATTTTGGTTTTCAAATCAAAGGGCTGTAAAATATTGATGCTATTCTTTACACAATTTCTGTTATAATAACTAAACCATACTCTTCTGTCTTTGTAAAAAGTTTTTATTTAATAAAAACACTTATTCTGTTTTATGTTCAGTAAAGGGTGAACAACCAAATAATTTTTGTGAACAATTTTTTCTATCAGATAATAGTGACAATAAAAATACTTTTTGAGAAACGAAATATGAGGATCACATATGAGTACAAAGAAATAAAATATCAATTCGATTTCTCTGCGATACACCAAGACTAGATTACAAATTTTTTTATTCAGTACCTAGATACGTATGTTATACGACATAAAATTTATAAAAATTGAACTCACAGAGCGAAATGGATCAGTTGTGTATGAGTAATACTTTGAGTGTGCTTGAGTCTTCCGTAAAGTATTTAGTTCTGCATGTTGACACCCAAGAGAATAAAATAAAATGGGTAAAAAAATAATTTATAACACACAATGTATATTTTATAGCTGTTTTTATTCCGAAGCATTTTTAATATGTCACGAAACATAAAATAAATAGAAATAAAATCCACAAAGCATAATTGACCATATCCAGAGTGTGCGGGCTTAAAATATCCAAAAGTAAAGGCTTATTATTACAGAACTACCCATCAGAGTGTAACAAACTGTTCATCCATGGATTGGAAAACTCTTCGAAATTCTTTGGGTCTAGTCCGATCGGCCGCACTTGCGCGCATTATTCTGCAATCGCAGACGATTAACTTTAGACACTAACTCCATTAGTAAAGATGTGAACGTCACAGTAAAAGATGCAGGGAGTACTTTGGTCAACGGAATTTAAATCAGTCATGCGTATACAGCGGTGTGTTCGAACAGATTGGAATGTCATTACTGGCTTGCCTAATAGACTTATAAGGACTCCTACAAAATGAATTACACACACGATCAGCAGTGTCTTCTATCACGAAGTTTTAAAGATATTTGCCAGTTTGAGACACCAAAATTCCCGTCACCTTTAAAGTTCTGTCCCATTGGTGGATAGATTTTCATGTAGGAAGATAGGCATTTCATTCTGTTGGACCATGTCGCTGTACACGCGTGATCGATTCAAATTCCGTAACCAAAGTTTCTCTGCTCCTTTTACTGTACCATCCACTTTCTGTTTACTAATGAAGTCAATGTAAAAAGTGTATTGTCTGCAATTACCGAATAATGCGAACACGTACGGCCGATCGAACTAGATCCAAAACATCTCGGAGAGTTTTCCAATCCAAGGATAAACAGTTTGTTACATTCTGATTAGTACTTAGGTAATAATAAGCCATTTCTTTAGGATACTTTAAGCCCGGATACCATGTATATAAAGTTTTTTTTTTTAGAGGTATAGAATTTTAAATTGCAATAAAACAACGATGTATTATTCGATTGAAATGAATTTTTTTTATTCGAAAGATAATCTTGTGGTATTACATTTTAAATATGATTTCTGGCATAGGACTGCCACGGCTGGCTCGGATGTAGTCCAATCTGAACGTCCAATTTTCGATGACTTTTTCCAACATTTGTGGCCGCATATCGGCAATAACACGGCGAATGTTGTCTTCCAAATGGTCAAGCGTTTGTGGCTTAACCGCATAGACCAATGAATTTACATAGCCCCACAGAAAATAGTCTAGCGGTGTTAAATCACAAGATCTTGGAGGCCAATTCACAGGTCCAAAACGTGAAATTAGGCGGTCACCAAACGTGTCTTTCAATAAATCGATTGTGGCACGAGCTGTGTGACATGTTGCGCCTTCTTATTGGAACCACAGCTCCTGGACATAATTGTTCAAGTCAGGAATGAAAAAGTTAGTAATCATGGCTCTATACCGATCACCATTGACTGTAACGTTGTGGCCTTCATCGTTTTTGAAGTACGGACCAATGATTCCACCAGCCCATAAAGCGCACCAAACAGTCAGGATGTAACGGTGTTTCGACATACACTTGTGTATTAGCTTCACTTCAAATGCGGCAGTTTTGTTTGTTGACGTATCCATTCAACCAGAAGTGCGCTTCATCGCAAAACAAAATTCGCTTATGAAAATCGGGAACAACGGCCATCTCGTTTAGGGCCCATTCGACGAATCTACGCCTTGTTTGATGATCGTTTTGATGAATCGCCAAACCAAACTGAGAATAAATCCCTTGACAGCTGTTAAATCGGTCGCCATCTTGGAAAGTAATGCCAACTTAAACTTGCATACCTGAAAAAAAAACACTCTTTTATATATATATATATATATACAAGGTGTGTCTATTAAAGAGCGAGACTGATGCTATAAAAATTTTATTTCGATTTCATATGTATTTACTAATTATCACCTTCAATATGCACCCCTTCTCTATCCTAAAACGCTCCATGCGAATCTTTCATTATTCGAAATAATGCTGGAAATCTTTTTGTGTGAACTCCTTCAGGACGCGTGCAGGACTATATTAATCTTTTAATGTAGATTTCACTTAAGAAAACAGATACAAAACGTATGGCCCGAGATCCAGTAAATAAAAAGGATCCTCTAATCCTGCGATGCTGTGCTTAGCTACCTCTTACTAATCAATGAGGAAATAGCCTGTGCATTGCCTTGGGTAAAAACACATGACGTGTCCTTCAACAATTATACTCGTTTCTTCCTTATTCTTCCAATAGTTCAGCAAAAACGTTAAAGTAGTTGTTCTCCTCCTGGGATACATATGAAACACGAGTGGAAGAACAGAGACATACAATACAAACAGAAGAATACAGACATTTATTACACATGCTAATGGCAGCTTATTACAAGAAGGGATGCCCTGTTTTCCATTCGAGGCGGGAATCCATTACAGGAGAAAAGTCCGACTTCTTTTCCCGAAGAAGATACAACCACGCCTTACTCAGGATTCGAACCCGAACCCACTCGGTTACATGCCGAGAATCATATTCACCATACTGGCTGAGCGGCGCGTAAAAGTAGCGATATTGATTAATAGTTTGACGTTCAGGACCTCAATGAAGGTACACAGTTTTCCTGAATACAGAAAATCAATCACCATTGCTTCCGAGCGTGAATCATCTTTCACGTCTTCTCAACTATTTAGAAAACACTTAAACCCCTCGAAAACACGTTCACGTGATATACCTTCCATGTTTCAATACATTATAAGTTCTGATGGGAGGCCGCCGGCAACTGAGATACAGTTTTAATTTTTGCATTTGCCCTGTTTACAGGAAATAGGGATTACACAGGAATGTGGGTGCGTCGAGGTTCAACGAACCTTATGGCCGGCAAGGTTGTGTTCTTGCGCGGACTGTTGAGTCCAATCAGGGTGGTAGATTTAATGGTAATGAATCCGTAGCGGATTTTTTTTGAAGTGGTGCGGCCAGCTTTAAAAGCACGTACTTGCGAATTCTCGAGGCTTTTTTCCCTCTTACGTCTGCCAGAAAAACCTCCCGTCGGGAAGCGAACTCGCTGCCCGAGGTCACCCCTCCGTCCGCTCCTCTCCTCTCAGATAAGTACTACCCTTGTAAAATTTTAACGTTTTTTTGCCTATATGTTAATCAATAAATATAATTGTTTATCACTATACGATCAGTATTAATTAGTTTCATTAATTTATCATTTAGAATTAATTTTAACTTAAGTCATGATGCGATGTTAAATTAAGAATCTAGGTTTAGGCCAGGGAAATTAAATGAACCAACTTTAGCGTCGCATTATCTGGTGTCATAACCAGTCGTCGAAAATTTTTTTTCTTTGCATCATCTGATGCCGTGAATTTTTTTCTTTTCATAAACGAGATGTTGAGTCACCGAATAATAATCCTACTTCATCTGTTAAGCATGTAAAATTTTTTTTATTGTGTGCTATTGTGTTTTGATTGTATCTATTACTCAATTTTTCCAGATGTGAAATTTATTTTCTCGTAGTTTTTTTTATTATTTAGATACTTGGGGAAGTGCAATCAACAAAAAAGGGCAAGATGTCACAGGTACTGGTGCTTTTTTCTTTTAAATTGAAGTGAATTTTTTTTCATATATGTATTTACGCGAAAGTTGATTGGTTAAAAGTTTTATTTAATTTTCCGAGATTATGAATTTTCTCTTACCCATCACGAGTGCTTGAATTCAGTTGTTTTAGTTAGAATTTAATTGTTTCTGTTGCAATTTAATCTAGTTAAAGATTTTGTTTTAATTTTTTTAAACATGACACGTACACGACAATCAGACCCCCTTTTGACGCAGACAGCGTCTGAAAAATTTAATCTAATTGATTTGATCCCAATGTATGACGGAGGTGAATCGTTGGGAATACGCAGGTACCTGGAGAACATCAATGATGTTGCAAATTTAGGCAAGTGGTCTAACGCCGAGAAAGTTACTATTCTGAAACTAAAATTAGCGGCAATAGCTGAAGAATTTTTTTTATCCGACCCAACCCACAGTCATTTAACAGAATTCCACGATATAGCTAGAGTTCTCATTTCTAGATTTGAGAGGACCGTCCCGTTGTCCACACGGCTTCAACTTTTTTCATCATGCATTCAGGGTTCATCTGAAAGCGTGCAAGAATTCGCAGCACGCATCAACAAACTAGGAACACAGATATTTCATTCAAGTAACACGGTTCAAAACAAAGAGGTGCGGAACGCTAATGACTAATTTTTACAGTCCCGTTTTATCAGTGGTTTGCGAAACGATATTCGCAGATTCGTTTTGGCTCGAGACCCCAATAATCTAGAGGAATCGATAAACGCTGCGTTGATAGAATAACAAAACGTTAAACTGAATCAAATTGCAAATGACGAGAGAACTGGTTTGTCGCCTTTACAAACAGAAACATCGGTCATTTCGGCATTGACAAACAAATTTAAGGGTCGAGCGTTTACAAGAGGCCAGTTCAGTTACGGCTCGCAAAACAGGTGGGGGTCTTTTTCGCAGAAGGGAGACTGTCCTTAAATGTTTTTATTGTTGCTTTGAGGGACATAAGCAAGCGGAGTGTAGGAAGAGAAGGGTGAAAGAACGAACATTGAATTACCAACTCCCCTGCGAAAACGCCGCGGGCGAATTTTCTGTTTCCCGTCAACCAAACACTCATTCTTTCGACCAACGACGCGTCCATTTCCACGAATCTGCTTTTCGCGATTATTACGCAACCCCCAGGCATTCGGCAAGCGTTTCACAGAGCAGTTCCCGTGGTAGATGAAATACAGCTGGTTTCAGACGCAATACGAGAAACGATAATTTAAACTTCCGCGGAGAAAGCCGATTTTAGATATTATACAATTGGTAGAAAAACGGTTTTCTCCTATAAAATCTAGAGACAATAATTTCGATCTATCTATCGTCAGCGCTAGTGTGCAGGATTATAGATTTAGAATTTTAATTGACACAGGTGCGTCCGTTTCATCAATGTCCAATTCACTTTTCACTAAAATAAAAAACGAAAATTTTAAGTAATTTAATGTTTCAATTCAAATTAAAGCGGTCAGTGGAGATACAGTAGAAATTATCGGTTGTTATGAAATACAATTGTCATTTGGGGAATTTTAATTTCAACATATTTTTTTTATAACGAAGCAAGATATTAATGATAATTATTGCGCTATTTTGGGATACGATTTTCTGAAATTATGCAATGCAGTTTTAGATATGGGTAAAAATCATTTATTAATTAATAAATTTTCAATTCCGCTTATCAATTTTTCACTTCCTCCGCGTACCGTTCAGACTAATTTTATTCATAGATTTTTAAAACACAAAACGTGTGTAGGTCCTCATTCAGTAACAAATGTTCGTATCCACGTCTCAACACTGCCTAATTCTAAGTCTTCGGCTACTATTCAGAGTTCAGCAAAGTTATAAAAAATAAAAACATCCACTTAACTACTTCGCAAATTAATATCGATCCACAAACAAATGACACCATTCTAAAAATTAGAAACGATTCTGATAACATAATCACCCTTAACAAAAACATGAAAATAATTACTGTCAATAATTACGAAGACTTTTATTCCGATTTTCCCGTTTCGCAAGATATTCTACCCCCTCACGGAGAAGGAATTTAACCTTTCAGGTTTGGACAGCAAAATAAAAAATAGATTATTTCAACTTTTAATTTCGCACAAAAGTGCTTTCGCTCGCTCTACGGTAGAATTATCTGCGGCCGCTACTGAGCATCATAGAATTAGTCTGCAACATGATTATCCCATTATCCCAACATGATTATCCATCATGTCCGATTTAAGAAACGAATTTCAACGTCAGATAGCAGATTTAGAGAAGGCAGGGATTGTTTCAAAATCTAATTCTCAGTACAATACTCCGGCCTTGTTTGTCAAACAAAAAGAAAAATGGCGCCTTGTTTTAGATTTTTGGAAACTGAACGAAATAACTTTGACTCAAGACTTCGTTATTTCAACATTGGATGACATTTTGCATGAAATTTCGGGTTCAAACTATTTTTCGACTTTAGACATGAAGTCAGCATTTAATCAAATTCCACTTCACTTTGCAGACAGACATAAGACGGCTACTCCCGACGGTGACAAATATGAATTTAATAGACTTTGTTTCGGTTTAAAAAACTCGCCTAAAGCATTTCAATCAATTGCGCAAGAGGTTTTGGGAGATTTATTACACAACGGAGCCTTGGTTTATATAGATGACGTTATTTTATTTACTAAAACTATAGATGAACATTTCGAATTATTGGGTAAGGTTTTTTAACGCTTTGAAAGAATTCACTTAAAATTTAATCCGAGTAAATGTCAATTTTTAACAAAGAGTTGTAAATTTTTGGGGTTTGTAGTAACGCCGGAAGGTATCCTTATAGATAAAGATAAGTCCGTTTCAATTAACGAGTTTCCAATTCCAACGGATCAAAAACAAATTAAATCTTTCTTAGGGTGTTGTAATTTTTATAGAAGATATATTAAAAATTTCGCAAAACGAGCACTTCCGTTAACGAATCTTTTGAGAAAAGACACTCCATTCGAGTGGACATCTCAAACGCAGGAGGCATTGGATGATATTAAGAAAGCCATATTGAACCCACCGGTCTTAGCACTACCCGATCCAAACGCAGAATTACAAATCACGACGGACGCTTCATCTCGCGGCATAGGGGCAGTTTTAGAACAAAAATACCTAACTCCGAAGTCAAACCTTTATATTTTTTTTCAAAGAAATTAAATCCCTCGCAATCTAAATATAACGCAACGGTTTTGGAATTCTTCGCAATAAATACAGCATTGAATTTTTTAGACCTTTCTTGTTGGGTAGAAAATTTAAAGTTTTTACTGATCATAAACCTCTCGCAGGATTTCTTTCTAATAAAAATCCTTCTTCCAAAATTTTGCGTTGGAAATTGGCTCTGGAAGAATTTAATTACGATATACACTACATAAGGGGTTCCTTAAATTCAGTCGCAGATCATCTTTCCCGTTGTATTAACAACATCACACTAGCTTTACCTGACTCTAAAGATCTTATTAAAATGCAGCATGAGGATCCTGTTTTAAGTCATATTATGCAAAAAATTGATCAAAATGACGTTAGCCCACAAGTCAGCAACTATTTTATTAATGGGGAAGGTTTGTTATGTCATTTGTCCAAGCGCCCGTCCAGGTCACCCAGGTCTAACACCACTAGAAAACAAGTTTGCATTCCACATTGTCTTAAAGCTAGAATTCTCGAATCTGTCCATTCAGAATATGGAGGGCATCTTAAATTTTTTAAAACATATCATCGACTCAGCGAAAACTTCTTTTGGCAGAATATGTACAAAGATACTAAAAATTTTGTTCGTTCTTGCACCGTATGTTTATCTCGAAAAAACGCTTTCAAAATTCCGCCAGCACCTCATAAACCAGTAGAACAACCGGGAGAAACGTGTCATGTTGATATTTTCGGTTCTTTAAAGACTAAAGGTAATAGCTATGTTTTATCTATGATAGATGCATTCACAAAATACATTCATATTGTTCCACTTCCTGATATTAAGTCGAGTACGATTTCTAAAGCTTTCTTTGATAACTACATCGTACACAGGGGTTGCCCACATAAATTAGTCGTAGATAACGCTACATATTTCAAGAGTTCTGAATTTGTTGAATTTTGCAGAGTCATGGGCATTCATAAAAGACACATATCAAGTTATTCCGCTCACGTCAACGGGAGGGTAGAGAAACCCAATCAATCGCTAGCCAATATCCTGGCATCAATTTCGCAAAATACAAATGACTGGGATGAGCAACTCCCGCACACCATGTTAGCATTAAATTCAGCGATCCATGAAGCTACATACACTTCGCCCTTTTTCTTAGAACATGGCAGGGATATTCGATTATCTTACACTTACGAGAAAAACTTCGACACACCACAAAATAAGTATGAATATGTCGAGAAACTTTTACCGCCTTTAGAGCTAATTTTTAATAAGGACTTAAATAATCTAAAAGAGCACAGGAGGCATCGCATGTTGATCTGAGTATGAGAGCGACAAAGCAACATCATTATGATTACAATATCGGGTCCTTGTGTTTTATTAAGACGCCTAATATCAAATCTAATTTAACTCCAAAACTCAGACCTAAGTTTGAAGGTCCTTACAGAGTAATAGAGCGTTTTTCTAATGTCAATTATAGGGTTCAACATGTAGAACAATTGAGGAAGAGATTTAACACACATGTCAATCGGATGATTCCATTTATTAAGAGATTCTCGTATTTGCACTTAAATAATTTAGATGAGTTGCAATCAGACGAGACGGAGGTTAAGGGTATTGTTCCAAGTCCACGGTATAATTTAAGGGCCCGTGCAGGCAATTCGGGTTATTAATTCACTTACCGCGCTAAAATTTTTTTATGAGGAAACTGAAAATTTTTTTTTACAATTTTTACGCTTCGTCGTCACTTTGAGAGTACACAACTAGGAATGGTACCTGTTTCATCGTTGCACCTCGTTTTATGTCATGTTTGATGTTTTAGTGAGATAAAACTTTGTACTCAGTTATTTAATGAATTCTAAATTAATTTTTTTTTATGCAATTTGTTTCTTGTCTTGATTGGATGCTTAAATGAGATAATGTTGTATGTGGTTAATATCAATTTTAGCTCTAGATAAAATATTTTTTGATGCTATGTGTTTTATGCAATATATAAAATTTGTTGTTTGTAATAGGATTGTTATTTAATTTTGCTATGCGATTCATGTATGTACGTCAATTTTAATTTTATAAATTTTAAGCTTTAATTCATGTTTGCAACAAAAATCAAATTTTGGGGTCTTTTGGACACCTGTCACGAAATTTGAATGTTGTTACTATATATACATATTTGACATTTTTCATTTGTCAAATAATTTTGTGTTGCGGTTACTATCTAGTATTTTAAATTTTTTTTATACAAAAGGTTTTTTTTGAATAAGTTAGTTCATGCCGACTTGATTGTGTATAACTGTGTACTTTTCTTGTTAAATTTTGAGTTTGCATAAAAGATTATTTTTTTTTGGTGGCGGCATTTTGTTAGAAGCAATTTTATTGATAAGTTGTGCTGGTGTATTAATTTCAAGTGCCTGTGTATTACTGAATTGAGATCTTTGGAATTTATGCTTGTTAAAATATGGATAGAGGTGGTCGTTTGAATTTTTTTTGTCCTTAAGAAATTATGTTGACTCTTTACTTTGTTTTGCTCAAGTTGTTTTGTTCTGTCATATGATTGCTAATTTTAATTTAAAACTTTTCTAGTGTTTCGGTTAGGTGTTTCAATGCTGATTTAATTTTTTTTGTGTTTGTTTTGCTACAGATTTGGAATTTTTTTTGTTTGCTTAGGGCTCTACTTAAATTGTGGTTTGGTTAAATGAATATGCAGTCAATAATTTTGTCTCGCTTGTGTGCTAAACTGTACTAGGAATTGAATGTTTTGTTTGATGTCGAGATAGTACTTCTGTTGGTTTAGGTTAAATTTGTTTTATTCATGGTAGCGCTTGGGTAGATTATTGAATTTAGTATTGATATTAATTTAATTTTTTTTTGGTTTTGGATTTTAATTGTAGTTTTGCATTGTTATTTGGAAATAAGATTTTGGTAAGATAATGGTATTGTTAATTTTTATGCTTTGTGTACGCGTAGTTGTGTTAGCTTTGAGTTTGGTTTTGGCGAAGAGGAGAATTTTGATT
Organism: Trichonephila clavipes; assembly: GCA_019973935.1. NCBI lineage: Eukaryota > Metazoa > Arthropoda > Arachnida > Araneae > Nephilidae > Trichonephila > Trichonephila clavipes. The sequence continues at coordinate 208,117 of BMAU01020437.1, forward strand.
TAGTATTGTTTGTTTTAGATATTGAGTTTGATAATTTTTTTTGGTTTGAAAATGTTGAAGATGATTAGGTGTGGATTTTTTTGTTTTATTAATTGTTAAAGGAGTTAGATAAGTTTGAGTTAGGGATTTCGTGGAATATTTGAAGAAGTTATTCGAAGGAGATAGATAAATTTTAATTTGATGAATTTGTTGAATAATTGGGAAAGTTTTTTTTATGGAGAAAGATAAGTTTGTGTTCAAAGTATGTGGTAAATTCTCTCTCTCGAGAGTTGTTTGATATGGAAATGGAAAATTTAGTTGTAATAATTGTACGGTATATTTGAGATAGTTGTTTTGATGTAGAGAAGGTAATTTTGAGTTGAGGATTTTGGGCGATTTCGAGTAAATAAGTTAAGGAATATAGATAAGTTGAATTAATGATTGTGTGGTATATTTAAGAATGTTTTGAGATGAATATAGGAAAGTTCGAGTTGAGGATTATGTGAGATTTTGTGTAAATAAGTTGATGGACATACATGGGTTTTAGTTAATAGTATTGTGGATGAGTCGATGAATTATTTGGAAGTTGCAGATACGTTTAGTTAGTGTCATAGAGGTACAGGATATGAACGATCTGAGGTAAAGGCATTTTTGAATGATTGAGGAATCAGTCTAAGGTTACTGAGAATTTTGGGTTAATGTTATAGAATGATATTTGAGTAATTAATTCGATGATTATCGATAAATTGAGTTAGCGGTATTGTTGAAAATTGAGGATTTTTGTTGTTTTTTTTGTATATTTGTTGCGAGTACATTGAAACATTGTGATGAGTTTTTTTAATTATTTAGAATTGATACATTGTATTACATGGAATGTTAAAAAGTTATGTTGATTAGTGAAGTGATATTTTTTGGGGGAATTATGTTTAATTATGTGTAGCACTTGTAATAATTTTTTTTTGCTTTTTTGTTTTAGTTAAATTACTTTACTCTGTATGTGTCGCCTCATATGTCATGGGTTGCATTATCAATTTTATGTTTATAATTTTTTTTCTGAAATTTTCAACTGCATTTGTGATTTCTGGAATTCATTTCTCAAATGGAAATTCGAATGTATTGAATGTAGAAGAAATTGTTTTTTTTTCTCCTCTCAAGATTTTTTTATAGTATTAATCGATATAGTAATTTTTTTTAACAATCGGATTTGCATTTTTTTCTTGATTTTCATTCTGTTTCTTGTGCTGGCGTTTGCGGCATGCAGCAAATCGTTTGCGCAGGGAATGGCATGTGCAAATTTTTTTTTTATGCTTTTGTAAAAATTTGGGGTGCATCCTGATCAAATGCACACTCATGGTTTGCAATTCTAAATTTAATTACATTAATTTTTTTTCTTAATTTCAATTGTAACCAATGCTTGTAGTGAATTTTTTAAATTTCTTAGGCTATTAAGCATTCTTAGAGGTTATAAATTTTTTTTTACCGTTTACACTATTCGCTTTAATTTATAGATTTTAATTTGCAAATCTGAATTTAATTGCATTTAATTTTTTTTAAAAAACTTTCAATTGTAACCAATGTTTGTAGTGAATTTTTTTAAAATTTCTTAGGCTATTAAGCATTCTCGGAAGTTATATATATGATTCTTACCTATGCACACCCGTCGCTTCAATTTCTAACTTTTCACTTTAAATTATTTTTTTTTACAAAAGATTGTTATCGTTGCTCTTAGTGAACCATTGCAATTTCTTGCTTTGAGTACTGTTGAAATGTAAAATAGTAAAATTTTTTTTCGATGGTCTGAGACATGCACATCATATTAGTCGTGTCAGGATTTCGATGTTATACGATTATGAGGTGTCTGTTTCTTGGTGCCACGTTTGTATTGATTATACATGTTTTCACTAGTACTTTTTTCTTATCACAAAGTATTTTGTTCGATGCTCATATGTGGGGTTATTGTGAGTATTGAAGCTGTTATATATGCAATTTTTGAATTTATTATGGGTTACTCGTCTTAATTTTTTTTTATTATTTAGTGGCACATGATTCTGTGTGATTATTCAATTATTTCTATTTGTTATTTATATATGTTGTCCTTGTGAATTGTTTGGTGACCCATCTCTCATTCGATAAGTATTTGTTCGGAACATGAATTTAATTGTAGTTGTTAGTAGTTGAATTTTTTTCCCTTTTCTCTCTCTCTTCGCAACTTTTAAGGAATTAGGATTAACGTGCAGTTTTCTTGTTGGTTATTTTTTTTGTGTGTGCAAATTTTTTTGTTTTAAAAAAAATTTTTTTTGTAGACAATGCTTCTTGAATTTTTTTTTACGTTTGAGTGATGGGAGGACGAGATGGGGACCTCGGGTATCTGAAAGCCCTGTGGAAGAGTGGGAAATTTTGTTCTCCCTATTTTATATACTCTACTAATACTGGCTCTCCTACGAGAGTGTTCGTGTTTTCTGTCTTTCAGGACATCAAGCCACGGTTGTTTCCGGTTGTATCACGAGATTTACCCCGTCGAGAGTCAGATCTCTGGATGTACCCCCTTGCACCATGAGCAGAACCCCTACAAGATTCAAACAACACCGGGTTACTACTACAAGACCGATGAACTGTTACGCTGTTTCAACAAGATTAGGACGCTCCAGACATCGTTTCTTTTCTCTCTCCCATCAGGACGTGGACAGCCGTTCGTGACCAGGAGTCCGTGAGTGCCTGTTGAAAGGAAGACGAGACTGTTGGAACTCCTGAGATGTATATATTTTTTTGCACTTCGATACGGACATTTTCCTCAATGAATTTTTCTTGTGTTGGAACTGCTGCTGCTATTGCATTTTGTATTTACATTTACTACAATGAATTTTTTGTGTTTTTGTTTATTTCTAGTTTTGTTAATCTGAAAGAGGGGAGGAGTGATGGGAGGCCGCCGGCCCCTGAGATACAGTTTTAATTTTTGCATTTGCCCTGTTTACAGGAAATAGGGATTACACAGGAATGTGGGTGCGTCGAGGTTCAACAAACCTTATGGCCGGCAAGGTTGTGTTCTTACGCGGACTGTTGAGTTCAATCAGGGTGGTAGATTTAATGGTAATGAATCCATAGCGGATTCTTTTTGAAGTGGTGCGGCCAGCTTTAAAAGCACGTACATGCGAATTCTCGAGGCTTTTTTCCCTCTTACGTCTACCAGAAAAACCTCCCGTCGGGAAGCGAACTCGTTGCCCGAGGTCACCCCTCCGTCCGCTCCTCTCCTCTCTCTCAGATAAGTACTACCCTTGTAAAATTTTAACGTTTTTTTGCCTATATGTTAATCAATAAATATAATTGTTTATCACTATACGATCAGTATTAATTAGTTTCATTAATTTATCATTTAGAATTAATTTTAACTTAAGTCATGATGCGATGTTAAATTAATAATCTAGGTTTAGGTCAGGGAAATTCAATGAACCAACTTTAGCGTCGCATTAGTTCCAATAGTGGTTTTTCCATGCGAAACTTCACAACAATTCGTTTATCTATTGTTATGCTTATAAATATTTCAGCCCAATAAAAAAAGAACTCGGATGTGAACCAAGATGGTTCATATCCGAAGTTATATGGATTATGGATGCAAACGATGTAGATGATGTTTGCATAAACAAATCCATATGATGGTTATACGGATTTGTTTATGCAAACGAGAAGCACTGCATTTAAAAGAGTAGGGTTAGCATTATATACCGGTTAGTTGCTGGCGTTAGCGCATGTATATTTCTTCTATAACAGCGTTAGTCTCGTTATTTAATAGCCACTTATTGTATATATTATATATATATATATATATGTATGTATATGTATACATATAGTGACGTAACGGATTATATTAGGGCCCCCCTGAAAAGTTGAGTTTTGAGTCCCAAGGATATTACAAAGGTTGGCAAAGCCATAGGCTTTGGGCCCCCGCAATGTGGGGGTTGTGGGGGGTGTACAATACGCCACTGTATATATATAGAGAGAATTTTGACAATCTCTCTCTCTCTCTCTCTGTATATATATATATATATATATCTATATATATATATATATATATATATATATATATATAAACACACACATATGTACATATAGGTAATATTTTGATTAAATCTCCAACTCTGTAAATGTAGAATCTACACTCATGTCCAAAATTATGTTTGCAAACATGAAATTTGTGAAAACTCATGAACTACAATATTTACTGTGTTGCCTTGGAATTTGCCACAGTTACATATTACAGTATCTGAAAGAATATAGCAACATGACAATATAGAAAAGATTTTAATTATGAATAAGTATGCAAGTCATATCAAAACGTGGGAAATCATGGATCAGATATAAATTTTATTACCTTGGTAAAAGTCTGTCTAATGAGGAGTATGACAGCTATACAAGTCTTACAATGAGTTACCATACTGTTTATGAGGGAATTAATAAGTATTTGTGTCAACAAAGCTACGGAGCCATTGTTCGCCTATGTCGTCATGCGCGGAATACGAAATAGTGATCCTTTTCAGATGTTGATGCTCTGTGGCGATCTTGGCCGATGCTCCTGGTGATAGCACTTCTTGTTTGGAATTGATTTCAAAGCCATGAGACCACTTTCGGTCCCCCTTGTAACCATCAAACCACTCCGCTTGAGATTAACTACTAGCTTCAAGCCTGCCAAAGGCTCTCCATTTCAAGGAATAATCGAAACGATAATGAAAAGTCATTCTCTCTGCAAACAGACTAACTTGTTTGAGCGTTTATTAATGTCACACTATAAATGAAAATACCTTGTAATTTTGACCACAGACCTTGTTATTCTGAACCTCGGTCAAGATAGGAGGATGACATTCTGAGCTGGTAATCTTCTATTCAAACTCCCCCCGTCGCCGGGAGGACATTGAACTTCGATAAATTTGACATGTATCAGCCTCTCTGCACAGAACTCGTGAACATAACCATCAGGCTACTGCGGCCAATTTTATTTGTGCAGTTTCCAAAATATAATTAATAAATTAATGTGTGATCAGTATGGTTTCCTGAATCCTTTCGGACAAGACTACTCACAAAATGATTTCCAAGTAAAATGCAACGGTTCGGCGTTGCACGGGCTTTCTCTACTTTTATAAATTGTCCCTTCCCTTCTCAAAATCAGCACTTCCAATAATCTTTTTCAAAAATGCATTGTTCTTTTTACCCTCTTCGCTTAGCCCAGCGTTGCTCGGGATTTTACCGAGTGTATAACTAACTCTTTAGTACCTCTTTCGAAATTTTTTCGTTTCTTTTCTTTGTCAGACAGGTTTATTCCCCCCCCGGTGTTGTAGGAACATTTTTAAATGCATAACATATTATCATGGAAATTCCTCTTCCCCTCTCGCTATCAGAGCTCTCGAGTAAGTGAACAGTGGGGCTTTAATATTCACTCACTCACTTTGCAACTTTTTAGGCCCCAGAAGGGATATGTACCTTTTTTTAAAAGTTGTATGTTGAAACAAGAGAAAAAAGCAGATATTTTTATAATTACAAAATTCCACAATTATATAAAATGTTAAATTAAAATTGGGAACTTTTTTTAAATGTCCGATACACAGGAAAAAGTTTAATGCAATTATTTTTACAAATGTAGAAGAAATAAAAAGAAATTGAATTTGATAAGTAGTTATTAAATATATTTAAAATTTGAGTATTTTTTATAAATTCGTAAAAAAAGTTTTCGGCATTTTATTTTTTTAAATCACAAACTCGAAATGATCAAAGTATGAGTTTTTTAAAAATCATTTTCATATAAACGCAGCAGCAATATTGATTCATTTTAGAAAAAAATCATAAAATATGTAAAGAATCATTGTTTTGTAAAAAAAAACATTATGCATCGTGACGAAGTAAATTACTTTTCCAATTCATGCAATTCTTTTTATAAAGGAAGAAATTATAAAAAATTTGAATTTGATAAGTAGTTATAAAATATTTAAAATTTGTGTATTTTTAAAAATTCGTAAATAAAGTTTTCGACGTTATTCTGATCCAACATAATGGACGATGCACTTTTTAATTAACAAAAAATTAATTTAGTAATAAAATTATAGAAATAGTTCTTTTAAAAAAACATATATATATTTATTAAAATCAAATTTCTATAAGTAATATATAAAAGAAAAATTTATGGATAGCTATTGAAACGATTGCTTTTTCTGAACGTTTGAATGTTTGATTAAACATAGAAATATATATATAAGTTATCAATAAAATCAGTATGGGGGGGGAAAGCCTATATATATATATATATATATATATATATATATATATAAAAGAAATATGTATTATTTATCAAAAACAAGAAATAATAGATAAAGAACATAACAAGAACATAACAATCCCTTCAGATGGATAAGGGAAACACTGTTTTATTTTTCATTCACTGAACTGTAATGAGTGATGCTTCCTTTTACAAGTATTGCACAATAATTTTGATTTGCGTCGACTGTATATATATATATATATATATATATATATATATATATATATATATATATATATATATATACAGTCGACTCTCGATAATTCGAACTTTCGATAATACGAACCTCTCGCTAATTCGAAGTATATGCTCAGCCCCTAGAAAAACTCTTTCTATTTCGAACTAAAACCATACGTTTTGGTACTCTCAATATTTCGAAGTAAAATTTGTGACTGGCCAGACTACAACACGCGATAATTCGAAGTTATCCTTTAAAACTCTCGATAATTCGAACCTTCAATATTATGAAGTTAGATTCACTTCCTGTACCTAATTATCTCACGAGCGGTTTTTTTTACTGAACTTATTTTCAGTTCAAATTGTGCATGTTGATAGAATAACTATACTTTGTTTATTATATTTCCGGTATTTGCTAAGCAGAATGTTGATTTATTCCTAAGCCATCTGTTTTTTTTTCTTTTTCCATTGATACCCAAGCTTCAGATGGATAAGGGAAACACTGTTTTATTTTTTATTCACTGAACTGTAATGAGTGATGCTTCCTTTTACAAGTATTGCACAATAATTTTGATTTGCGTTGAGATTTTATTTATTACTAATAATGAGTCACATTTAAACAGATGTTTTTTTTTTTTAAATAAAGCACTCGAACTACATCCAAGATAATTCAGCAGAATCGTTTTATGGCAGAGTATTGAAAGCGAGAAATAAAACCTTTATATAAAAATGTACGAGGCAAAGACAGAAGAGACAGGGATTTAACTTTATTCTATTATTTTTTAAAAAAAAGAGCGGTAATGTGCCACTAAGAATTGCTCCACGTGCCATAGTTGTCGACCCCTGCTATTAAGTATACCCCGTAGGTCAGTGTGAACTGTGAATACAACTTGTGTTCGTTTTAGATGTTCCAAATTTTAAATTAAAAATATTATTTTACTAAAGTTGTGGTGATTTGCGTTTCCTACCTGTTAATTTCGATAAACCTTAGGCCACTACTTTACACTTCACCTTAGTGTCGACTTATCACCTTGAAAGGAACGACATGTCTTCTTTTAAAAAGTACAAGTGCTTAAAACAACTTCTGAAAAGAAAAAGGTAATAGAATCAGTTGAAGAAGGTGAGAGGAAGGTCGATGTAGCCAAAGCATTTGAAATCCCACTGAGCTCACTCTCCACTATTCTGAAGAATAAAGAGAAAATCTTTAGTGCATTTTCGTGTAGAGTGAGAAAACGCGTTAGTAAAGGTAATTTTCCACGTCTGAACAGTGTTTAGTTTCATGGATGAGACAGTGTCGAGGACAGAATATTCCGATGGGTGGCTCTTTATTGAAGGAAAAGGCTAAGGCATTCGCCAAAGAATTAGGAATCGAGTTTTCAGCCAGCGAGGGATGGCTTACAAATTTTAAGAAAAGGAATGGGATAGTCTTCAAAAAAATTGCGGGGATGGACGGCTCAGAAAAGATTACTCCTGTCGTCATAGGAAAATCTGCAAAACCTCGGTGTTTCAAGGGCATAAACTCGTTCCCTATCAAATACCGCTCAAAGAAGAAGGCATGGATGACCACCGAACTCTTTAATGAATGGTTGGTCTCACTGAACTCGGATATGAAAAGAGAAAAACGACATATTCTCTTATTTTTAGACAACTGTACTGTGCACAATAACGCACCAACTTTATCAAATGTGAAGCTTCAATTTTTCCCTCCAAACTCAACCTCAAAACTTCAGCCACTCGACCAGGACATCATACATAATTTTAAAACTTTTTATCGGCATGAAGTTGTTAAAAGTGTTTTGGATAACCTCGAAAATCAGCAGCATGTAACTACTATTTCTATTTTAACAGCTTTGATCATGATTGACAAGGCTTGGAGAGCTATTACTCCTTTGACAATTCACAACTGTTTTAAAAAGTCAGGCTTCCCCTCACCGAATCTGGTTGATATGAACAATACACTCACTGAATTTAAAGCCAAACCATCCTCTTGGGAAGCTCTTCCAGAACAAGATTTGACGTTTGATGACTACAAGTTGGTTGACACGGACATTGCTGTAGGGGAGCTCTATCTGACGCTGAAATTGTGGTTTTGGACCACAATAATACAGAAAGTGACGAAGACGAATCGGAGGAGTTGACTCCGGCTACTCTGTCAAAAGCTAAAGTGTCATTAAACAAACTACGCAACTTTTTCCTTCAAAATCATGTTGATGCAGACATTTTACAGGCTTCATTTGTTCTAGAAAAATCTATTGACAAAGTTAGATTGAATGCTTTAAAACAAAAAAAGATAACAGATTTTTTCGACAAAAAGGATTAATTATACATAGTATGTATATTCTTTTAATAGTTCTTTTCAAAATATAAGTATTCTTTTAATATAGGACTTTTAACTTCTGTTTTATTTTCATACTGTATAAAATGTACTTTAAAAAATTGTGTACAATTGTTGCTTTATTACATAGTTTTAAATTTAAATGTGCGTTAGAAAAAAAACTTCTCTTCGTGTATTTTGGGAGTTTTTTCCTACCCTCTTGATAATTCGAAGTTTTTCATTGGTCCCTCCAACTTCGAATTATCGAGAGTCGACTATATATATATATATATATATATATATATATATATATATATATATATATATATATATATATATATATGACAGGCCCCAGGCCTGCTGGTAAAAAAGAGGAGGGCATCATCTTCACAATATTCCTTTATTACGCCTTCATCATATATAATCTAACATGGCGGACCTTTTGCCGCGCAACCGGGCGTTACCAAATACAACATCGCAGCGAGGAGACACCAGCCAAGTCCTTCCTTAGTATGCGTTCGCCTTCGTCAGCGCTCGTTGCTCCTTTTAACAGGCTTGTTTACTCATAAATCCTTACGCGATGGTAAAGAGTTCGCTCTATTTTCATTTATTACTTCCTTAATTTTGAACCTAAACTTTTCAAACCTGACATATATATATATATATATATATATATATACATATATATACTGAAAAAATTATTCAAAAAGAAAAAAAACTATCTGATAAAAATATTTTTATATTTTATTTTAATTTTAACGTTTTTCATTCCACTGTGTTTAGTTGTTGTTGTGGCTAATGCCACCTGTCTGATGTAGTCAGAACGAGGTCCACGAAATTCAAAGTGTCAAGGGGCTAGAAGTATGCCCATCGTTGACCTTGGCCTTGAGCACCATACAGGAGACAGTACGAATAAGCTCGGCAAAATTCCCCGAAGGGACGATAGATGGCGACACCACCTATCTCCACCTCCACAATTTTGCACGGAACTGAAGGGGAGGGAAATATTCTCCAGTCCCCTGCACTCGTGATTCAGCCCAGAAGACTTTCGAACCCACTGATTAAACGAGCACGTACTCCGTTTGTACTCGGAGGGTATTTGGTAGCATCGGGCATCGAACCCAGCCCTTCCATTCTGGAGTCCGATGCTCTAACCACTAAAATACCCTCGGCCAATGTGTTTAGTAAATTATTTAGACACGTATCTAACAAACAAACAAAAAAGTATGTTATACAAAATTAACATGTAATATGAAGAAAACTATCAGTTTTCTTGCATTCTTTAAAACATTTATCTGTAATGTGTTATGAATTGAAAACTTCTATAAACATCAATTAACGTAAGTGATGAGAGCAGAGAAATTTGCCTTTCAAAAACCTCCAATAGAGAGACCTTCTCTATTGAGTAAGTATGGGCGCAAAACTTTCACGCGTACCCTCAGAGTTGATGCGTACCTTAGCACAAAACAGAGCTTTTCATGAAATATTTAAAAGAATTTTTTAAGAGCATAATTTTGAATTTAATGATTTCAACTTTAACACATCGATTGCAAAAAACGGTAATTTTTAAACAAAAACAATGCTTAAATATTTCTCGCAAAAAGGGAAAAACACGAAAAACAGAATTTTTTTATAAAAAAAAACTGTAATTTTTAAGCACTTTTTAAATTTTTGTACAGATTGCGGACAATATCGTTCTACACTAGGGGAAAAAAAGTTTCGTGAGATTATTTTTATATATAAAGAAGGTATTAAGCATTTGCCGTTTTAATGATTTTAAGAAATTAGAGAGTCTATATTATAATATACAAGTGCTCCAAATTTGCCCTCTCAATACACGTCACACAAAAATATCAGTGATTTTGGACAATTAACCCATTAAAAACAATTTTGAAATTTTTCTGAAATTACCTTTTTTTTTTACTGAATTTTGTGTTAATGTAGATTATTGCGAACAGCAATTTGTCAAGTTATTCCTTTAAGGGTAAATAGAAAATTGAAAAATTTTATATTAAAATTTTGAATATTTCTATTGCTCTTAGAAAGTAAATATCCTACAGAATCAAATGTCTACATGTAGAATCCTATTTGGTTTCATGATCTTAATTACTGATAAATATCATAGAACTGATCTAAGTACACTTCTTGGGTCAATATTTGTAAATACAACAAATTTATTCAGGACTTAAATTTATAAGCAGGATAGTATCAATACAGATGAACCTTTTAGACTTTAATAATTATGTAAAAATTAAAATCCAGAGTATTTTTATGCTTAATACATTTCCGCTGGGGTTGCATAGATTTCTTCAATACACTGTGTTATACTTCAATAATATGTGTATAGTCTATATGTGAAACTTAGACATCAAAATTAATGAATTTTAATTTTGATAACCCTTGTGCAAATACCAATAAATGTTATCCATAGTAAAAAAAATTGTACATCTGAGTGACAAATTTATACCAGTCAAATTCTGAAAAATAGATCTGTTGTGTTAAGAAATCCCTATACTACATAATAAATAGATACACCTCACAAATATTTTATAATTTTTATTTTTTTGGTGTAAAAGAATTATGAATTCAAAAATGACATTATTTTGACCATACAGGAGAGAACAGGACTTTTATATTCAATATATATACACACAAATTTATCTTCCATAATATACACATTTTAATTACAAATTTTTAATGTCTTAATTTTTTACTACATTCAGAATGAAATTCTCGATAAATAATATCTTTTTACTGAATGGTGCTGCGAATAAAGGCTTTAAAAATGTTGCATAATTTTTTTTACTTATAACTTAACAAAAGGTAAATGGTAATTTGCATTTCTAATGTTTGAAAATGGTTTTTAATTTATCTTCAAGTATAAACAATAATGAACCTGTAGTAAATTAAGATATGTTTTCATTTCTGTAGTGAATGCTTTTCGAAATTTGTTTCCCAAAAGAATAAAATTATATAGTGATACATATTTGTCTCTCTCTCTCTCTATATATATATATATAAGACATTATATATATATACATATTTGTCTATATGTATAATACATTATATATAGAGAGAGAGACAAAAACTTGTTTTAATATATGACATGTAGGGTTACATATCAGATTCTTCTGTTTTTATTTTAGATAATTTAATACAGAAATATCTATTAACTACTCTAAAAATGAGTAAACTAATTAAAATTTAAGTTAACTAAATATATTTTATCTTTTTATGTATGTTCTCTATATAATTTAATTTAAAATAAACAAAAAATATTTACATTCCTGTATATATCTATCCAAATTCCTTTTAGCAGAAGTTTCTTTTGTGAACACAAAAATAGTATAGGAATGGAGCTGGCGACGATTTCTAAAAATGTTTGGTATTGAAAACAAGATTATTCAAAGTGGTCAGAACATAATAAGTGAGGAGATGGTTTAAAATCCCTACGCTTCATCACGTTAACTAAACACTCGAATTTTTTTACCGGGATATTAAAAACAGATTTTTTTCCTATACAATTATCTGATCTTTTACTGTAATCGAGTTATAATGTAAAAGAGCAAGAGCAAAATAGTACACAAAAGAAGTGCTAGGTTAGAGTTAAGCGGGAAACAAACCAAAACATATTCACGTGCTCTCCTCATCAAGTGATCATGACGTCACATGAATCAACCTCATTACAGTGTAAGTAATCATGGTTAGAGATGTTCTTAGTTTTGCAGGTGAAAAGAGTGAACTATTTTAGCGGCATTCCCTAGCTACGTCAATTGATGGAATGATCAAGAGACGAAGACGCTTGAGCTGATTGTGGTCCGTATTATTGATCACTCGTAGACTCTGAGAAAACTCAGAATCTCTATTAGTTAACATGAAAGTTCGTTGATGAAATCAGAATTCGAAGAATGTGATCGTGGCTCAAAGCCATGATGGTTGAAGAGGGGGATGGGGCGCTTGATCTCCAAAGAGGTCTTAATCCCCTATCTTTAAGTCATGATTAGAGTTTCGTTTCAGGAACCCGGACATCATAAGCTTTTTGTATTCCGAGGAATTATACTTCGTTCCCAAGAATTCCTAGTAAGGGCTTGGAGCTTAAAAAATCTATTAAGTACCTATTTTGGACGATTTAAACCTCGAACCTAAATTTTAGCTGACCTTACTGTGGCAATTTTGGATCGTTCATCTCGAACTTCCTGAAAGGAGGAATGTTCTTTACCGCAACAATGGAGTAAGAGAAAGAGTAACACTCAGGTAGGGTTGGTAAGAATTTTTACAGCTTGCCAAGGGAAACAGTAAAAATCCACGAAACTATTTGTCTTGATTAGATCCTGTCTGCATGTCGAATATCGCTTTGTTAGCTAAAAAGTATTTAGTTTTTAAAGGAATTGTATTTCGTAGTCTACTATCACGACATAATCTGATAAAAGTTCCGAGATTTTTATTTATATGCATAACGCAAGTACTAATACTTAAAACTATTTAATTTTTTAAAATTTTCTTTAGATATTTGTCTTTATTATGAGTTATTTAATTGAATACAAAATATGAAAAAGGGACTCCTCCTCCAAACTGTTTGAAAATATTTTTAAGCAATCTCACAACTTTTTTATTTATTAATTTCCTGAACTAAACTTTCGTGTGAGATTCTTACATGAAAATTTATTTATGTTTATGTAACAATAGTATAGTAATTCCATAAACAAGAAATCGGTTATACAAATAAAATCTTTTAAGTACAATAATTAATATTTTAACGTACGTAATCGTTACTTCAGCAAAAAATAAATTACCAAGTATTAATTAACATTCATCTCTTGGTAGCATTATTAGATAAATAATTGATTCAGCTTCGACTGATTAATTTTCAAGCACATGTGAGTCGGTAAAGAAACATTAGATTTTGTTATTATTTTTAAATGCAAATTTTTTGAGATTTTTAATTTACAAAATTTTTAATTGTAACATTTTTTCCATGTCGTTAACAATTTTTCCTCTTAGGACTAAAGGTGATAAGTTTCATTAAAATATTATAACTTTTAAAAGAAACGGGAAAGAATTGTCCTCTGTGTATATAATAAAATTGAAAATAAAAAATAGAGGCTGTGTGGGTAACAGGACCAGCAAAATAAAGGTAGTGTGATGTATTTATTTACTAGCTGGTATACCCGTTCTTCACACGTGTGAACTGAAAAATTAAACATCATAGATTGAAGGATAATGAAGTTTTTAATGATTTAATTTTACGTGAAATGCAAATTAAACAAAAAAGTTTTTGCATATCTCAGCTAAACAAAAAAAAAAAAAAAAAAAAGACACCTGTGTTAAATTTTAAGTATGTAGATATAATAGCTGATAAAAAGGATTTTTTTTTTATTTATAACTCCCCGTAACACTCTTGAGGGTCGATTTTTGAAAATACTTCCATAAGCTGATCTGTGCTCAGCAAAAGTAACACATTGTTAAAAGTTTTTATGCAGTGATCGCTTAAAATAGTGTAAATAATTTATATCTGACAGTGTAACACATTAATATTACTTTCTGTTGTATTTATTTTATGTTAAAATTGTAATATTCGCAAGCAACGCCGTTTCTTAAATTATAATGGCGATTCAATGAAAAACATAGTGAAATGTTAACGATAGAGTCAAAGTTGGCAAATGTCTAGCTACTTTCATAGCTCGAGGTTTATTAGAGCTTTGTAAGGCCTGCCGTGCAGGGGAGCGATGCACGTTAAGACTTTATCCACCGCATTATGATTAACTACAGTATTTTTCATACAATATATATTTTTGGATCACTACATTGAAAATTCAGGGATATACATAAACAAAATACTCCACTTTGGGAAATTTAATCCGTTAGAGCTAATAAATTAATTAATGATATTCCACTGTAAAATTAATTATGTACACCGTTCACTTAAAATAAATAGTCAAATCGTTTTCTAAGGTCTTCATTAACATACAAAAACATAAGACACTTAAATTTTGAAATAAACTATTTTTTCGGGACAAAAATAATAATCTTTGTAACCCACTGAAAACGCAATATCTGCTACAAAACTATTCCCTTTCCCCGCTAAAATACTCATCTGAGAACTCGTGCTGCCATATATCTTGAAAGAGTGGATTTCAAAGAATATTCCTGCTAAGTTGGTGTAGTGTGATAATTAGGTGAAGGGGGTGCCTGCTCAGGTGTCGTCCACGTCACTTGACCATGGTTCAAAATGACGTGGTCCGTTGCCATAAGCCCTCGTGTAGCTGAACAGTGCGACATTAATATTCACTCACTCACTCAGTCCAAAAAGTACAGTACAGTAATTATAAGTATTTTTATACTTAAAAATGCAATCTCTGCCTATTCAATTAAAATTATAGCGTTATAATTAACTACTAACCACAAACAAATTTTGAAAATTTGTCCAAATGATCCAGTGTGAAAGAGAAAGTTTATTTACTTTAAGTACCAGAACCGATAAAAGCATTTATTTTGAAAAAAGATGAATTTCTTACTACCAAATGTGCATAATAAAATCATTAAAAACATTCAAATAAAGAGAGATTTATAACAACCTCTCCCTTCAAAACTTAGTTTTATTCTGAAATAAAAAAAATTATGTTAAACACAGGAATTAATTAGAAGCGAGAGCCTTGCGTAGCCAAAACAAAAAGGGTTTCTTCACAAACAAAAGATAGATATATGCTGTCGTGGGCTTTTTTGCAGCGCACGCCAGAATTGCTTGAGGATGACAGAATTTTTTCCTACTTACTTGACAAATATCGTTATATTTTGGACACTTCACACAATATCTTTAATAATTATAGCCTATGTGTTATTCGGATGTATAAGCTATATTACTATAAAGTTTCATTAACATCCAATCAGTAGTTTTTGCGCGAAAGACGACCAAACATCCTCACAAACTTTCGCATTTTTAATATACATCTAGATTATAAACTTCAGTAAATTCATTTGCATTTGAATTTGTAATAATTTCTTTCTTCAGAGCAAGTATTTATTCCTCCGAAGTACTTCTTTTTGCAGTTTTCGTTTCGTTTTGTGTTTTCTAGCTCAATATATGAATGAGTATTAATTTAGGAATTTTTTTTTATATATATCTTTATTTTACATAATTATTATTGAAATTATTTAAAAATAACTTGTTTTTAAATTTTTTTGAAATTGTAATGTATTCCCTTGATTTCAGAGAGCGACACTTGAATTCCCGGGATTCCCCAGAAATCCCCGGGAAATCAGAAACCTTAGTCATGATGTTTCGTTGTCAATATTTCTTGTTTTTAGAGCCGTGTTATATAATCAATTCAATGTTCTTGATATTAATTCTGTATAACCCAAGGGACTGTTAATTCCAATATATTGGCTATACCAAAAATGCCCCCATAACTGACAAACTTTTTTTTTACCTGACACCGTAGATAGAAGTCAATTTTTTTCCATTAGTTTTTTTTATAGTATATGACTGGGAAAAAGGATCTTTCACTGATTTCAGTTCTTTTTTCGTTAGACATTATATTTTGTTTTTGTATGAAATAAAAAAAATATTAAGTTGGGGAAAAAGAAATCCATTATTTTTGCATGAAATTCAGGACTTTATTTAACATGTTTCGGATTGCCCGATTTGGGTCAAATATGCACCGTTTTGTTGTGTAATTTGTTACCATTATAAAGATAGCTTCATAATGCCTCTCGCATAGAAGTCTTGGTCCATTTTGGCGAAAAACTCTAGTAATCCATTTTCACAATCTTCTCTTGATCCTAATTTCTTATCACTCAGGAAGTTTAGCAATGTGAAAAAAAGGTGGTAATCGCTTGGTGCCATGTCCAGACTATATGGTGGTGGCATTAAAACTTCCCAACTAAGCTCCCAGAGTTTCTGGCGAGGTACTACAAACATGTGTGGCCTGGCGTTGTCCTGATGAAACACAACACCTCTTCTCTGGGCCAATTCTGACCGTTTCTGGTCAATCGCTAGCTTCAAACGGTCCAGTTGTTGACAGTAGAGATCTGAATTTAGTGTTTGGCCATACGGAAGCAACTCATAATAAATTATTCCTTTCCAGTCCCACACAATAGAACCTTCCTGGCCGTTAGTCCTGTTTTGGCCACCGTTTGAGCTGCTTCACCTCGATTTGACCACGATTGTTTTCGCACAGTATTATCGTACGTTACCCATTTCTCATACCCAGTCACCATCCTTTTAAGAGATGGGTCGATTTCCTTCCGCTTATCCAAGGCTTCGCAGATGGAAATTCGAGCCATCATGTTTTTAGTGCTAATTGGTATGACACTCACAAACATCGAACTTCTTTTTGAATCCAGCTTTGCGCAAAATGTTTACAATTTGCTTTAAGGTCGATCTTTAGCTCCTGGATGCTGCTGTGACTACTAACATACCGGTCAATTTGAATTATTTCTGTGACCTTATCGACATTTTCGACGACAGGCCTGCCTGTGCTAGGTGCATCTTTAACATTAAAAATGTCTGAAAGGAATCGACGAAACCAAAATTTCACGTAATTTACTGATACAGTATCGGCACCATAATCACCATTCACAATTTCAGCCATCTGGCTTGCATTTTCGCTTTAATCAAAGAAAAAAATGTAAAATGTACCGAATTTTCTCTTTGTTGACTTCCATTTTTAACACCCTGTAACTCACAAATGAATGAACCAAACAAAAAATGGCAAAAGAACTTTTTTAGTGTGAAATGTCACCTTGACAACGAGTATAAATTTGAAATTGTTTGATCGATACTTCAGGATATATCGACACTATAGCCATCTACCGAAAAAATAATGGATTTCTTTTTCCAAACCCGATATTTAGAAAATAATGTCGGTTTTTTAAAAATGACCTGCATTATTTTATTAAACTATTCCAAAAACATTACTTGCAGAAATTAATAAGCGGAAAATTTGTTCTCATTTTTCCACAAAAAAACATTGACATTCTTTCGTTGAATAAAAATACACAGGAAAAAATTGTTTTTATCAATTAAAAAAAATGTTTTTTAAAGTAAAATAAAAGTTTTTATTTCTACTATGTAGTCAATAATTTTATTCCCGTGGCAATAAAACTAGTTTTTCATTTAAAATAAATAATAAATTTTTCTGTATTCCCTAAAATTTCGTTGAAAGAAAATAATCCGGTGTAAAACTTTTTATTTCATTCTCATTTTTTATGAATCTCTGATCGAATACTATAAATATAAAGCTGTTTTTCTAAAAGATTTGTCAATAATACTGTGTTTGCGATATTTATAAAAGCACATTTAGGCACTTTATCGAATTAGATAGTAAGGATAAGGAAAGTAAGCCTTAATTTGAAAATAATTTACTGATAATGGATCAAAGAAAAACATTGTTTATTTTGTAAATCAAATAAACAGTATTTATATACAGGAAGATAAAAATGTTCCCATTAACGTTGACCTTAAGTATTTCATTATCATTAATGATCTAGAAAATCTTAAATGAATTAGTATAATTTAAATAAATATGTTTCTTCTTTTATTTTAGAGGAAAAATATCTTTTGGATATTATGAGTGTTAGGTAAAATATTACTCTTACTAAAATAGTATCATTTACCAACATGGTTTAAGGAAAGTAATTATCCGTTATAAATAACTTTCAAGGAAAACTTTATTACGTAAAAGTTTGTATAACTGTTAAGTAATTCACGAAAAACAGTCATATTATTCTTTATATTCAGTTAAGTATGAATAAAATCAGTGCACTAAAATGTACAATATGAAACTAATGCCATTTTATGATGCCCATTAAAATTATTGTTGTTTTACATGTTTAAAAGAAAACAAGAAAAAAAATTATTTTATGTCAATGCCTACTTAGGTCAACAAAGAAAATTTTTCTTTAGTTGATTAAATTTAATTAATGAATTAATATTTGAAAAAACTGTATTAACTTCAAGTGTCATCCGCTATAAGTTTAAAAAAATATATTTGAAGCTAAAACAAATTCCTTAGAAAAACTTACTGGTGACATCTATTGGTGCTAGTTCTAATCTAAGGAATAACGCAGAATAAATTTTAAATTAAAAAATAAAATTTAATTAATGAATTAATATTTGAAAAAGCTGTATTAACATCAAGTGTCATCTACTATATGTTTAAAAATGTATTTGAACTTCAATGGATGAATAAAATGTATTTTATTAACGATGGAAATTTCAGCAAGATATATTCATATATATATATATAGGGAGAGAGTGAGCTAATAGTAGTAAATGAATAAATTATGAGTTCAGTTAAAAATAATTCAGCATTAATTATTTACAATGTTAACATTTTCAGTATTAAATTACAAAGTATTATTTAATTTAACATATATAAATTTAAAATTGAAGTATTCAAAACTAAATTATTCTATATCAATGAATTCAATATTAATGGATTCAGTATTGTAACGTAGCCACTCCCAACAGCGGTCTTTGGCACAGCTTGGCCATAGTTGGCCCTTGCGCCATTAAATTTTACAGTCACTCACTCACCCAACAGCAATCGGCATCTTTGGTGGACCCGACACCCACACGTGCATCTTGCAGGTGCAGCGCAACCCCTTTTTGACCCCCGAGGAACCGAACACCGTCTACCGGAAGATGAGAGGGAGAGATGCTTTGAACTTACACGGGAGCGGTAGCCAACGGTTCCCCCTCTCACAAATTATTGGACTCTAACAATCTTTAATTAAGTTTATAATAACTTTAATGTATAATTCAGTAAATAATATTCAATAGTTGTGACATAAATAAATTCAACATTTAATTTAACCAAGAATACGCTACCGTTATTCTTTCAAACATTACGGTATTAAATAATGAATTCTATATTAATTTATGCAATAAAAATTAATTCAATTTTTATAAGTAATTAAAACTATGCTATCAGTTGTTAATTTTTGAAATAAGAATTCAAATAAATGAATTCAAGTGTAAGAGGATTCGATATTAAAATTAATTCAATATTGCATTATTTGAAAAATAAATAATAGTTTGAAACTAAAAATAGCTAGTTTTTTAAAAGTTATTTGAACCGTATGAAGGGGGAAATGATGGGTTTTCAATATCATTGTATATTTTTTTAAAAAGGAAGAGCGAATGGTATAAAAATAAATGCTTTTGAAGCTTTGTAACATTGTTTTTCTCGTGATGAACATACAGTTCGAATGCCATTTTTATTTTTTCTTTAAATTGTAGCTGTAAAAATATTTTTCTAGATATTTTAATGTGCTCCAAGTTTACATCGCATAAATTTAATCCGACTTTACAACAATATATTAATTTTTAAAAAATTTTAGCTTCAAAGTGGATGAGCAGCGCTATAAAATGTTATCTTTGAGCATATTAAATCAGAAGTTATTTTTTATCTGGCAATTATTAAAAAAATATGTCAGAACAACAATCACAAACATTGCATGTGAATGCTACTTTTTCATTTTGCTACAAAAAATCTACTCGAACAACTATTTCGCTCTTATTATTTACTACTATCACACTATTTTATATTACTATAATACACATATTACTTTTTGCCTTCACTTATACATATATCTGTGACAAAACATTTTTATTCAATAATACCAATTTGAGTTTTTTAAATACAAAATTCTAGAAGTTTCTTTTTCAAAATGTTTTCATCTTTTTTTTCTGTAAAATAAATAAGTAAATTTTTGGAACAAAAAATTCTGCTACTGGTTGCAATTATATAGAGCGATATGATATTAATTACTAGCTGATTTCTTTCTGGATGACGTTGTTGTCCCCCCACCCCCACCCTATAAAATGCTAAATCTCAAGCGAAATAGATTTTTTTTATTGCACAAAAATGTCTCTATACCTTCAAATATTTTTTCTCTCTGTTTAAAACAAACATATTCTCTAAAATGCATTTTCAAAATATATATCAACACATACACAGTAGTAGTAGTACAAATTACATAATGGTGTTTTGAAATCACCATAGACTTAAAGAACATTTTTTATAGAACTAGAAAGGATGTAGTAAAATATCAAACTTTAAGGGCTTTGTGAATATTCTGAAAAAAACAATCTCTAATATATAAGCCATCTTCCTTGCACATTTTTTATAAAAAAATCATAGCTTTTTATTCTCGAGTAATGTATTACTCATTCATATTTCATAATATAAAGTGCACGTGACACGCTCGAATCGATCACGTGAAGTATAGTATATCCAGTTAATTTCACAAGGGGAAATCAAAAGCCAGATCGAATATACTGGAAATAATATTTAACGGTAAAGATAGTGAAAAAAAATGAGCTTAAACCTTTTCCTTATTTAATTAAACACGAGTGTATAAAATGATTTGTTATCTTGAGGTGGGGCGGGATAAAAATAATTGGTTATCAAAAGTTTATTTGGAAACTTCTAAAAATAATCTCGATGCCGGTTGCGTTTAGCTCGTCTTCATTTGATCACGTGATATCGAAATAAATGATATGCTTTTCCCCTTTCATGTTTTTTTTAAATGATTATCATGAGATTAAAAAAAATAGTGAAAGGATTATTTCGTGTGATTGATAAGAAAGTGAACATTTTTTAAGAGAGAGACAATCTGCGCTTTTTAAGAAAATGAAATGTTGATTGAGTTTTGAAGAAGTTTCTAATTTTTCAAATAATAATAGAAAAAAGTTTTTTAAGTCAATTCCTACTCAGGTCAACAAAAAAATTATTTTAGTTAATTTTATTAAATAATTACAATTAATATAAATATGTGTATACATAGGACAGAATCAGTGAAGTGGAAAAATTTCTTCAATTTTCTTTTACATGATTCATTTTCCATTTCGTTCCCTCCTTGACCCAGACTAGAACCCAAAATAAAAAGAATCTAAAAAAGAAATTCTTTCCAGCGATCTACAAGCTCCGCCACTGATGGTATTTATTCCTAAATTTATGCTAGATATCCTGCTAAATATATAAGAGAATTTTTTTCTCCCATATGTAACTAAAATTAATTAATTAAATTTAATTAATGAATTAATACTTAGAAAAACTGTATTAACATCAAACGGCATACACAACAAGTTTAAAAAATGTATTTGAATATGAGTGGATAAATAAAAAGTATTTTATTAAAAAAAAACGATTGAAAAATTGAACAAGATATAAAAATATATATAGGGAGAGTGTTAACTAATAGCAGGAATCGAAAATTATTCAAATGAAATATAGTTTGAGAAATTTTAAGTTAAGAGACTGACATAAAATTAATTAAAATTAATCCTTATATTAAAGGTTATCTAAAATTTTGGAAATATTTGTTAGAGGTTGAGATAAACGAGAAATTTCTTTTGGAAAGACGATTAATTAGTTAAAAAATAGAACAAAAAGCAATCTAAAATATCTAATACCATCAATTTCCTTAAAGAAAAGTAAATTGGTTTGATGTGAAGCACATCAATTTCCTGAGCAAATATAAAAGCGTGCGAGTAGAAATTTTTAACTTGATAATGCGCTAATCAGATTTTTAATAAAATCTCTCTCACAGTATAATAGAAGAGAACAATTTACAGTTAACAATATTATTTCCAGCATTATCTTTAATGGAATCCCACACACGATTACTTTTTTTTATTAACTCATGATCACATTTAATCTGAACCCCCCCTCTCCTTAAAATTTATATTTTCTTGAGGCATAATTTAACGAGGGAAATAGTGCACGAAAACTCTACAATAGCACACAAAAAAGTTAAAAATTTCGACATATTTTTAATATAAAAATATTAGTAAAATTTTTACCACAAAAAAAAAGATTTATTTACTCACTGTTAGTCCATTAGTTAAAAAGCACACGGAGGAAATATTTCTTTTAAAGAAAGACATCTCTTTTTTGTACTGTTATTGTACTTGACTTAACCACTTCATATTTAGAATGCATCTAGCGGGTGGATTGTATTTTTAAGCGAGAACAGTAAATGTTGAGGGGGAGGGGAGAGGGCATTCCACTTGCTAAATGAACAATCGAATAAAATTTCAAAAGCCATTCTCTATATCAGGGGTAGGCAATCTATGGCACGCGGTACTATTTTTAGTGGCACTCTGCACTATTCTGAAAATCTGTCAATTTTTGAATGGATGCAAGTTGATAAATTTGTAATGGACCTTATATTCTATTATTTGTAATGGAATTATATTCTCAGAATTATGTACGTTTACAGAATTATGAAAATATCTGAAAGATAACTCCGAAGATGAATTTACAGCTATTTTTTTGTAAACTGCTGAATGTTATTGCTGCAGAGATTTAATTGTTTGAAAAGAGAAAATTGCATGTGGTCTGCTTTTTTTCGGGGGGTTCTGCATATCTAAGTAAAAATTATTTTCTTATATGAAAAATATTTCGAGTTCGCAAAGAAATTATTTAACAACTGAATGCTCAGAATTGTGTCAAATTGCAAGTCACACAGTATACCCCTGATTTTGTGATATGAAAGTAGAGTGGTGCAAGCATTAGGTTCCCTTTGAAATTTTTATTTAACTGTAATAAATGAAAAACTTATGTTTTACGTTGTGTGTGTCTATTTCTTCTTTTAATAAATATGTTTAAAAACACGTAATATATGTGAAGGGCTTATGGATGAGCAGCACTGCCGTCGCCCTGACACGTGACTGAGCGTACTTCACAGAGAGGACGACTCTCATAGCGAGGGGGAACGGAATGAGATAGAGAGAGAGCAGACAAAAGAAAACAACGCGACGCGAATGAATACTAAAAAGAGGAACTTCAGCTGCTTGACAAGGACACGCGTTTAAATGTTTAATAGTAATTGTGTAATCCCCCACTCCCCTCTTTTCTTTGTTATTGGTAGAATAACCAGTTTTGTTTGTTAGCTCTTAGTCATTACTAGCTAACGAGCCAACACAACAGTTGGGAGCTCAGTACAGAACACATTCCATACTAAATACAACATATCTGTACGTTAACAAAGGGCAAAAAAAAAAGTCAATCAATTAAAGTCATTCAAATACCTACTGATATGAGGTTGTAGCTCGAAAGAGCTGGGTACTCAAGTCATCCGCCCAATGATATACGTACAATTTTTATTATTTTTATGTTTGTTGAAATAGCTATATATTGTATGCTGTTTATTTTTATGTTGAAAAATTCTCTCTCTCTCTCTCTTTCAATGATCCAAAATTAATATATAATAAAACTCTAAGTGTGTCTATATTTTTTATCTCTGTTCTCTTAACTCTGCATGAATTCTGGTGGAAATCGAAGGGTTTCAAAAATGTACCACTGTATGGCACGTTGAATCCTATTGGTGGATTGGTTTGGCACGCCTTAGCTAAAGGGCTGCCAACCCCTGCTTTATATCAAGTCATATAGAAAGAAAGTAACGAAATTCCTAAGAATATTTTCCATTTCAGTCACTCTTCTTCTGTTTCTGAGATTGATTGCTTATGAACGTAAGGCTCCCTTCACACCAAACGATTCCGAGTCTGTAGCAATCTTTCCAATTCACAGCGATTCTGAATGAACAGATATTTGCCTTCACACCGCCACGCATCAATCATTCTTCCATCAGTTGCTGTCAAACATGGATGCTGTTTTTAATATTTTAAGACGATTAACGTTTCAAGCTATTAATTTCACAACTGTATTTTCATTATTTTGAAGTTGAAATACATAAAACAAAAAATATAAAAAAACGGTTTTATTTATTTATTTTTTATATTTTGCCTGTTAGTATCAAATGTAATTATAGTCTGAAAAATAGTAACAAATAATAAATATGTATTGTATCTATATTATAATGCAATTACTTTTACAAATAATGTATCTAATGTTTTTAAAAGGCATTTCAAATGCTGTTATATACTATAACTTTTGTAGCATATAATAACTATTTTTTTTGATTATGTATGTAAAAATTGCTAATACATTAATGAATTAAAAATTTTACATGCCATTTACATTTTGTTTGTTTCATCTATATATATATAAAGGAGAAAAGCGACTCACTCACAGACTGACTCACTGACTAATCACGATATCTCCGGAACTATTAAACCTACAGACTAGAAATTTGGCAGGGAGGTTCCCTTCATGGAGTAGACGTCAGCTAAGAACGGATTTTGAAAAGTTCGAACCGCAAGGGGCGTTACGGGGGCTTAAGGGGCGTTATAGATAATTATTTCCATTACTAAACTATCAGATGTACAGTCGTGAAACTTGTCACACAGATTTCTTTCATTAAGTAGAGATTCCCTACATAATGATTTTTACAAAAATCTACCTCCAAGGGGCGTTGAGGGCGGTTAAGGGGCGTTATGCATAATTATTTCCATTTTTAAACTATTAGACGTACAGTCTTGAAATTTGGTATGCGGATTCTCCTTTCATAGAGTACAGATCCGCTGCAAAATGGGTTTTGTCAAAATCGACTCCCAAGTGGCGTTGTAGATAATTAACTATTAACAATTAACTGTAACAATTAACTCCTTTGAGTAAGCAGATTCCATTCACTGAGTAGTGATATGTCATAAGATGGGTTTTGTGAAAATCGTTTCCTAAGTGGCGTTGCGGAGGCTTAAGGGGCGTTATAGATAATTATTTCCATTTTTAAACTATTAGACGTACAGTCATAAAATTTGGTAAAATAATTCCTTTCATGGTGTAGAGATCAGCTACAAAATAGTTTTGGGGAAAATTGATCCCCAAGGGTCACTGAGGGGGATTAAGAGGCGTAATAGATAAATATTTTCGCTTTTCAACTAACAGAACCACCTGCTTGAAAATTAGAAGTTATGTTCCGTTCATGGAATAAAGTTTCTTTTACAAAGATTTTTGCGAAAATGGACCCCCAAAGGAGTGGGGTTGCGAGGGATTAAGGCGTGTTATAGAAAAATTCCTGTTTTTGAATTTAACTCATTTACTTGAAATTTGTTGAGCACTTTTCTTTAGTTGAATAGAGTTCCACGAAGAATGGATTTTCCGGAAATAAACTCCAGGGGGAAGCGGGGAGAGTTATTGGGGCGTATTGATAGACGAAATTCCCGTTTTGGAACTGCTAAGACTATAATAATAAAATTTGGTTTGCATGCTTCTTTTGTTGAATTGGAATCCGCTAAGAATGCTGTCAACGAGGTATTGATGATAAAAATTCCGTTTTTGCTCTGTTAGATTTAGACTTGAAATTTAGCACGCATGTTCATTTTATGGAGTAGAGATCCACTGAAAGTTACTTAGGTGGAAATCCACTTGATTGTTAGGTTAAGTGAGCGAAAAATTCTTTCTACTTCTATTTTAGATATAAATAGAAATTAGATATTATAATTTTTGTTCTTTTTATATCAAGGGGCGAGAATGTAACAGCTATAAATATATTTTTCAATACAATCAAATTCTTAATGCTAGATATCAATAATTAATATATATGTAAACAGTATACATATATAGAACATCGTGAAATACCCAGTGAAGCGGGTGGGTAACGGCTAGTATAGTATATATAGTAATAAAATGAAATCTTTTAAAAAAATTAAAATTATCGACAATATCGGTGATTTAATTTATTTTAGCATTCTTATAAATATTTAAATTTTCTTCTCTCCCAAAATTAAATAAATTCTTATCAAATTGATCTCTGAAGCTATTTCAAACATCCTTCAGAATATTCCCTCCCCTCCCCCCCAAAAAACCCAACACAATTTGCTTTAAAATATTAAAAAGTAAAGAATAAAGTTTTCAAATTTCTAAAATTGAATAAAATAATACATGCAAAATTAATTTTGTTACTTGCGTAAGTTTAGCAGGAATAAAATACAGCCTACACACTCGGCGACAAGAACTAGAGTTAGTTTATACAATGAAAAAGAATACTATGAATAAATACCCCACAAAAATATAAGCGTCATCTATTGACATAAAAACAAACTCATGCTAACCCTAACAAGAACATTAAAATCTTTAAACATCTAAAATTAGCTTCTTTAATCGAAACTTTATGTGATATAATCACTAATAATATAAAAAACAATAAAAATAAACACTCTATTTGTTTAAATTCACTTTTTCTTTAAGAAATAGCTCCCTGCTGTTGGTGAATCACGGAAGAAAATCTGACCTGCCGAATCACGCGTAAGTCAGAATGACGGCGGATTGAACCGGTTTTGTTTGGTGTGAATGCAGGAAACGAATCTTGACTTATTTGAGCGGGAAATTACGAAGCCGAATCCTGGTCGATCAGACAAGTTTGATGGTGAATGAATCGGAGTCGTTTGGTGTGAAGGGAGCTTAAGTGTTACCGGCGTATATATACGTCTCTCTCAACCTGTGCGTTAAATGCCCCGGACATATGTGTACGTCTTTCTGATGTACGATCTTTTCAGTGCACTGGTATCCATAAAATTACTTTAAAGCTTTTTAATGCACTAAAAGAACCTCGACTGTGTTTGCGAAGGATTTTCTTATTTATTCCCCCCCCAATGCATCCTACATGGAAAGCGGAGGCCAGGGGGAGCGAATGGCGTCACTTGTTAATCAGCAGTGCGAGGATTATTTATTAACCGTAAACAAATTATCAAGGTAAATATTAATTTCTGTGTATAGTTTTATATGCGGCAACGAAGTCGCTAAATCCCGAACAAAAGTTCGTTACATGGAAATTTCCTTATATAGAGGTTCATCTTTTAAATTTCTTTATAAACCACATAAAACAAATTTTCAATTCATAAACACTATGTATTTAACAAGGTAATTATTCGCACCTTTTTGTAAATAATTATATATTTATTTTATATATATCTTAACCATAAAAGAAAGAAAGAAAATCCACAAGGAAAGTTTCTTGTCGCCTTTATGCACTTACTGAATAATTACAGTTTTTTTTCTTTGATGCTCAACACTTAAGTTTTGACATTTTCGAGCTATAAGGAACGAAGTTACCAGTACGACTGATCAACGCTACAAATGTACGGAGACTAGTTCAAGGACACGAGACAACTCCACTGAGAGTGAAAGGGAATATCGAAGATGTTTCCAGGGAACTGGACAATGGGGGTTAAATGTTGCACTTCTTGGATGAAACGCTCAAATTCTATTGTACTCGGTGAGTTGGGCACCTAATAAAACCAGTTCAAGATTTATGACCACCATACAGAGTGTTAAAAGAGAGATCAACTTGAAATGTCTAGAAATACTTTAAAAACAGCGAGATGAGAATCTAAATCACAAGAGAAAAAGCTCGTTATATAGAAAATGTACTTCGCTATTGGGAGATCATTTCGCGACGAAAATCGTGAAATATTCTTGGTTCCAGGAACAAGTTTGCTATATAGAAAAATTCGCTACATAGAGTCTGTAATTATAAAATGCATTGTGCAGTACTGATACATTTATAAGTGTGTTATATCAGTGTACATGTTAATTCTATTATGTCACAATGCATTTTGTTTACTTTCAGTAAATTAATATTTTTTGTTGATATTTTGTTTTCGACTTTTCAATATGCTTGCCCCCTCCCCCTCGTAGAGTTATCACGCTCCCCTGGGGGGAGGTACTCCACAGTTTGGGAAACGCTGCCCTCGGGAACCTTAGACCTATAAACCGGTCCCCGGGAAACAACCACATCCAACTTTTATTGACGTTGTTGAAGGATATTGGCGTCTAATTTCGCAATATTTATCCCATTGAGCCACGGATATTCAACCTGTGGCCCGTTGGCCTTTTCTGTTTGAGTGGTTCGTTTATGGCATTAAAAAAAATTCAGTTATTTAAGAACAATATACCAAAAAATTTTGCGGAAAATACAATCAATCAGTTTTGCTTTTTTTTATAGTAGAATGTAAACAAGAGGCTTGTGGTCATGGATGAAAGTAAATCAAAACTACCCCTTGACGCAGTAAAACATGCAGAAAAGCAAATATTTTTTGAGTGTGTTTGATAGAAAGGTTAATATAGTATTAAAGTAAAAGCCAAAAAATGAGTTTTAGTATTTTTTAATTTTGCTTTGATCTTATAGTGTTCCCCCCTCCCCCATTATCCCCATGTGTGGCCCGCGTGAAGTACCAGTCATATGTATGTGGCCCGGCGGAAGTAAAGGTTGAGTACCCCTGCCTTAATCAGTTTGGCCGTGCACGGCGGCACTGATATTTTCTTTCTTTCTTGATTTGTGCTTATTTTTAATACTCATGGGGCATTATTTAGTGTATGGTACTGAAAGGCTTTTCATCGGGCATTTTTTTTTGTGGTAAAGGCGGGAATCAGTATGGTGTTTAGTTGTAAACAAAAAAAATGTGCCTATTTTAACACTAGAACGTCCGTCGGTGTCAATTTGAAACCGGAGCCTGTTGACTTTGTTCTCCTTTTCACATTTTTGCAAGGAATTTGGAAAATCTTCGTGACTTTTGATCATTTTTCCTGGTAATTACACAGAAAATGTTTTGTGGTTCTAGGTTAATTAGGAGTGATTTTACAACTAAATATACCTAGAACGTCCGCTGGTGTCATTTCGACACCAAGGCAATTTATCACTATAAAATCTATCGTTCAACAAAATATAGTCCACTAAGTAGATAAAGTAAAAGGAGTAAGTAAAACTAACTTCCAAAAGTTCTGTCGTAAATTTTATTTTTACCTTTTCGCAGGGGAAATTAATAAATTATACTAAAATTGCTGTGTCTAAGTGTTTCGTTACACGGCATTTGCTTATCTGCTCATAAAAAAATTCTTTCGATTTTCGAACTTAGTGCAGAGCAAACACCATTAAACGATGGCTCTAGAAAAAGTCTAACCCTTGATGAAATTGCTAATTTGTTGTGGGAACGTTCTGAGAATTAATTGGCTCTAATTTAAATTCCGATGAAAACATTTTTTTTTAAGGGATAGCTTCTATTGGCGCAATTTGCAGAAGAGTGAACTTGAATGAACGTCACGCTCGGAAATGGAACGCTCATTCGGATTTCTTCGTCTTCATTCGGACGTACACACCTCTAAAAATGAAATGAAAGATGTTTCACCCCGGCGCTCTGAAACCGGTAGTTTGTCCCCCACCCCAATTAAAGTAAAAGTAAAGTTCCTAGGTTCGATCTAAATGGGGCTCTCCTCCCCACCTCTTTCTTGAGCAGGGGTGGCCAACCCAAATGACCTGGCGGGCCGCTTCGGAAAAACTTTACAATCACGCGGGCCGCATATAAAAATATATATCTTTATATTAGATTTGGGTCCATTACAAACATTTGTTGTCGTGAAAATTTAAAACAGATAACAGTTAAAATAATAAAAGTTATGGGATTTATTCTTTACAAAAAAAAAGCTTTTTAAACAAAAAATATTGTACAAAATAGTCGAATTTCGTAAAGTTGTAAAGAATCTCGCAGGCCCCGCAAAATTATTCAAACCGGGCCGCGGGTTGGACACCCCTGTTCTAGGGGAATGAATGCGGGATTCTTTCTAATCCTAGTTGAAGCATGAAAATGAAACTTAATATTTTTAAAAAATAGAAGAGAGAAAAAGAAATCCTACACTAAAATTAAACATACAATATGTAGAAAAGAACACATTTTTGTAGAACAAAGTAAATAGTATCTTTATCATTAGGAACAAATAGTTCTATTAATTATATTACTTAAATATACTTTGAGTCTAAAAAGAAAATTAAAAGAATTAAAAATTTAAAATAACAAAATTAAGTATACAGGTATTAAGAAAAAGTTACATTAAATACTTTAAATACAGGGAAAGAAAATATAATTAAGAAGACTTTCCTTGCAGCAGCACCGGATATATTTGGACAAAACTCCCATACAATGCCAAAAGAGCTAGTATATAAGTCAGAGATTATGTGATACAAATCTTGTGATTATATCCCTTTTTAAAGGTTTTGACCAAGTTTCCTCTCTTCGCAATCAACTACCTGTCCTACTACCTATCCCTTTGCTTAAATTAATTCATGGATAGAATTAAATATTGTTAAATTACAACCAAAATTCACAAAGCCGGATCAGGTCTTCGGAACAAATTACCTATGATTTTAAGTGGGAATATTAAAGTAGAGTTTTCAAAAGACAAATCAGAAACTTTAATAGATTTTTAAAATCAAAATTCAGTTTAATTATGTCAAATGATCCAAATGAAGCACGAGGAAGTACGGAACGCGTGACGAAGTCTTTTTTATAGATATTTAAATAGAATTTTGAATCTAAAGTATTTATAACATATTTCATCTACCATAAACCTATTGTTTCCTTCTTAAAATACAATTAATTCCCAAATATGATTGTATATTTTGCACAAAAATATTACTTTGAGTATAGACATATGAATAAATAATTTTATAGGACAATACTAACATCTCCTTGTTTTTTTTATTCACTAACTAAACCCTGAAATAACATTACAAAATTTGCATTTATCACATGAGCACACACACTTTTTTATTTCTAATGGCAGATTAAGAACAGTTATTAAGAGAGTTCATAAATCTATCTGGTACATTCACCGACAGCAGGTATCTCTTTTTTAGTGCAGCGTCGTATAGGTGGATACCAATCGCCGCAGGTAATTTTGACACCCAGTTTCTACCCTAGAGGGAAGCACCTGAGCTCAGCGATATGAACCTGTACGAGGATGTAATCTTGCCTAGAGAACCTAAGCCAAACAGACACTCTAGGGATCTTTAGGGACTTTACATGCCGTATAATCATACGACATGGCCGCTGTCGATTTTCTGCATCATGAAATGAAAATCCATTGACTTGGACAGGGTTGAACCCGCAACCTTGTGTGCAGAAGGCCAGCGACAAACCAGCCACTCCCCCCAGCCGACCCGATGAAGACATGAGACTGAATGAAAGAGACTGCGAAGAATCTGAAGAAAGTGCAGATGTAATTGATAATATTCTAGTAAATCCTGATATATTTGCCACTAGGGATGGCAAAGTATGGATACTGCATAATACTAATCTTCCTGGAAGATTTGCAACGCGAAATGTTTGGCGACAAAGTAGGGGTTCAACAAGCTTCACGAAACATAAACGTCAGTTTTTTATGATATAAAGGATCTTAATATATGATAATTACATAAAATAATATTAAAAAGTCTTAAAACTAAACCCTTTTGAATAATAGCCCTGCAATTATTTAGTTAAAGCAATTTCTTTATATATTATGTATCGCGGTGTTAAAATGACACCGGTGGACGTTTAAGGGTAATCGAAATCCCGGATGCTCTAGTGTTAAATCATTTTGGGCAAAAAAAATGAAAAATGACTGCTTAAGAGGTTAAACCATGGACATGGGGTTAAACAATGTGAGTTAGCATGACCTAGAATCACTTTTTCTGAACTACCACACCACTCCAATGTGAGAGCTTTGAGTTTTGACAGATTGACAACGCATTAGCTCCTATACGGTGGATCCTCAGTGGCACACAACTTGACACAAACAACGCGTGGCCGTGCTAGCCGATTGGACATGTTTGGCGTCATCGAGCTCTAGTACCATTGGTCCTCCAATTGACGTGGAGTGGAAGTTGGGAAAGAAGAGTACTATCTCACGTACACTCCTCGTCACTTGATTGAGGTTTGAAATGACGAGGTTCGTTGCCAATAGTCCTAGTGTTGCGTCAGAGAGCGACATGAATCAAATCAAAGAGGGAGACAACGACATTGTCGAGCTCGTGACCAGGATGATACGGATACCGTGGCCTCATGTTTCATTTTTAAAGTTATAGATTAAATGTTCTATTACATAAAACAAGTAATATAAAAAAATTAAGTCAATTTCTACTTAGATCAACTTTAGCTATTTTTTATTAATAGTTACAATGATAAAAGATGTATATACGTATGACAGAATCACAGCGTTAAGCGGTAATTCATTTTTATTAATTATATTAAAGTATCGTATTGTCATCCAAAACAATCGTGTATATAAAATTGCAGTTCAACTGAATGCTTTGAAACGTGAGAAAAAAGCCTTTTCAAGTTTTGACCCAAGTCACCAAAAGGGTCGCTAAGTTACCTAAAATGATGTCAACGTAGCTGTATTTGTAATTCTTTGAATAATTCGTTTTAATCAATAAATTTTTATTAATCATAATTATATTATTGTATTTTATTGCCATCCAAAATAACCATGCATACAAAATTTCAGCTTAATTGAGCTCTTTAAAATGAATTCTATTGATGATTGAAAATTCCACCAAGATAAATAAATATATAGATAGTGTGAGCTAATAGTATGAATTTAATAATTTAAAAGAGAAAGGGTTATTATAGTGTCACTTAGATTAAACACATGTGTAAAATTGTTTTTAAAGCATCATTTCAATAAAAAATTATTTTAATGCTCAATTTTGGCAAAAAATAAACAAAGAATTTCATATTTTCAAAACATTTTCCTTTTAGGAAACATGCTTCTATAATAATAATATCTTGCCTGTATATCGCTCAGACCTCTGTACAGAGCTTGAACTAGGACTTTTGTAATCTATAACTTAGAAGTGAATTTATCCATATTTTAATACATCAGAGAGAAGAAATTTTGACAAAAAATACCAATGATTATTTGAATTGGTAAGAACTCTAAAAATAAAATGTGAATATTTCAAAATTTCTATTTCAGGATCTCTGGAAAAGTCTTAGCTATATATAAGCAAAATATTATTATTATAGATGTATTTCTCATCAAAGGAGAATGTTTTGAGAGAAAATAGGTAATTCTAAGTTCATTTTTTGTCAAAATATTGTATTAAAATAATTTTTTATTGTAATAACATTCTTAAAGCAATTTTATACGTGTATTCTAACCTAAGTGACACCAAATATTTAAAGAGACATATTCGTTTGTACGCTTTTGTAAAATCACTGCTCTGAATATAGTCGGATACCCCTTAGGTAATAATTAAGAGTATCAACAATTTTAAATTAAAAGAGAGGAAATTTCCTTACACAACAAATGTAAAAGCATTTCATGTTTAATTTTTTTCCTGTTTAATGCACGTGCAGGTATGATAATTTTTGAAAAGCTGAACCAAAATAGGTTCAAGTACCCTAATATAAATAGACGCATACAAATTACGAATAAAAATAGAAAACGCATGAAAATAGAAAAACGCATAAAAATAGAAAATAAACGCATGGCTCCAATCTTTTGTGCTGATTCTATATACTTTATTCATCATTGCTCATCCCTATCTATAGAATAGTACGAGAAAAACAAAAGGCTGTCTTCGGTTAATGCTAAAGAATAGGAGCCAAGTTCGGAATATTTTTTCAGATAAAAAAGTACTCGAACATTAGTACTATATCCTGGCTTCACTATCCTGTAGAGGATCACTTATTTTATCATATTACTCATTTTTACCCGAGTCGATGTATATTTTTCTTTTATAAAATGTATTTCGCATTTTTTCTCCATACTGTAATGCTAAATGTGCTATCCCGTTACATGTTGAAAGGAAAAACGGATAATTTATGAAACATTTGGAAATTTTAAAAACACTATATTATGAACAAACGCATGAGTTACAATGTCACAAAACTTTATAAAAATTGAGGCATTTTTGCTGTTTGAAAATGTGCTCCGCGGAAAGTTCAAACCGTCTTACATATGGCGAAAACAGCCTTAAAAACTTAAATCCTCTGAAAATGCCGCAAATGAAGTTGGGCAAATCATAATACGATAATGAAGCAATAGCTATTTCAAAACATATTTCACAGAAAAAGAGTTGAGAAATTTTTTTGGAAAAAAATAAACACAGTGGATCTAAAATTATTGAAAAATATCAGGAGAGAGACTTGACTATGATTTACATCAGATCAACACGCCACCGAATCGGACGATACTGCTTATCGAAGAAAACACAATACGAGAAAATATCATAAAAAAATCTAATAGAAGAAAACAGGGTTTAATCTTAATCGTAATCGCTTTGCGTCACCGTGCTTCTTTATCCAGTCAGAATAAGTTTACAAACGTGTTGTGACGATAAAACTGTAATTAATCCGACTTTTTGTCGATTCCCTTTTCCTATATGCAGGGCAAACCTACTTATTGTTCTTGGACGTTTCTTTTCGGTTTTCCTTTTATCTAACCGATCGTTGTTTCCTCGTGCACAGGACTTAATTCTACTTCCTTCTCAGCTTCCCACACATACAATTCCCTATTTGGCACCTGTCCATTACGTTGCATATGGGAATTACCAGATTAACACACAGTGATTTCCGTAGGTCAGTTGAGTAAATAAGAATTCTCTCCTACTCTCTCCCCCTCATTAATATGAGGTAAAATCAGGATCGTACGAAAGAGGTTTTTGCCTTTTACATTCGATCTCTTCTCTCTTTATCCTAATTAGAAAGCTAACTTCTTCTACATTATGTAAATGCTGCACGAAACATTTGAAATGTAATATAATAGAAGTAAATTCCGTGACACTCTCTCTTGATAGGTTCAAATGTAAGATGTTCTTGATATGTTTGTAAGGTGACTGACAGCGTTTGAAACCAGGATTTTGAAAAAGCTTATATAAATAATTTTTTGATATTTAGTCTCAGTTAAATTAGAATATACGTATAAAATTTCGACAGATTTAATGTAGATCAACCCCTCCGCACGGCGGGTCTTCGAATTCATGATAGGCAGGACACAAGTTCTTCACCTTAGCCACTAGGCTGCCTCGGAAAAAAAAGTCTACAAACCGTCTAAATGATTATTTTACGTTAGGATTTTGATTGGGCTACAAATATGACACTAAAATATGATTTTAAAAGTGTGATAATGATCGGAGTGAATATTAACGTCATACTGTTCAACTACTAGAGGGCCTTTAGTGACTGACCTCGTAATTTTGAACCATGGTCAAGTGACGAGCACCAACCCCTCTCCTAACTTCCACACCACACCAACAATGGGGCGTTTGCTCTTCGACATATTTAACGTGCATCGCCTTCTACATGGCGGGTCTTTAGTGGTACAAGGCTTGAACTCATGACACGCCGACCACCAGTCCGTTACCTTGTCCACTAGGCTACCGCAGCCACGTGAAAAAAATCGAAAATAATTGTAGGGTGTAAAAATTTATAGTTTAATAAACAGTACCCAAAAATGGGGAACGTTCCGTCAAAAGTAATGGTTATCAATTTTCGGTTCATGTTCCGAAAAAATAATTTTATTTTATGTTTATTCTTATTTGTACTAAAAATATAATTCTATCATAAGCAAAAAATGTAATTCTATCAAAATTTAGAAGATTTTATTTTATTTTTTTTTATAATTGCTACACTATGTGTGTGTGTGAACTGGTACATTAACCAGTATGCACGATACGAGCAGTGAGCAGAGAACGACGAGCTTTGGTATTGTTAGCCATTATCAAAATTGCATTTTACAACTAGATTCATGATTCTGGTTTGTCCATTTAAACAGTTTATACAAATATACGTCAATGATCCCATGCTGAAAAATTACTAATATGACTCAGACTGAAAATCATCTAAGCTTCTAGTTCATTCAACTGAATTAAATTTCCCTTCTATAAGTAGCTTCATGAGAAACTGAAACAGAAAAGTACCAGTGAGCATCAAAACAGGAAATAAAGAAACGATGCACATGTAATGATGATATAATTATATGGTGTTGAAGTTTAATTAGAAAATATGGATAAATTGGTTATAGTGACAAAATGAATGAAGATATATCGAACCGAAATAAACCAATATTTTTTTTTGTTTCAGTTCCGGTTTTCATTTCAGCCAAAGTAATGGCATTTTTCGGGTTTTTTGTTCAGTTCCGTTTCGAAGCCTTGGCTTTAACTTGCCGCCTGAAGGTCAGCATTCAGGGTCCTTCTAATTGCAGTCCTTAATGTCGAATTATAAAATCAATCACGTTGAATTACACAATTGAACTAATGTTTGCATTCTACCAGTTCTCACCGGCGAAGCATAATTTTCCCTTGGGTTCAAGAAGGATGCGCTGTTGAAATGGCACTTGTAATTGTGACGTGTGTCTAGACAACCCTCCGATGCAAAAATCCCCAATTATTTTCGACTTTCTGTTTACTATTCATCCGCATAAATGATGATTCTAATGGCATAAAGGGCATTTCTTAATTACGAAATTGATATTGTTACGATTTTTGAGAAAAGTTATGTAGATAATTTATATCTGGATGTGTATACTACTCTATGTTGTATTTATTTTTTGTTAAAAATTGTAATATTCGCAAGCAACGCCGTTCCTTACATTATAACGGCGTTTAAATGGGCATCATTTTAGAGGACCAATTGGTGACCATTTTTGGCGTGTTCATTTCCCTATGGATTTTTCTGCAAATTAGGGGAGAAATCTACTAATACCACGATCCATGACACAAGCGGAGTTTTCGAGAAGAATCCTTGAGACCAATAAATAGAGAGACGCTCGCCGAAATTGAGTTAGTATTGTTTCGACCAGCAATTAATTAGACTTATTTTGACCGTTGAAGAATAGAATTGAATTGGCCGTGAAGAGTCAACAAGCAAGTATTTATTTTTTCGGCTGTTGAGTAGAACGAGCGAGTGCTTGTGAATAATCTTTTACATACTTGTATTTTAGACACTGATAGTTGTGTCTGAGCGCTTTTGTAGGTGAGAAGACCTTCTGAAATTTATTCTGCGAATTTCGCTGTGTATCGTGTATTTTAAGGACTGTTTTTCGGCAATAAATTTCCATTGCGCGTTTCTGAAGAACTATTGTAATGGCCTCTCTTCTGGGGAAGCCTCCTCGTCATCTAATCGACCTAAATCTCCGGAAGGTAAAAATTGATGACCCAGACTAACCATGATGAATCCATTTTATTATGACCAAAGATAATTTTCCCAAGATAAGCAAATTATAAAGGGAAACTTTAGAGGGATATAACGAGCTCAAACCGTATGTGAATAAGCACACGAAACCTGAATATCTTAACTTTACTCCATGTTATCCTAAAAATCCTAACTTTCTTAATTTATTCTAATAGTTAATCCGACCTTTAGTCACGTGACGAAATTCTGATCCTTATCGTAACAGCGCTGCTTTTAGCGACTCTCAGCTCCTTTTCCTTCTACCCTACGATTATTAAACTTCAACTGTATATATACTAGCTAATCTGCATATCATGGTTTCTTCTTGAGAGGAATAGCTGTGAAATAACTCGATTGCTGGCCCAAAGATTCCCCAAGAGGATTAGTAGAAATTCTCGCAAGACCTCTTGTTCTTTCTAACAGATTTGCATAAAATCCTCGAACCCTCGATCAACGTAATATTAATAGCTATCTAAATAATCCGGAAAGGGGGCTTAAAGATTATTTTACCCGAATGGGAGACATGATTTGTAAAAGAGCAAGTCTGTTGTTGAAAAGATTTAATCAGATTTGGGAAAAGGAGAATTTTTTTGAAATCTGGATTCCTTGGTT
Source organism: Trichonephila clavipes (assembly GCA_019973935.1). Taxonomy (NCBI): domain Eukaryota; kingdom Metazoa; phylum Arthropoda; class Arachnida; order Araneae; family Nephilidae; genus Trichonephila; species Trichonephila clavipes. The sequence goes on from BMAU01020437.1 coordinate 246,340, forward strand.
TTGGCATTATATTTATTGGTTTTATCACATAAGACATGAGACATAATTTACTCTATATTTTTTGATAATAATGAAATTTGTCAGAGGAAAAAAAACAAATTTGAAAGTGTCATTTATCAATTTTAAGAACTGTTTCATTTCAAACAATGTTGAAAACAGTAGAAAAAAAATTTCATGTGATACCGACAAATATAAGGCAGACAAAATGTGCAATGTATCATAAAAATTGCAAAGCTTACTTAGTAAAAATTATTACCAATACAGCGTGGGTTACTAATTATATTAATGCTATTTGATAGATTAAGTCCCAGAGTGGTCGAGTGGCAACGTATCACGCTTCCACACCGCAGGTCTGGGTTGTATTCCCGAGCTGGGTAAGGTCGACTCAGCCTTTCATCCCTACTGTAGTGGGTCGATAAATGAGTACCAAGCTTGCTTGGGGACTTAAAACACTGGGGTTCTCGCTTCAGACTGAACACCTGATCAGGACATATGCTCATGCACCTCAGCGCCCAATAGTCACGTATACTGTGATGGGCACAGTAGGTCCTTGCCTTCATGGGCTGTTGCGCCACTGAGTTAGAGTTCGAGTATTTGATAGATTATGATTTAGTGATTGCTTCATTAAAAAATACACTGGCGTAGATAGTTCTGAGTGGATCCCGTGTCAAAACTTCTTCGGGAACCTTTTTAGAAAAAAAAGCCATGTTAGTTGTACAGTAGAAGCGCATGTTGGGGCCCCTGTAGCTTGGAGGGCTGTATCAAAACTCCTTAGGGGTCCTTTTCTAGAAAAAAAGCCATGTTAATGGTATTGTAGTTACACATGTTGGGGCTCCTGTAGCTTGGGGGCCTCGTATCATTGATACGGTTGATACGGCGGTAGTTACGACTCTGTTAAAATAGTACATAGGAGAAACACATGACTGCTGTTAACAACGAACTTCGTATTCTGAACAGTAGGAAAAAGACGGTGATAATGTCTGAGCAAACAACCTACTCTCCCTATTTACACACTTGGCCACTGCAGCAAAGCGGTTATGGCCACGAGCTCGTGACCGGCGTTTCATGAGTTCGAGACCTAGTACAACTGAAGATTCGACGTGTGGAGAGGCGAATGCATGTTAAATCTGGCACACGTGCCATAGGTTGCCTATGTCTGCCCAAGAAAATACGAGTCCTCCAACCTTGATTTATGTGGCAATATATTTTTTTATTGTTATTAATATATTAACCCGCTCAGGACCAGATAATTTTCCCTGTTAAGCTTAACTGCATTTAAAAATTCATATAAAATCATTACTGTAATAAAATACTGCTAAATTTATAGTTTAGAATTATTCTAATTCACAATACGTGTTGATCACGGGCCTCACAAACACACACACACACAGAATGAGAAAAACGTCATCTCACATATGCTACTGTGGTCCCTGAAGAGATCACGTACATGTGACCATTGTCCTGAACGGGTTAACAATATTTTATCACGGACAAATAGTTCGCAATATAGATCCTAAAAATGTTTTGGAGGTCATTCGCTCTATGGAGCCCTGGCGGGTCACATGAATCCCGGGTGGAAAATTTCTACATTACAAACGCAAAGCAATATTTTAAAAAAGTGAACAAACCAACTTTTTTGAAGCAATATCTCACATCTAAAATTCTGTAGTAGATAATACCGTACGGAACATTTACCTAGAATATCTAAAGATCTATTAGCGTTAGTTGTTCAAGAATTAAAACTATGTTAAAATAAAGCAAAATAATTTTAAAAAATTCTTTTAAATTGTGCCTGTGCCAATGACCACACGAAAGAAGTGAAATTTCCAAATTTTTTAATGTTATGTAAGGGATTAGTGATGATTATTTGGTAAAAACTAAGTGACATTAGTATTGTCATATAAAACTATATATTGATATGTCTGTACTCATAAAATAATATTTGTTGCAAAACATACAATCACATTGATGAACATTGCTGTATTTACTGCAATTTAAGCCGCACTTTTTCAAATGTTAAAATTACTGAAAATCGGGTGCGGTTTAGAATTGTGAAGGGTAAAAAAATTTTGGTATGGGGCATCTAGATAAATTACAGATTCATGTATGTATGTATAAGTTTGTAAAGCATGTAAAATAACTAATTATGCACTTCTTATTAGTTCCCCTTTTAAATTGATTTTAATTTCGTAAAATTGGATATCGAAAAAAACCCATTTGACTTTTTTTTTCATTTTTCACAAAAACTGGTAGAAAATTCGGGGTGCAACTTAGAATAGATGGTAGCTTAGATTCAAATAAATACGTCAATTGCATTCTAAGAAGGAAGCAATAGGTTTATCATAGCTGTGAAATAGGTTATAAATACTTAAGATTCAAATTTATTTAAATATCTAAAAAAACTCCGTCAAGCGTTGTTCCATACTTCATCGTGCTTTCATTTTTGGATCATTTGACATAATTAAATTATATTTTGATTATAATAAAACACACGTATCTATATATACACAGTGCGGAAAATAAGTTTTAAGACTGTATCCGTTAAAAGAAATTGGAACAGGAAATTAATTCTTGTTTTGGTTTTTTATTCAGAATAATATACCCCAACTGCAATTCACTTGTTATAGCGATTTATTAAGGAATCGAACGCCTGTTGTAAATCGCTTTGTGGAATGGCCTGCAAAGCATGCGTCGAAGCCACTTGTAAGATCGAAATATCCTCAAAATAAAAAAAAATTATTTGATTTTAAGTTTTGGGAACAAGGAGTAATTACAGGGTGCTGCTAAATCAGGTAAATACGGTGGATGGTTCAACACACAGACATTATTTTTTGCCAAAAATCGACGAACAACAAAGGGATGTTTGACTGATCGCATTGTCGTGCAACAAACAACTGCTTTCATTTCGATATTCTGGACGAATACGATTAATTCTGGCCATGAAACGCTTTAAAACAGCTAAGTAGTACTGATCTGTAATTGTGTGTCCAGTTGGAACAAATTCATTGTGGATTATACCCCTAGAATCGAAGAATGCAATAACCATTATTTTCGTTTTAGATGGAGTTTTCCTTTTTTTTTTTTTTTTTTGGCTTACGGTGAGTTTTCTGACTTCTATTCCGCACTTTGACGTTTTGTTTCAGGATCATATTAGAAGCACTAGGTTTTATCACCTGTAACAATGATCTTCAAGAAGGTTGAATCGTTTTTAGCGGAAGGAATGATGTCTCTTGCAATGTGCACTCCTCATTGCTTTTTGTTCAGGGCATAAAATGTGCGGAACAAATTTAGCACACACCACTTTTGTTTGGCCCAAATCTTCATGCAGATTGTTTCTTTGGGGAGGATTAATGAGTCTGTCATCATTCTTAATGATGCACAGTGATCGTTCGCCGAAAAAAATTCGTACTTTCTCAATAATTTCAGATGTTGTAGATGAAATTAGTCTTCCACTACACTTATATCATCTTCTACCGTACCTCTTCCATCTAAAAAAAAAAGGTTGCGCCACACAAAAACATTTGATCTACTTAAACAACAGTCACTGTAAACTTTTTTCATGAGTTGGTATGTTTCCGAAGCACTTTTATCATGTTGTGCGTAAAATTTGATTACAACTCTTTTCTCCATCTTAAAAAGGCCACGGTAGCCGAGTGGTATAGGTATCGGATCGTGGCTTGCCTTGTCACGAGTTCGAGCTCAGTACCACTAAAGACCCGCCGTGTAGGACAGCGATAATTAGGACAGTTAAATCTGTCGAGAGCTGAAATGTCCTCCAGTTGGTGTGGTGTGGTAGTTAGGAGAGGGGGGTGCCAGCGCAGGTGTCATCCACGTCACTTGACCTGGTTCAAAATTACGTGGTCCGTCGCCAAAAGCCCTCGTGTAGCTGAACAGTGCGACGTTAATATTCAATCAATCAATCCATCTTAAAAAATAAACATGAAATAGATTCACTTCTGCAATGAACGCTCGTGTTCTCTCAGCTACTTAACCAAATGCCATCAACTTGTTCGCAGTGTGTCATCAGACCATAGACATTATGACGCATGCGCTTTTGCACTCATGGCGTCATTGCAGACTGCGTTCTGGGACGAGTCTTAAAACTTATTTGCCGCACTGTGTATGTATAAAGTTTTGAATTCAAGACCAAACGCGAGTCTCCTATCCGAGCAGGATTTCCAACTAAAGCCGAGAAAATCCGAGTAATGCAACTCACCCGTGCCCAAATCCTCATTTAAGTTCACTCTTCCACAAAACGCGCCTAAAGAAGTTATCACTTAAAAAAATTGTTTGAAAATTCTCTCTTATAAAAATATAATGATATTGCATAGCTTTGAAAATGGAAGCTCCTCACCCCTAGATCAGGAGTCTAATAATTCTCTTTGGGTTCTTCATGCATATAGTTCTATTCAATGATAAATTAAAAAGACGCATTGATATTTCTAACATGTTTTGCATGTTCATGTACATGTTTTGAGTACATGTTTGTATGTATGTTTTGAGTACTTATTAACGAAATAAAGGTACTTTACAATGACCAAAAATTCGGGGCAATCAAAGAGCCATATAAACTCGTATACAATTTTTTTTAGATAGAATCTAGCAATCATTGAAAATTTCTAAAATAAATATGGCATTGATGTATTTTGTGTTATGTGAAAAGTAAAAAAAAAAACCTGTTTTTGTAAAAATATTTTTTTTCCCTTTGAATAAAATAAAACTACGAAGATAATTGTTGATGAAGTAGAACATCATACTTTTGTCTTGCAAAGGTAGGGTTCATACTTGCATTAAATTAGAATGAAAACAAAAATGTATTATTTTTCAACTTATATACTCTTTTATGAAGCGCACTTATATTACTCTTACTTACTATGTCTACTTTACCGTTATAAAAACTAATGTGTACTCAACTCTTGTTTTATCCGATTTTGAAGTAACACGATACACGAATTAAAGAGATCCGACTACCTTCGGAACCGTGATTTTAAAGAAGCGCATAAATGGATAATTTTCGTGATATTTAGAATTAGATTAGATTAGAATGCAGGCATAAAGTTGTTTTAAGGACATTTTGAGAAAAAAATTATTTAAATACATTATATTTCGGCCAAAAATTAACCTAGAATAAACTTTTGTCAAAATGTTCTCCTTTTGTGAAAAATGCTTTTATTAAAATAATATTTTTCCTGTATATAGCTCAGACCTCTGTACAGAGGCTCAACTGTGATTTTTGAAAAATTCACATTATTTTCAGAGTTACAACCCATTGAAATAGTTATCGGCGATTTTTTCTTAAAACTTCTCCCCTCTGTTGTCGTAAAACATGGATAAACCCACTTCTGAGTTATATATTTCAAACATTCTAGTTGAGCCTCTGTAGAGAGGTCTGAGCTACATACAGGCAAACTATTATAATAGAAGCATTTTTGATAAAAGGAGAGTATTTTGAAAATGGGTCATTCTATGTTCTTTTTTTGTCAAAATATTGTACTTAAATAATTTTTTATTGTAATAGTATTCTTTAAACTACTTTATATGCATTTTCAAATCGAAGTGACACGAAATATCATAAATACTATCCATTTACATTGCTTTTGCAAAATCACGGTTTCGAACAAAATCGGATACCTTAAATTTTTTTACACGAATTTTTTGTTCTTCCACGAATTCCATAAAAATTTGAGGGATTCGTGCTCTTTGGATGAGGACGATTTGAACGAGTTTTGTGACAATAAAGAAGCCGAAGGTGAAATTGAGCTATTAACAGCTGAATTAATTCGCGAGAGCTAAAAATTTGCTGTTAAGTATGGAACAACATTTTATTGCTCATGGCCCTGACGTAGAGAGTGCATTAAAATTTTTTCGTAATCTTGAGAGGCTCGATATCAAGAATTATATTACTAATAGCTGGAATACCCGTTCTTAGCACGAGTGAAATAAAAAATTAAATAATGCAGATTGAAGGATAAAGAAGTTTTTAATGAGTTAATTTTACATGAATTTCAAATTAATCAAACAAAAGCTTTTCGCATATTTAAGTTGAACAACCCCTCCCCATATTTGTTAAATTTTAAGTCTGTAGATCTATGGCTGATAAAAAGGATTTTTTTATTTATAACGCCCGTAACTTTCTCACAAGTCGATTTTTGAAAACACCTTCCTAAGCTGTTCTCTGCTAAGCAAAGGTAACACATTGTTATGCATTTTGTGCAATAAACAATAAAAATAGTGTAAATAATTTATATCTAGATGTGTAAAACATTAATATATTACTTTCTATTGTATTTATTTTATGTTAAATTTGTAATATTCGCAAGCAACGCCGTTCGTTACATTATAATGGCGATTCAATGAAAACATAGCGAAATGTTAGCGATAGAACCAAGTTGACATCATTTTAGGTGACCCTGTTGGCAACTTGGTGATTGATTGAACGGTGCAGAAGTTTATATTCTGTAGTGCCACCTGCTGGGGATCTGCAACAAAGAGGACAGCACAGAAACCTTCTCCACAAGAAAATACATATACGTGCCAATTTTCATAGTGATCGGTTGAACGGTGTTGGAGTGATGCGATTTATACATACAAACATCCATTTAAAAAGATAGATTTTGAGGAAGCAAAAAGACAGCCGCTAATAAGATTTTATAACAGCAAAAGAACCAACAGAGGCTGTTTATAACAAACGAAATTCTTCATTTGAATCAAAATCGTCTAGTGTTATACATATTTGACGCATACACTGATGGTAAGCATTTTTGAACCCAGTTTGTAATAAACGTGAAGTGAGTGAGTGAATATTAACGTCGCACTGTGTTCAGCTACACGAGGGCTTTTGGTGACGGACTACTTAATTTTGAACCATGGTCAAGTGACGTGGACGACACCTGAGCTGCACCCCCTCTCCTAACTACCACACCACACCAACGGGAGGACATTTCAGCTCTCGACAGATTTAGCGTGCATCGCTGCCCTACATGGCGGGTCTTTTGTGGTACTGGGCTCGAACTCATGACATGCCTGCCATGACCTTGACCACTAGGCTACTGCAGCCCAATAATAAATGTGAAAACTTGTTATCAAGTAGCGTTGAAGTAATAATTTCAGTTTCAATTTTTATATGTTGTCTGTACTTATATATATATATATATATAGACTGAATATTCACTGTGCACTAATTTGAATTTTTATTAAAATTGAATAAAAAGAATTTTGTTTTTGTTCTATAAATATTGGTAGGGATTACTTTATTTGAACGGTTTTTTTGGAGGGGGGGGATATTAAGAGATTTTCATCTTGCACGATTTTTGAAACATGTGATACCTATCTTCAAATTTACAATAAGTCGTATGTATTTTTTACACAATGTTTTGCATGGATTTTTAAGGGACATATATACCGCTGAGTTGGGTGTATTTGATTTAAAAAGGTCAGATAAAGCAGTCTTCATATATATTTTAGTTCATTATAACATAAAGGTAAATGTTTGAATATAGGTGCCAATCACAGTCTCAAAAATACTGTAGTAACGAGATGAATCAAAACAATCTGCTTTGGATGCCATAAGTTTTGTTGCCAGTTCTCTGCCTTTGTTATGTCGAAGCGATAGGCTAGTGATCAAGGTATGTGATCGTAGCTGGCATATCACGAGTTCGAGCCCTGTACCACTAAAATACCCACCGTATACGGGAGCGATGCATGTTAAATCTGTCAAGAGGGCATCCCGTTGGTGTGGTGTGGTAGCTAGGAGAAGAGGGTGACAGCTAAGGTCTCGTTCTCTTCACTTGACCAAGGTTTAAAATTACGAGGTCCGTAATTAATAATGCTTGACTTGCTTCGAACGGCAGGTAAATTTAAATTGAAACTAAATCTACTATTAATGGACCATATCTATTAAATATTTAGAAAGCCTTTTCAATGTATCGTTAATTAAGGTTTTATATTGTAAGGTATTTTAAATTCTTTGTCTGGAATTTTGTTGCATTTTCCATTATGTGTGTATTGATTATGTGGAAAATCTAATTTTTCCGCCTTTATATATACAGTCGGACCTCTATATAACGAAGTCGCTAAATCCTGGAAAGAAGTGCGTTATATGGAAAATTCGTTATAATAAGGTTCATCTTTTAATATACTTTAGAAATCACATGAAACAAATTTTAAGTTTATAAATATTATATTTTAAAAAAAGTAATTACTCACACCTTTTTAAAATTAATATGTGTTTATTTTATATATCTTACACATCAAAAAAAGAAAGAAAAAACTCCAAGGAAAAAACAATGTCGAATGTGTCAGTGTATTTTCAATATTAAGAAAAAAATTTTATATTAAAATTAACGAATTTTAAGGACATTATAAGTTTAAAGCATCCAAGTAATATTAACATAGATTATTTTATAACTGGAACACGGGGACACGGGACAACTCCACTGAGTGTGAAAAGGAATATCGAAGATATTTCTATTGAGCTGGACAATGGAGGTTAAAGGTTTCACTTCTTGGATGAAACGTCCAGAGCTCTATTACTCTCGGCGAGTTAGAATTGAATCAAACCAGTTCAAGATTTATGACCACCCTAAAATGTGTTCAAGAGAGAATAACTTGAAATGTTCAGAAAAACTTTAAAAATAGGGAGAAAAAAAATTGAATTACAAAAGAAAAAGTCCGTTGTATAGAAAATGCACTTCGCTATAGAAAGGTTATTTTACGAAGGAAATCGTGAAATGTTCAAGGTACCAGGAAAAAGTTCGCTGTTTAGAAAAATTCGCCATATAGAGGTTCGACTGTTCTTTACGTAAGCTAACGATTTTAATGATCAATTTGTTAATTTAAATTAAATCAAACTTTTTCGAAATCCTTGCCATATTGAAAGGACAGAGTTCATCACAAGTTCAATGAAATAAACAGAATGGATTGCGGAAATTTATTTTACTATTAAAATCTGAAAGCCATAATCTTATGCTGGTCACGAATTTAAAAAGAAAATAACTGATTTAATCTCCATTGATATCTTATCCATGCATCGTCTAATACCTCCTAAACATATTGCCATTGTACAAATTCCATAATCGTTTTGAGTTGAACCGACTTTCTAAAAAATATAAAAATAATCTTCTCGTTGAATTATATCAGTTTCCGTCGATTGAAATTTTGGAGATTCTGCTTTCTTCTGATATCAAGTTGACATCCGTTTTAGTTCCCTAAAGAGTATCAGTTTCACGGTCATTTTACTCTTCGAACTCGTTTTCCATAGTTTCGAACCACAAATCAGTTACAAGTACTAAAAAATCCTTCTTCTTTTCGTTTTTTCTTTTAAGAATCTGATAGAAATAATTATTAAAAAATTTATTTTTCAAAATGATGTCAATTTTATATATTTAAAGATTTTTTTCGTTCGAAGGTAAAAATAAATATTTTTTATTCAAAATGAGACCGAGTTTCTAAAATCAGCATTTTGTGAGATGTTGGGTGAGTCAGTGTTTATTAACGTCAATTTGAAATGCAACTTGAGGTGCACTGGTGATGGACTTTATGATGTTGAACCTGGGGCAAGCAACGAGGATGACACCAGAACTGGCATCCCTTCTCCAAACTACCACATCATGCCAACTGGAGGACTTTTAGCCTCGACAGATTTAATGTACAACCCGACTTGGCCGGGGGGCTCTAATATTCTCTGTATTAACGTGACCAGTTTTTTTACAATGAAAAGAAAAAAGAAAAAGTTAAGAAAAAGTTACATCTTCAATATATGAAACATTTTATTAATTCAAACCAAAATACGACAACTACACTTACATCCTTTTTTAATTATTTACTAAACGAGGATTTTTCCATTGAATGAGATTTTTTTTAATATATCATTTTCTAATATATCGGAAATTTTGGAGCAAGAAATCTCCTTCACATTGAACTTTTTACGGTAAGTGTAACAGCTAAATTATCAACATTTCAATCTTGATTTTTCACTAACTCTTTCAGCTGCTGCCTTAGTTCCAGGAAGCGCAACATAAATTCAAAAAGGATAACTAATTTTTCATGTGGAATGTGTTCATTTTTGAAATGGTTAAGCATTTTCCACCCAACTTTTATCAATTTCAGCTTGTTGATTTTCCAATTTTGTTTCAATTTATTATAATTTAAATATACATTCAGTCTTCCAAATTCTTTAAACAGATCATTGTCAACGATTTTAACATCAGGCATTTTTATTGATAAAAAATCAACACAGTTTTCTACATCTGCTAAATTTAGTTAACATTGAAAACTGTTATTTCTTGTGATATTTGTTTCAGATTATTCTTCGACATGTTGGAAACATTTTTGGTTCATCTCTGAATACAGAGATTAACAGACCAGTTTTAAAATATTGAAAAGAAGGACAAGTAGGAGGACACTTTTTGAGGAAGGACAGAACCTATAAAAGGAGGACAATTGGTCACCTTATCTGTATGCCACTGGCAAAGAGCCACACACTGCTTTCGATCAGTGGTTTACCGATCGCTGGAATAATCTGGAATTACTTTTTTCTACAAAAACGTATTTCTTTTTCAATTCCTATTATTGACTCGCTCTCTCTCTATATTTATATATTTATTTTGTTCAAATTTTCAATCGTTAATAAAATAGTTCCTAATCATCCAATCAAGTTCAAATAAATTTTTTAAACTTGTAGTGGATGACACTTGATGTTAATACAGTTTTTTTAAATATTAATTAAATACAATTAATTAAATTCAATTAAAATAATTATTGGTTTTTACTGTTAACTTAGATTCGTCTCTATTGTTGTAACAATGTAACTGTTAAAACAAAGACAAAAGTTGGCGTCGAAAACCTGCTTTTAAGTCAAATCGGGTTTGTATTGAAACGACAATGCAGACAAATCATGCTCTTTTTTGAATTCCTACTATTAGTCCACTCTTCCTACATACCTATTTATTTATATATATATCTTATTCAAATTTTCAATCGTTAATAAAATACTTTCTATTAATCCATTCAAAGTAGGAATTGACTTAAAATTTTTTTTTACATTACTTTTGTTTTAATTTACATAAAAAAACTGAAAAATTCTGTTATCTCTTTTCAGTCGTCTTAATCTTATAGTTATGCACACTATCTTACTTTCATCGATTTCTGTTGAGACTGATGCCTAAGAGGTATTTCATATCTCACTCAGCATAATTTTACCACCCCGATTACAACAACCAACTTCACACATACACGAATTCGAATCGTATGATTAAGCATCTTACGTTAGCGGTGACGAAAGAACAAATAGCGTGAGCAGTGTCAGCGCAGGGGAAAGGCACTCTTACGTCATTTCGCGCGGCAAAGTTCTGAACGAAAAACGGATGTAATGGAGTTAAAAAAAGACTTGAATGCATGATTAAGTAAAAAATTGATCGAATTATTTAGAAGAATGAGTTCTGAAAAGTAGGAAGAAAGAAGAGCCGAGAGAAACGAGAATAGGTCGTCAAACTTGCGATTTGAAGTTTCATTGATGCCGTAATATTAAGGTGACCAGTTTCTTTATAATGAAAAGAAGGACGCTCGCGCGCAAAAAATTTTAAGATAAAGTTATAACGTATATGTATGCAACATTTTATGAACTCAAACAAAAATACGCTATTTAAGCTCGCATTACTTTTAATTATTTACTTAAGAGAGTATTTCTTCATTGATTATTTTTCTGCTGTCAATATATCATTTTCTAATACATTGGAAATTTTAGAGTAAAAAATATCCTTCACACTGAAATTTACGGTACGCACTGCAGCTAAAATATTAGGTTGGGGAAAAAGAAATCCATTATTTTTGCATGAAATTCAAGACTTTATGTAAAATGTTCGGATTGTCCGATTTAGGTCACATATGTACCCTTTTGTTGTACATTTTGTTGCCATTTTAAAGGTAGCTTCATAATGCCTCTATTATAGAGGTTTTGGTCCTTATTGCCTTATTGGCGAAAACCTCTAGTAATTGATTTGCACAATATTCTCTTGAATCCAATTTCTTATCACTCAGGAAGTTTTGCTATGCAAGAAAAAGGTGGTAATCGCTTGATGCCAGGTCCGGACTATATGATGGATGCATTAAAATTTCCCAAACAAGCTCCCCGGGTTTCTGGCGAGTCACTACAGGCATGTATGACCTGGTGTTGTCCTGATGGAACAGGACACTTCTTCTGTTGGGCAATTTTGGACGTTTCTAGTCAATCGCTGGCTTCAAATGGTCCAGTTGTTGACAGTAGAGATCTGAATTTAGTGTTTGGTCATACAAAAGCAACTCATAATAAATAATTCCTTTCCAGTCACACAGTAGAAACTTCCTGGCTGTTAGTCCTGGTTTGGCCACCGTTTGAGCTACTTCCCCGCGCTTTGACAACGATCGTTTTCGCACAATTTTGTAGTATGTGACCTATTTCTCATCCCCAGTCATCATCCGTTTCAGAAATGGGTCGATTTCATTGCGTTTGGTCAAGGTTTCACAGATGAAAATTCGATCCATCATATTTTTTGGTGTTAATTGGTATGTCACCCAAACAGTGAGCTTCTTTTTAATCCAATTTTGCGCAAATGGTTTAAAACTATTTTATGGTTGATCTTTAGCTCTTAGGTGATGCTACGACTACTAGTATGCCAGTCAACTTCGATTATTTCTGTGATTTTATCGTAATTAGCTATTACAGTATCGGCACCATAAATTCCATGCACAATTTCAGTCTTGTGGCTTGCATTTTTATATTTATAAAAGAAAAACTGTAAAATATACCCAATTTTCTCTTTGTTGACTTCCATTTTTAACACCCTGTAACTCACAACTGAGTGGACCAAACAAAAAAAAGCGAAAATAATTTTTTTTAGTGTGAACTGTCATCTTCACAATGAGTTGATCGATACTTCAGGAGATATGGACAAAAACTACCGAAAAAGTAATGGATTTCTCCCCCCAACCTAATATAAACATTCAATTTCAATTTCTCCCTTGCCCAAAATTCATTACAACTGATAAAACTCTTTCAACTGCTGCATTAATTCCAGGACAGCACAACGAAAACTCAATAAGAATAAATAATCATATGGAAAGTGTTCATTTTTGAAATGGTTAAGTACTTCCTTCCATTTTTTTATCAATTCTAGCTTGCTGATTTTATATTGTTCCAATTTATTAGAGTTTAAATATACAGTTGGCAAAATGTTTATTTGTACACTTGAAATTTTGTATGTGCTTCAAAAATATATTAAGTAATATAACTAAAAGTTATTGAGATACATTTAAATTGTTTTAAAAAATAAGGTTCTTTCACAATAAAAATTAAAATAAGCATTTATTTCAAATAAGTGAATTTTTTTTAAAAAAATTATACAAAAGATTATTTGTACTCTTGCTTAGTAAACATCAACAAAACATATGCAACAATGTTATGAAATTTCAATACTTTGTTAATAGTCCATTGGCTTTTATAACTGCTTCAAGACGCCTTGGCATTGACTCAATTAATTTCTTTGTGATTTCTGTGTCAATGGAGTTCCAAACTTCTTGAAGGTTTTCTTCTAAGTTCTCTTTACTTGATACATTTTTTTCCCGAGCTTCAGTGTCCAAATGCATCCATAAATTTTCTATAGGATTAAGATCTAGAGATTGTGGAGGTTTTTCAAGTCGCCTTGGAACAAGATAAAGCAACCAGGTCTTAGTAACTATAGCGGTGTGCTTCGGGTCATTGTCTTGTTGGAATATAAAAGTGTTCTCCATGTGTTCAATTTCTTTGCACTATCTAACAAATTATGTCGCAACACATCGATATAAGCTAAAGTATTCATTTTATTGTCAATAAATGCTTTTTTACCCGCTTCATTATGAGCTACACATCTCCCCACCATAACATTTCCGCCACCGTGTGTGAAAGTGGGAAGTACATTTTTGGGTTCAAGAGCTGTTTTACTTTTTCTCCAAATTTTTCGAATACTTGGTGGTGTAAAAATCTCAAACTTGCTCTTATCAGAAAAAATAACCTTTTCCCAAAATTCTATGGGCTTATTTTTGTACTTCATGGCAAAATCTATAGACGTCTTTTCCTGTTTACTTCACTAATATAAGATTTCTTTGTGGGAGTTCTGGCTTTCAGACCAGCGCTGTGCAGTACATTTCTGACTGTCTGAGCAGACACTGAAACATTACATGATGACAGAAGTTCATTGGCAATATTTTGAGCTGATGTGATTGGTTTATTTGTTGCTGACCTTACAATCATTCGTTTAGCTCTTGAAGTCAATTTACTCGAACCACCAGGTTTGGGCTTATTTTCAACACTGCCGGTCTCTAAATACTTTTTTACGATGTAACCAACGGTTGTAAATGACAGTTTTTAAAATTTTTCCTATTTCCCGGAAAGATTTTCCCTCTTAATGGAGCTCTGTAATATCTTTTCTCATATCTAAAGAATTTTTTTTTGTTTTAGGAGTCATTCTCAAGATTATATCTCTGTAAATTTAAATATAATCTGAAACTATTTAAATATTATTGATAAACTAAGAGAAAAATGTATGAAAAACTAAGTTGAATCTAAAAAGTTTAATCAAAATTTTTGCCAAAAGAATTCTGTACACAAATACTCTTTTTGCAACGGTTTTTCAAACTTTTCGAGATTACAATTTACTTTAACACTTTAAAAGAAAAATAATTTGCATACAACAATTAGACGCATGAAAGAAATGCATGGTTAATTCGCAACTAAAATATTATTTCATCAAAAACGAAGAAAAAAGTGGTGTACAAATAATCATTTAGTCAACTGTACATTCAGTCTTCTAATTTCTTCAAACAGACAACTGTAATTGATTTTAATATCAGGCATTTCTATCGATTAAAACTCAACATAATTTTCCATATCTTCCCAATTTACTTGCGATGAAGACAAAAAACACTATTGAAGACTGTTATTTCCTGTGATATTTGCTTCAGACCATTCTACGACATATTGGAAACATGTTTGGTTCATCTCTGAATAGAAATTAACAGATTAGTTTTAAAATATTGAAAAGGAGGACACTTTTCAAGAAAGGACAGAACCTATTAAAAGAGGACGGTTTGTCACTTTAATAATGTTAAAAAACAAGTGACGCGCGCGTGCGTCTCGACAACGTAAAGATTTCTGAAATGACATCAAACTACACATAGAATAAAAAATGACCAATTTTTAATTTTCTTGGAGGATTTTTTTAATAGCGAAACACAGTTTTTTTAGTTATGAAATATTCAAAAAATTTTACAGAAGCATTTTTTTTGCAAAAGTAAAAATATATTTCGACTCTTACGCTACCCCGACTTTTGCGAATTCGGAGTTACGCGATTTGCAATTCTCGTAAATTCGTCTTTTTTTCATCTCTGGAACTCAGATGGAATCAGTGCCAGAGCCTGATCAAATTGGTAATTTGATTGAAGAAATTGTCTATTTTGCGAGGCAAAGAAATTTAGAAGTGGATAGGGAAGACGTTCACGAACTGTTGGATTCGTACGATCAGGATGGGCTCATAGAAATACAAGAACAAGACAAAGAAGAACTTGTCTTGAAGCCCAGTTCACTCAGAAGATCAAATGACGGTTGAGAATTTCACAGAAGGTCTCAGTTTAATTGAACAAGGGTTACCAATTTTAAAAAATGCAGACTCTATGAAGATAATATTTTTTTTTCAACAAAACAAGGAATACAAATTTTATTAGCATGCTACGAGGACATTTTGCGGGAGAAAAAGAACCTTTTATGGACTACAGACTACTTGTTAGACACATACACACATCAAATTAATTTCTTTTTTTAATTGTGAACATTTATAACCCGTGCACCACAAAGTATAACACGGGGACTTACATAGAAGTAAGCGTGAAGCACATATCTCAAAGAAAAGAAGGATTTCAACAGGATTCGAACCCAGACCCTACGGCACCGCAGTCAGCGTCATTAATCGCTATACCGGATGGGCGTCATCAAATTAAATTCGGTTTGAAATTTTTGTGTTTGTGTTACCTGAAAATTTTTTTCTAAATTATATTATATGTTTTCTTTCGCCTCCGGCCGCAACTAAAAATAATTTATATGTATTTGCATGAGAAATTATACTCTCTCTCTCTATGATTTACGCAATTATCACTCAGTCCCACCCCCTATCGCGTGTTCGGGGTATTACTATAATTAACACTTTATCAACGCGATGTGTAATGCGTTATGCATTAACGCTAAATAATGCGTAAAAGTGCTCATGCGTCCAATTCAAAGGGGACCGTCCCGTTGTCAGATTACATGTCTAATTTTCGCAAAGCACAGCCTAAATGTGTCCTATTTAAAAAAAATCTACTATAAAAAATTTAAGAAAAAAAAAAACTGTTGCGAAAAACCAAAGATTTCAAGGATTTATTAATTTCTTAAAAAGTCACACCTTGAAACTATCCAAGATCTGTTGACGATGGTCCTCGGAATTTTGACATTAGTCAAGTGACGAGAATGATACTTGACGCCCCACTCTCCTAACTTCCATCCCAACGTAAGTACTTTGATCCTCTACACGGCGGGTCTTTTGTCATGTGATATAAATAATCATGGTCACGAGCACGCGACCAAGACTTGGCTACCACACGCACAAATTTCCTAGTGGTACAGCGATAGAAAACATGCTCAATATGTCTCATACTTGCAAATATCCATTGTTATTAATGATAAAATTAAGTAAATTTCGAGATAACTCTTCCCAGGGATTTTGACTTTGAAATCGGCATTGAATTTGTGTATTGGAAAAATGTTAGACTACATAAATTATTTATTTCCTCGTGTTTAGTCCAGTATTTTCCCTCGATGAACAAAAATAACAAATATTATATCATATGTATTATCTAAAAGTTAGCAAATGTCCTATCTTGCAGGAAAAAACAAACGTGTAAGTGAGTTATGGAAGGCAACTAAATGCAGATTACAGGCCCTGGTGTTGTCCTCATCACCTGATAGGAAGTTGTTTCAATTCCTCTTTTGGATAAAAGGCAAAACTTCATTAGGTCTCATATTTTCAAGCAGCAGCTCCACAGCGACGAAGACAAAATTGGAGGGGGTACTTTTCTCACCAAATTTCTAAAAAACTACGTTTCATAAGAGATAGTTTAATTTAACATATATATGAATACCATTATTTCTTTGGAATCAAAGCTTGAATCCAGGAGTGTAACGTACACTTCCGCAACCCTCGCATCATGGGACTCATGGGGGGCAAAGCCTGACTGCCGTCAAGTACTTACCCTTTGTATAAAATCCTACTTCGGGCCCAAAACCTGACTTTTCAGGGGGGCACAAATATTTTCCGGTATACCACTGCTAGAACCCATAAGCTACCAACCAATTAACTCAGTGCTTCTCAACTTTCAATATTTGCAACCCAATTTTCAATCAAAATTTTCATTGCCCCTTCTCTCACAATAACAATGTATCGAATGCAACAATAATACATGACCCTAAAGGTACTATATAACTTTAATTATAAATCATACAAATTATCAAGATATGTATTAAATTTCCTATACAATTTTGTATATCACAAGCCCATGGGAGTCTCATTTAATTATTAAATTTATGCTTAATTTAGTACTGATAAATCAATTATCAAGTAAATTATGCTGTTCTGATACATTTATAAGTTATTTATAATAGTGTTTTTTTTATTTTTATTATGTCGGAATGTATCTTAATTTGCTTCCTTTCAGTAAATTAATATTTTATTTTCGTCCCCTCCCCCTGCGCCGTAGGGTTATCACGCTCTCCTAGGGGGCGCTGCCCACAGTTTGAGAAACGGTGAGTTAACTAAAGCTTTAAAATACATCGAAAAAATATATCTGCCGGTTTAAATTCAGCCATCGTTTAAATAAACATGCGATAAATCAACAGCGAAAATTGAGACTCCAAAGACGTTGATCCAGCGAAAGAATTCTTGGTTCAAACTTGTTAAATTATCGGGAATATTCCATGAAAAATAACAATGAATTACTGAGGATGACTCATGTCTGGAAAAAATCACTTTTTGGTTCGATCATGTAAGCAAGACGAGACTATTATGTCCAGAGAATTCGTTTATTTTTTTATTTTGTGCAATACTTGTGAATCTGGAAAAATATTTTTTGTCCGTAAGTTTTGAAGTTCGCGAAATCTGGTGACTTTGTAACCAAACATAAGGATACCTTACTTCTTCTTCCCGATAATATGATTATTAAAGATAGTTGTGCCATATAAACATGGTTTAAAAGAGACATATTCTAGTTTTACTGAAAATTATGGGAAAATAAAACAAAAAAAGCAATTCAATGATAGAATTTTCAAAATAAGCAATGATGTTCCTGTTTCTATTTAGAAATTTCAAAATATTATTTTGCACACACAGAAATGCATTAAGCGACATAAACATACGGGCGAATTTATTGGTTAAGGTACTTTTAACTACAAAATCTTTAGATATATACAACAATAACATAGGAAATTTTAAGAGATATTTTTATCAACAAAATATTTTCAATTAATAGTATTCCAGGTGGTTTTATTATAATTTGATCAAAAGTTATTAACTACTTCCTTTTACTGCTTTCTATAAAGCATGTTTTCTAGAAACTATAAAGATTCAATAATATTGCTTAACATGTTAACTGCCGGTCATGTGATGTTATGTTGATAGTTAATGTTATGTTATTTTTAAAAGCTGACAAACTTTTATGGCACATATGATGCATAAGAGATAATAATGTACATTATATCGATTTCTATTATAAAATCCTTTGTTTTTCGAAAATGTTTTGACAACGCACTAGCGCATAGCAGCTAGAGATGGTAAAGTTATACCAAATTGCACATTATGCACTGACGCGTGATAAACCAAAATAAAACCAAATAATAAAAATACATGAGACAAATGAATTTATGTGTGTGGTCTTTTTCTGAATTATGCATCCCATCACATTGGAATAATGCGGTTGACATGTCACCTCTTGTGCATGTTGCAACTCGGTAGTTGGCGGTAACATAACTACCACCTCTCGAATCTCATCCAAAAATTCAGTCACCAAATTGTATTATCTGTTAAAGTCTTATTAGATTACAATTTTAGGGGCACGTGAAGGCCCTGTAGAACTATCGTCTGCACAACTCATAGTATTTCATTTTTAATAACTACGTAGCAAGTTCTAGAAGAAATATCTTCAGACTAGCTTTTAACTTTGTCAATACCATTAGGCATGCCATACATACTATGCCGGTTAAAACGGAGAAGAAACGCGTTGAAGCGCATGATCTCATGCGCCAAAGCGTGCCTGGCTGCTGGACATGATTCCTGATTTCACTCTCCTCTCACGAAGAAACTGCAACGAAAGTGTTAAATTCGCATTGAATGACAATAAATTGAATTCTTTTCCAGCAATAATTTAACTAATATTTTCTCTGAAATTTTCATTTCTAGAACTAGTAATTATCTAATACCAAGTAAAAATTTTAATAATCATACAATAATTACATTTTAAAGAAAGAATACAGCAATTTTCTTTATTACGAAACCTAAAAATTATCTTCAGAAGCTCAACAAGGAGAACAAGGGTGATGGAACATTTTTTTGAATTTTAAAATTATATTATTAATAATTTTAGTAATCCCATTAATTAATAAATTTGTATAGATTCCTCTTTTGAAAGTAATTATTATTTGATGTTTCTTTTTTTAAAAAAATGACAAGTGAGATACTTTTTTTCTCAACACCTGTTCAGTATAGTGTTTGGTGATACGAATAAGTTTTTTGTTTGCGCAAAGTTTCTGTAGAATATGGTCATCTCTCGATTCGAAGTTACGCAATTTTCAAATGTCGTCGATTCGTCTTTTGTTTCAGTGCTACACAATTCGATTACCAAATCCCCGCTTCATGTATAGCTAATGCCCATGTTCGGACGTATCGAGCGGAATCAACGCTTAGTCATAATAATTTATTTTGCATTACAGTGATACCCATTACAGAGCTGCTGGATTCTCACAGTCAGGAGCTGACAATTGATGAGTTCATAGAAATGCACGAGCAAGAGCAACACAATGAAGAACTTGTCTTGAGACCCAGTTCAGTCAGAAAATCAAATGACGGTTGGGAATTTGACAAAAGGCCTCAGTTTGATTGAGAAAAGATTACAAATTTTAGAAAATATAGACTCCAGATAATAAGGAATTGTTCAACAAGAAATTCTTGTATTTTTTCAAGAAAACAAGGAATAAAAAATTATTACTATGCAATGAGGAAATTTTATGGGAGAAAAAGAATCTTTGAGCCAGCAGAGAGAGACTAATTTGTGTTAGATTTTTTGAAACCTTCCACATCAAAATAACTCCGGCTTGCGATTTGTATTTGTGTTATATATATATATATATATATATATATATATATATATATATATATATATATATATATATATATATATATATATATATATAAGATTTTATTAAACCTTTTTTTTCTCTAAATTTTTATTTTCTCGTCTCCGGCCCCAACTAAAAATAACACATATATTTATATGCGAAATTATACAACGTCTTACGCGGTTACACTTAGTCCAACCTATCTCGTAAGATCGGGGTATTGCTGTACTTTATATTAAAATGTTTTCTTTGTAGTACTCTATTTAAAAATAATAAACCATATAAGTTGCATTCATAAAGATTGCAAATAAAAATCAATCTATATCAAAAGACTGTTACTATCGTTTTAAGTACCGATTTTAACAGGTAACGATTTATAGCAGTATTTAATTTTAATATCTAATGCTTAAAACTCTAACAGGCACACCCGAGGAGACAATGAACAACAAGCAAAATAACAAACACAAATGATTATAAAACCGATGAAAAATATTGTTAAAGGAATTTTGAACTCCATTAAATTCTCTGCCGAAACGGTTTTGTGGCTGAAAAAATTATTTGTTGGTTAAACTAATCTTAAGGGAAATTACTTTTTTTTTTCAATAATAGTTAATGAGTGGGAGTGAACTCGGTGACAGACCTGACGACAAAAATGGACGTTTCAACAAAGTTACAGATGGTTTAAGGGTGACTATTTGGCAAGAAAGCTTTGGCCGCGGTAGCCGAGTGGTATAGGCATCGGATCGTGGCTGGCTTTGTCACGAGTTCGAGCCCAGTACCACTGAAGACCCGCCGTGTAGGGCAGCGATGCACGCTAAATCTGTCGAGAGCTGAAATGTCCTCCCGTTGGTGTGGTGTGGTAGTTAGGAGAGGGGGTGCCAGCTCAGGTGTTGTCCACGTCACTTGACCATGGTTCAAAACTACGTGGTCCGTCGCCAAAAGCCCTCGTGCAGCTGAACAGTGCGACGTTAATCTTCACTCACTCACTCACTCACTTGGCAAGAAAGCTGTATAAGCTCCTCCTACAACAACAATACTCAGCTTGCGGCCCGGTTATGGCCCATTGCTCTGAGATATTCATTCATTTATGAAATTTTGTTGGGAAATTCTTTGTTAAAAAATCAAATATGTCAATTTTGCTTTTTGCTATCGATGTCGTATGGTTGCCAATTGATATATATATTTCTTATTAGTGATAATAGACAACAGTGGAGTAGCGACCATTTTATGAGTGGAACTAATTTTTAACTATCTTTCATATCTTTCAAGCGAAAAATATTCTAAGAAAATAGATTTTTTCAAGATGATTGGAAAGTTGACTATTTTGTAGGGAAAAACAAGTATGGTTCTGTAATTTTTTGATTTGACAGCTCAGGTGTCGTCCACGTCACTTGACCATGGTTCAAAATTACGTGGTCCGTCGCCAAAAGCTCTCGTGCAGCTGAACAGTGCGACGTTAATCTTCACTCACTCACTCACTCACTTGGCAAGAAAGCTGTATAAGCTCCTCCTATAACAACAATACTCAGCTTGCGGCCCGGTTATGGCCCATTGCTCTGAGATATTCATTCATTTATGAAATTTTGTTGGGAAATTCTTTGTTAAAAAATCAAATATGTCAATTTTGCTTTTTGCTATCGATGTCGTATGGTTGCCAATTGATATATATATTTCTTATTAGTGATAATAGACAACAGTGGAGTAGCGACCATTTTATGAGTGGAACTAATTTTTAACTATCTTTCATATCTTTCAAGCGAAAAATATTCTAAGAAAATAGATTTTTTCAAGATGATTGGAAAGTTGACTATTTTGTAGGGAAAAACAAGTATGGTTCTGTAATTTTTTGATTTGTCACGGTATTTAAAAAACACCAAAAAAACAGAAATCATTCAATGACACTTTTGCTCGAAGATGTCTTTCAAGAGGTGATAAATACTTTCTTGAATAATCTTTACAACAGCAAAAAAGACTTTTGTCAATGGTAATATCACAATGGTAACAAAGGCATTCTATGAAATTTGCTATATAATTGGTAATCATATGAAACCGTTCACTGACGCAGAAATAGTGATGAAGTGTTTCTTAAATGCTTCCAATTTAGAAAATTTAGTGATAAAAATAAAAAATATTAAAAATAATAATTAAAAAAAGCAAAATAGAAGAGTTTTAATATTTTGATCAATTTTCACATTTTAAATTTAATATATTATCTTGGTCTCAAAGCCTCCCCCCCTTATTAATTCTTATGTTGCGGCTCTCTTGAAGTACCCATCATATGTATGCGGCCCGGGTGAAATATCTAACAAATGTATGCGGCCCGGCAGAAAAAAAGGTGGAGTACCCCTGTCCTAGAAGGTTCTTACCATCCTATATAAGGGCGATGCAGGGAAGCAACATTGGAAGTCAAACATAAGGCATGACTATGCGTTTCATTAGCCTTATGCAAAATTGTGATTAGTTATCTCAACCTTTGTGCAATTTTGAATCTGTGTGCTATTGTAGATTTATACGAGTGTGGTAATTATTTTCTGGTAAAAGAAAAATATATTGTAAATACGAGAAAAAGCTTCGATTTTTTTTAAAAACCTTCCTGTTAACGACGTTGACCTCTCTGACATTTGAAATACGATCAACCGTGCATCCATACATAAAAATGAGACGAATCAAGATGAACGAGTAATTTTCTTAAGCATTTACATAATAAGAATGTAAACAAAGATGCCTCATTTGTTTTATAAGAATAAACGGGTCATTAGCGAGCTTTTTAATAACAAAAACAGCTTTTGTTCTGGTGTAGTTGGTTCCTTAAGCCTTGTTCATTAATTTACAGGTTCGTGTTGTTTTTGAGATTATTATTAGAGTTTATTAACTCTAATAAAGACGTAAGGAAGAAATACAGAACGTTTTCCATGTACAGATGCATTAATAAGAATATTTACATAGAACTGTGGTGAGTTGCTATAAAATGATTTTTTTACTAAGTTATTGTTTTTTTAAAGCCAAAAAATCAAGAAAAAGGGTAGAATTGGAAAAATTTAGAATTTTAGAAATAACGCGCTCTCTATAAAGTTGAGTGAAAAGGAATGAAAATAATTTTGCTGAAAAAAGTACTTTTCAGCTCTCTCGTGTCAAAACGATCTTTAAGTAATTATCATTTTTCCGTCTGTGTGTGTGTGCTTGTTGTGTCTGAATTTCTTCGAATGGAACTTCATATTTTCTTTTAAAAAATTATTTGGCGAATAGTGTAGAATTAAATGCTACATTTTCTTAGAGATTTTAAATTAAAATGGTCTCAATTCTGTTACTGGAATAGCTCTGGCGGCGGAATCTTGTCTGTTGCTATGGCAACAAGATGAAATCTATTTTCAGTAGTATAAAAAGAGTTACTTGGAAAAATGTGAGTGGTACAGCATGCTTGCAATATTTTTCTTAAAAAAAAGGAAAAGAGAGTACTACTTTTTTGTTTTTCTGTACATACTCAGAAGATAAAAATAAAGCATTGTGCAGCCCAATTCATTAATGTGTATGTATTTCCAGAACATCAAATTAGGAAAATGGCTCAAACTATAACAAAAATAATTACTAAAGGGGTAATTTTTAACGTATATTTTGTGTAAATCATTATATTTTATGATTTTTTTAAGTTAGAAAAATGTAATGATTTAAAAGTTTAAAATCATTTAAAATTTTTTTAAAATTTCTTCTTACAGATATTTCATATCAATCTAATGAGGATTTTACAAGGTTTATTTTGGTTTTTAAATCTGAACTCATATGACCTCTAAAAACTAATCTATCCATTTCGTTGAAAATTTTAGTTTGCTCCATGCAATTTTTTTGTTCCTTTTTCTTTTAAAATCAAACATAATTTTAAAAAAATTTAATTAACTCTTTAAGGGCTCTCTTGTGCATTTTCATTAAAATATAAAGTACATTTTTTTGAAAAATTTCAAAAAATATTCATAAAAGCATTTTAAAAAAAGGCAATTAAAAATGCATCCATTAAAAGTTATCATTATGTTTTTAAAAAATACTATACTATGATATCAAAACAGACTGAATTCACTTTTGGAAACTTTATACGAAAATTCTTGTGAAAAATTAATTGTATAATGATTTCTGTAACTATAGTAAAAATTAATCTATTAGTCTATAGTCTACTAGTCTATTTTATTCACGAAGGCATTTTTGGAAATGTTTTTCTATTGGATAAAATATGTTTTGTGGTCAGATGTAAAATGGTCCACATAACTTCTAATAGAAATTGCAGAAGTTGGATTCGTAAAACATTATTTAAAACTATACAATAGAAACTTATGGAATAGTAGTTTCTTAAACAACGGAATGACATAGCGAAACATTTTGTAGTTGCGTATCGATAAATTTAAGTTTCAAAAATACCTTTTAATATTTATTTGATTTAATAAAAATGTTGAGTTATTAGGAAAAAGTTTTGTTATTTTCTTAAACTAAACTATAGGAGAATAATTTTAAACGAAATATTTATGAAAAGAGTACTTTGAATTAAAGAAAAATCTTAATTAAATTTATAAAAATATATTCTAAAAATGAGCAATGTAGGAGTAAAAATTATTCTGTGTGTGGTTTTCTTCTTGTGATAATGCATATTCTTTCCATAATTTGTTACTTAATATATACACACGAGACAAATCCTTCCGTGTATATGTATTGCACACGCTAACAACAGCTAACCACAGGCGTACAACTTCGTCCTTGGCCATGATTAATTTCGTGGACCTCGATCTGACACCCTCAGACAGTTGGTATTAGCAACAATAACACTCATTGCCATAAAAATTTGAGCACCGAGAAATAAGAGTAGGATTCTAATGAAACTTAGCATGAAGGTACGTGTCGGTCAGATATGTAAATGGTAAGAAATTCAGCGTGATCGCGCATTGTGTAATGCCACCAGAAGGCACTGAGCTTCATTCTCTAAGGATAATAAAAAAGGTAAACAGAGCTTGTTTGAGTGTATTCAAACTGTTGCAGAGAGACGCCTTTTCATTAGAGATGTCATTACGCATCGGAGACAACATAGGCAGCTGCCTGAGTACTAAATGAGAAGAATCATAGAGAATATGGAAACCTGTTGGTCAGTTTAGAGAGTATCTCGCCACATAGACCGTTCTGATTTTCCTGTGAGAAAGTGTTGGAACCAATAGACAAGAGATATATCTGTTGCACTGCGACCAGGCTCAGGACACTCTCGACAAATCAATAATCGAAAATAACGTCCAACCATACTTCGCATCACACACAACGCCAACTGTCTGACTGGCCGCCATCCATCTTCACTGCGTGTCTCTGTGCCATTGCAAAGCGCCTTGCTGAAGGACAGTTGCTATCGCGGCGCTCATTACGTGCACTGTCATGGACGCCACTCACCATCGCCTCCGTTTGAAGTGGTGTCACGCTGGAAGGGATCAGATTTCAACTGAATAGAATAAGGTCCTCTTCAGAGACACATCCAGATTAAATTTGGGCAGTGATGGCAATCGTGTAAATGTGTAGAGACTCCGTGTTGAACGTCTCAGTCCTGCTTTCGTTGTAGAGTGGCCCACCACTCCCAGAACTGTTGTGATAGTATTGACTGCCCTCGCAAAGAACAAATAGTCACCCCAAATATTGATCCAATGCACTGTGGCAGTCCAGATGTACATTCGTGACATTCTTCAACCACCTGTGTTCTCACTCATGGCAGGGCTCCCAGGAGCTATTTTTCAACAGGACAATGTTTGTCCATACAGCAAGGGTTTCACAGGACTATCTTCGCCCCATTTCCACCAAACCTTGGTTCGATACCCAGATTTATCCCCGATGTAGCATATCTGGGATCATTTAGGACTGTAATTTGGACACCTTTAGAGTTGGATTGAATTCGAGGAGCTTTTGTAGTAACTAGGGAGTGTGAGATGTCGCAAGGTATCATACGGGTGTTGTGCGCCTCTATACCCGACCGTACCATATCATGCATTCTTGGTAGTGGTGGCCCAATCCCCCTTCGTTTGTAATCTTTCCTACTATAAATGATCATTTTCCCTTGATTTTGTAAACACTTACTTACATCAATGTTGTACTTACGTTTGTAGGGCTTCATTTTATTCTGACAACTTTTTTTTAAGTGCGCAAATTTTTATGGCAATGAGTGCGCCATTACAAGAAAAGTCAATTTTAACGACAGTAGAAATAGAAGCAGCATTCACTTTACAAAGCTGTGCCTATACATTTAAAATGAATATATATATTTGTATAATTTTTAATATAAAAACTGATATTAACTTTGAGAATATAAGCATATGGTAGTAGAAGAGTTTTATGTTTTAACGATGTTTCATTTTCAATAAAAAACTATTCAACAAACTTAACTATTCAATATAACATTATTGATATTGCAGACAATTTCAAAAACTAATAGGTTATATTTTAAGGCTAGTAAATCAATTTTAAAACACAACATTACTCCATTTTGATAGAAGCAACGCAATCTCTTATAATATCGCATTTGTAGTTTAGTTTCCGATATTTCTTTTACGACGCTAGTCAGAGAAAATTCCATTATTTAGTGGTTTTACCCAATTTTCCGCGCGTTCATTTAAAAAAATACTAGACTACGTATTAACTCGAGAAAATTTTTACTCAGAGAGAAGGTATTCAGGTTAGTTACGTTGAATATACATTTCCTAAAAAGGAAAAGAAACATAGTGTTTGCACATTTTTTAAAACTAGTTAAATCTTTGCATTCAGAATACATGTATATAAAATAATTACATCATATACTAAAACTGGTTAAATGTTTCTAGAAAACAAATTTCTAGAATCAAGTTATTGATCGAATCGTTTTTCACGATTTTATGAAATAACAAATTTTATCTCTTGACAATTTAAATCCTTATAAACTATTAATGAAATATAAATATTAATTTTTACTACACGATTTTAGTACATGAAATAAAAAATAGCACTAAATATGTATGAACCCTCAAGTCAATATTGTAAAATATTTCAAACAATAACATTTTCACGTCATTTGCTGTTATGGAATCAGTAGGATATGATACTGTAGCTATAAAGATCATTCTTAGAGAGTAATAATAATAAAAGTATGTGTAAGTTAACTTACTGTTATGAAATAATATAAAAGATGAGGTCAAATAATATTTGTATTATAATCTTATTTAAAAAAAGCTGTTATTCTTTTCTATTCAAAAATTCAATCGATTGGTCAGTTTGGTTCTTTGTTGTATGGTTAGAAAAGTATGGACTGATTTATTCTGATAACGAATAAAAAGTGATATATGTTTGTATATTAACTGAAAAAATAAAATAAAAAAATCTAACAATCCAAAAAATTTTTAAAAAATCATTTAAAATTAAATTTATTGTTTTAAAATACTATAAAAGCTACAGTAAAAAATAATTGTTTTATAATTCCATTTAGAGAGATAATTTGTTATTCTTTTCAATTCATTCGATTCGAAAGTTCAATCGATTTGTTAATTTTTATAAAAAAAAATCGGATGGTTTCTTGTTTTAATTATTTATTATAAGTACTGAATGATTTCTTTTGATTATGAAAAAAAGATGAAACATGTATGTACATTAAATTGAAAAATAATATAACAAAAAATTAACAATTGAAACAAATTTAAGATTTATGTGTAATTCAACCATTTTAAAATACTATAAAAACCACAGCAAAAAATGTTTATAATGTAATTCTATTTAGGTAAGCTGTTATTCTTTTCGACTGAATCAATTCGAAAATACAACTGATTGGTTCCTTTTTGCTTAAAAAAATCGTTTGGTATCTTGTTTTAATTATTTATTACAAGTATGGAAGGATTTTTTTCTTAATCTGAAAAAAAGACGAAACATACATTAACTGAGAAAATAGTGTAGCAAAAATCTAACAATTCAAAAAAAAAGAAAGAAGGAAATTCATTTATTTACATTTATTGAATACAATGCCTTAGTACTTATTCGATTTTAGTATTTGCATATGATTTTAATATTTATTCGAATTCTTACATTTTCTACTCGTTGCCATTCAATATTTGAAAATTTTCATAAATATAAATAAAATTAAAGATAATTAATGAAAGTTGCAATTTATTCTACATTTCCAATGTAAAAGAATGACCTAATTGTCAAATACATTTCAAATATTATTACAAAAATGGAATTATTTAGACACCACAAATATCAACCATTACAAACTCATCTACAGTTCAAGTATAGCTTCTGATATTTCAACATTAAATTTTCATGCTTCAGCACGACTTTCGTGAGTCTTACCAGAATTTATGTGATATTCATGAACAACGAACTTGGCCCTAGCCAGTCATTTATTTTAAGCAAAATGTCATCCTGCGTTATAAACCAGTCTGGAGCAGCGTTCCTATACCTAGGTTGCTATGGCAACGACTTTTATTGAACATTGCCTACTAAAGAAAGAAGGTATGACGTCATAGCCCATGGATCAAAGCTGTCAGACAAAATTTCTTGGAAGAAAAATGAATTTATTTGTAAATATAATGGAAAATAAAAACAGAAAGGTACAAAATGAAAATTCTTTTTTTAAAAAAGGAAAACAAGGGGATGTTGTTTTCGTAATACACTTTTTTATATAAGAAAGATTTTATGCTTTTTCCCCCTTTTAATGTGTGCAAACATAATTAATCTATTTTTATCTAGCGCTAAATTATGTAGAAGTAAAAAGGTACGGTTGCTGCTATTTAATGATAAAAAAGGGCTAGTCAACATTCTACATTTAAATATTTTTGAATAGTTATGATAATAGTAGAGTAATAGTAATATAAAAATAATGCTTTTTAAAAATTTTGTGATTCATTTTTTTTATTTTAACTTGATCTACTTATACATTTAAAATTTTATTCACACATTTTTTTTAAAGAGGGTTACGTAAAAATGACAAGACAACTTTTGCTTAAAATAATTTTTAAAAATGCATATTTTCTGTTTTTGAATTTGAAAATATTTAGAATGTTTTATTTATATGCGTGATTATTAACGCGTCATTAAGAACACGTATTACACTAAATATCATTAACACTTGTTAAAATAGATTTTTTTTTGTACATTAAAATAAAGTGCACACGAACTGATTTATTTTGATAAATTTATTTCTCTTCTATTTATAAGGATGTTACAAGAAAATGTTTATGTTCTTCAGTCATTTTATTTGGAATATATGAATTTAATGCATCTGAGATTGTGCTAGTATTAATCTATTTTTAACTGCATTTCCTTTATATGTACAATGGGCCACGAAAGTGTTCATACACTTGCAATTTCTTATAAAACTTAATGTTTTCGACTAATAAAAATTAATACATTGTAATTGTAATTTTTTATGATATCTGCAACTTGTTCTTATTGGAATGACATGATTTATTTTTTAAAAATAGTATAACTATTTTTTTAAAAAAATTAAGATAATCACAAATAGCTACTAAAAAGTACGCCACAAAAGTCTTCGTACACTTAACAAAAATCTCAACTTAGCTTTAAATATTGTATTTCTTTCTTAATTTAGTACTTAGTAGGATATCTTTTAGTGTCCACAACAACTTTTAAGCATCTTGGTATAGATTTAATCAGTTTTTTTTTGTAATTTCTACATCGATTTTCCTCCATTCTTCTGTGATTATTGTTTTTACTTCACATTTTGTGTTTATTTATCATGTTTCTTTTTTTCCCCCTCAAAATCGCCCAAAATATGTTCTACTGGTCTAAATAATGTGATTCAGGAGGTGGTTTTACAATTTGGGGACAGTTGTAGAGACACCAGTGGCGTACATTGAGAGCAGTGCGCTTGGCGTCATTACCCTGTTAAAAAATTAAGTCATCTCCCATATCCAAATTTCGGGCGGATAATTTAAAATTTCTTTTTAAAATATTTAAATAGAGCTCAGGATTCACAATACCATCAAAAAATACCAAATTACTTAATTCTGAGGCCAATTTACACCCCAACGCCTGAACACCTTCACTTTAATGGTGAAGCATGGAGGTGGAGTTCTTGTTCCGCATATAAATTCATGGGATTTAACTCCTTATTTCTTCATTTACAAGCTATTATAGGCCCATCGGAGCCAAAAATGTTGAATTATCTGCCATCACAATCAATTTGCTGTCAATTTTGAGTTTTCTGAAACTGAATCCCACGAATCTAGTTGAATTAATGAAATATGGAGGTGGAAGTGTTCTTGCGTAGGGTTGTAAACCGGCTACAGAATTAGGTAATTTGGTATTTTTGTTGGTATTGTGAATCATGAGCTCCATTAAAATATTTTAAAGAGAAATTTTAAATTATCCACCAAAAATTTGGATATTGGAGACGACTTAATTTTTTAACAGGGTATTGACGCCAAGCGCACTGCTCTCAATGTACGCCACTGGTGTCACCATAACTGTCCCCAAATTATGGAAACACCTCCTCAATTATTTTATTTAGCCCAGTAGAACATATTTGGTGAAATTTGGATTTTAAAAAGAGAAAACATGACAATTAAACACAAAATGTTAAGTAAAACAATAATCACAGAAGAGTGGAGGAAAATCAATGCAGAAATTACAAAAAAACTGATTAAATCTATACCAAGACGCTTAACAGTTGTTGTGGACACTAAAAGATATCCTAGCAAGTATGTACTAAATTAAGAAAGAAATACACTATTTAAAACTAAGTTGAGATTTTTGTTAAGTGTACGAAGACTTTTGTGGCGTAATTTTTTGGTAGATTTTTGATTATTAATTTTTTGAAAAAATAGTTATGCTATTTTTAAAAAATTAATTATGTCATTCCGTTAAGAACAAGTTGTAGATATCATAAAAAAATTACAATTACAATATATTAATTTTTATTAGTCGAAAACATTAAATTTTATAAGGAATTGCAAGTGTATGAACACTTTTGTGACCCATTGTATATATTGTTAGTATAATAAATATTATATAATTATTTTGACACAGAATCTGTTGCATAAATAGGAAAACTTGTTTTCAGTAAATCACCAGAATCTACACTCAAAATATCAACATTTAAGTCTCATGACCGCTTTACATCTGTGTGACGTAGTAGTTAAGGAAACGAAATATAAATGATTGGATACATTAAGTTGTTAATTAACTTATTGTGTGTGCAAAATATTCGCTGATGATATTACTGATAAAGTGTTCAGTTGTTAAGATTTTACTCTTACATATATATTGTTATGTACACTTATGCTCAAAATTAATGTCACAGTACATAAATCTGTGAAAACTATCTACTGCGTTGCCACGAAATTTGGCACAGAGACATATTACAATGTCAGAAAGAATACAGCAACATAACAATATGAAAAAGATTTTAATTGTGATTTAAGAAACAAGTAATATCAAAAAGTGTGAAATCATGAATCAGAGATAAAGCCTTTACCTCGGGAAAAGTCTATTCAGTATGGAGTGTGACCACCGCCGCGCACCGGTATACAAGTCTCACAATGACCTGCCATACTGTTTATGACAATGTCAATAAGTATTTGTGGCAACAAGTCCCCTTTTCTTAAAAGTGGAACTTTTAGTTCCTGGGGAGTCCTGAAAAGGGAGCTAAGCAGAGAAAGAACTTTTCCTAGATCATCCCAAACATATTCTTAGAATGAAGATCCGGATACCTTGAGGGACAATCCATACTGAGAATATCCGCACCTTCATGAAATTCATCAACAATGTGAGTTATGTCTGACCGCGCATTATTCTCCATAAACATGTAGTACGGGTGCATATTACCCGGATTAGCCTCTCACAAGCTTCCAGGATTTCATCCTTATAGTGCTGTGAGTTGACAGTACCCGCATCGAAAACGTATAGCTGTGAACGACTGTCCAACATCATGCTACCACACACAAGGATTCCTTTGACATCAAGGATGTCGATTTTTGTTGCATAGAATGGATGAAAGCCAGTTCCATTTTCTCTCCAGCGGCAGACTCGACGAGAATCACTTTGTCTAGTACAGGGATGGTCAAATCCCGTCACGCGTGCCATAGTGCGGTACAGCCGAGTTATAACAGTGGCACGCGAAGACTTAATAAAAAAAATTAAAATATTGAAAAGATAGTGATACGTAGATCCGGGTTCGAGGATTTCATGCAAAATAGTCACAAAAAAATAACAGTTCTTTAAGAGCAATGCGAATTTATTGTCGAAATTCCAATCCTTGAAATTAGGATTCAGTAGCAATAATCACAGAGTAAATCTCAGAAGGTCTTCAAACCTTCAACAGCACTCAGATACAATTATCAGTGTCAAAATACGCGTATGTAAAAGATTATTCACAAGCACAGCCTAGCTAATCATGGTCGGAGTTTACTAATCACTGGGTGAATCACGACTGACTGTTTCGCGAGCACCGCTCTAGTTATAGATACGGTGGAAACTCCCGGAAAGATAACCGCTCGCGTCATAGAGCGTGCGATTAGTGTATTTCTCTACACATTTTTAGAAAATCCAGAGGGGCCCGAACTCATCAACATGGTCGCCAATATCACTAAAATGGTCGCCAAAGTCACCAAATTCGCTGCCAAAAATTATATTAACTTGGCTCTATCGCCAAGATTTTGCCAAGGGACAGCATTGCTTGTGAACATTACAATTTTAACATAAAATAAATATAACATAGAGTAATATAAATGCATTACACATCCAAATACAAATTATTTACGCTATTTACACAAAATTCGTGACAATAGTAGATTTTTTTAACAATTTTATTTAAATGCAGTTCTCAGACAAAAATAAAAAAAAACTCTCAAAATTTATTTTGAACACACTTAAATGAGTTGCAGAAATTAATTGGGTTCAGCAGTGATCCCCAACCCCCGAGCCACAGACCGGTACAGGAACTGATGAACTATTTACTGTGCTGCCATGAAATTGGCCACAGTTACACATTACAGTATCCTAAAAAATATAGCAACGTAACAATATGGAAAATATTTTAATTGTGAATAAGTATACAACATATCAAAAAGCGTGAAATCATGAATCAGAGATAAAATTTTACTACCTCGGGAAAAGTCTGTCTAATGAGGAGTATGACAGCTATACAAGTCTTACAATAAGCTAACATATTGGTTGTGTGGGTCTCAATAAGTATTTGTGTCAACAAAGCCCATTTTTTTTAAAAGCAGAACTTTCAATTCGGAGGGGGGGGATTTAGAAGGGACGCTTCGCTGAGAAATAGCTTTTTCTAGATCATCACAAATATTTCAATAGAATTGTGATCCGGAGCATAGTTGCCAGAAACTTATGCAGCAAAGTAGCATGAAGGGGGAGAAATAGTAGCAAAAAGTAGCGAATCGCGCGCGATTTTCACTTGCAATTCCTACACATAATTTTTTTTTTAATTTATAAAAACTCTTTTAAAATATACGTTAAAATGCTTTAATTATCTAATTCATTTAATTACTTTCAAATTTTTCCTGTATCGTGCTCTGCTGTGTCTTTTTTTTAAATAAATTTCTGACTTATATTGAAGAATTTGTGGCGATGGAATTAAATCAACGCAGCAAGTCCCTCATCTTCCAAACTCCTTTTTGACTCAAACAGAGTTCGAGGCACATTCGATTCCTTAGTTGACACACTCTGGAAATGCCCTTTCCACAATGGTATTACTTAGGCTGTAAAGCTTTAAAGCAAATATAGCTAAATCTATTAAAAATGCATTTCTCCAAATGCGTCTTTTATATTAAGATATCCGACTGCGTTCGGAAGCGTGATTTTGCAAAAGCGTATAAAGGGATAATATTTATAATATTTAGTGTCATTTAGATTAGAAAATGTATATAAAATTGTTTTAAGAATAGTATTACAATAAAAAATTATTTAAGTACAATATTTTGACTAAAAATGAACAAAGCATGACCAATATTAATAATATTCTCCTTTTGCGAAAAATGCTTCTATTATAATAATATTTTGCCTGTATATAGCTCAGACCTCTGTACAGAGGCTCAACTAGAATTTTTGAAATATATAACTTAGAAATGGGTTTATCCATGTTTTACGACAATAGAGGAGAGAAATTTTAAGAAAAAAAACGCCGATAATTATTTAAATTAGTTGTAACTCTGAAAATAATGTGAATTTTTCAAAAATCATAGTTGAGACTCTATACAGAGGTCTGAGCTATATACAAGCAAAATATTATTATAACAAAGTCTTTTTCACAAAAGGAGAACATTTTGAAAAAAGGTGTTTCTAAGTTAAATTTTTGCCGAAATATTGTATTTAAATAATTTTTTTATCAAAATGTCCTTAAAACAATTTTATACATGTATTCTAATCTAAGTGACACTAAATATCATGAAAATTATCCATTTATGAGCTTTTTTAAAATCACGGTTCCAAACGTAGTTAGATACATTAAAAATGTGACACATAAATAATTCACCATCATTTAAAAGCTTAGATTTAGATATAAAAACATCTTTCAACTATATGTTAAAAATTTTTCTCCATTGATTCTCCAGAACATATAATTTAGATTGGTCTGCTAATTCTAAAGGCAGATAAAAAAAAGAAAGACGATTTTAATTTTAAAAAAATATCCCAGAGGAAAAATTCGTTATCTTTTTTTAAAGTTATGCGAAACGGAGAATATATTAGGGCCCCTTTCAAAATAAGTTTTAGCCCTAATACGTTCTTGGCGTCAGTCAGGCTTTGGGCCTCATAGAATTTCTGGGATCCCCGCAAAGCAAGGATGTACGTTACGCCACTGAATCGAGGTCAAAACCTTAAAAAAAAGGGATTTTATATATCGGTAGATTTTTATCACATAATTTCTCTAGCTGACAAGTCTTACTTTTGTCATTGTATGCAATTTTTTGTAAGTCCAGTACTGCAACGTAAGTTAATTACAAATTTAGAATTTTATTTACTTCAAAGCAGTACCTCGTTAAAGTTAATTATATAATTTACTTAGTTCTATAAGAATTTATCTTTCACAATTACTTTTCCAATTTAATATTTAAGTAGAAATTCTCTCTAAGCCTATTTTTTAAGAATATTACTTGTTTCATTTTCACGCTTCTATCGGGATTAGAAAGAATCCCCTCATTACTTTTCTTTTACCACTTCCGGAGGAAAGGAGAGCCCCCCCGCTTAGATGAAATCCAATTCGTGGCGGTGGCGGGGGGGGAGGAGAAAGTACAGCGTCGTTTCGCTGTGATGAAGCATACCTGTACTGCAAATCCATGTTTTCTTTGAGGACTGAAGCTATTTTTGGGGGAGAGGAGATTTTCGAAACTTGTTCCAGTACTTTTATATATGGTTGAAAGTAGCAAAAAGTAGCGGGAACGTCAAGCGAAGTAGCAATAGGATAAAAAAAAAAAAAAAAACTAGCGTACAGTTTTAAAAAGTAGCGAAATTCGTGAAAAATCGCACGATCTGGCAACACTGATCTATAGACCTCGGGGGTAATCTATACGGCGAATATCCGCTCTTTCAGGAAATTCATCAACATTATGAGATCTGAGCGGCCCATAATTATCGTCCTTAAAAATGTAATCATGACTCATAGGACCCAGACATAGGCTTCCAGAATCTCACCAATAGAGCACTGGTGGTTGGCAGTACCTGCATCAAAAACATGCAAATGTGTACGACTGTCTAGGGATGCGGTATGAGATCGATTAATCGAAAAATTGATTTCTCTGGCCAAAAAAATTGATTTTTTTAAACCGATATGTAGCACTGAATCGATTCAGTGAATTGAAATTTCATCCTAGAAAATCGACATTCGACTTTTTTCCGTTTTGGTAAAAACCATAAAGTTGGTAAAAACCATAAAAACCGAAGAATTTAAACACAATTAATCGCAGGCAGTTGTGAACCTGAAGTATGATCCTATACTTTACTGGCAAGTACAAAAAAACTCTATTTTTCATCAGTTCACTCAATAGCCATGATCTATATGAGTATCGTGGGATCATCTGTTCCTTGTGAGCACCTTTTTTCGATTGACGGCAACATCACAAGTGATGAGCGGAACCACTTGGATCCCAGTAGGCTTGAGAGACTGTTGTTTTTAAAAAGCTTAGATATTAATTATTGGGAAATATAAGCTATATAATCTATTTTCTAAACTTTTTACTGTAACAAATACTTTTAGAAAATAAATGTCTTCTTTTATACCTGATACTTTGATATGGTAATAAAAATAATTGTAATTGTCGAATTCCATGACCTAAAAAATTCCCTGATTTTACTTATAAGAGATCGTTTATTATGGTATTTTTTCTTCTTTTTCATAAAATGGATTTATATTTACATTGTAAATGCTGACTTGCAAAAAAATCGATTTTTTTGTGAATCGATTTATCAGGTTTCGATTCGAATCGATTTAAAAATCAATCTTTTTCGGAAAGAATCGCCAACATCTGTGCGACATCATGCCACCACACACAAGGATTCCTTTGCCACCAAATCTGTCGATTTTTGTTACGAAGGAGGAAAGAAAGCGAGCCTATTTTCTCTCCAGGTGAAGGTTCTACCAGAATCACTTTGTCTGGTACATTTCGATTCATAACTGAAAAGAACACAGACCCATTCTTGTGGTGTCCACCACTGATGTTTTTAGGCTCCACAAAAACCTGTCTTTCCTGATGGATGCAGTCAAAGGGGTGCACCAGACTGGATGCCGGACGTAAAGGCCAGTTTTTCACGACGGCTGTGACTGTTTCCCCGGAAATTAAAAAATTCCCATTTTTGAGCTATTGGATCTAAAGACTTGAAATTTAATCAGCATGTTTCTTATGTTGACTGCAGAGAGGTTTTACTGAAATCAACTCCCAAACAGTGGTTAATAGAGCGTATATACAGTCGAACCTGTATATAACGAACCTCTATATAGCGAATTTTTCTATAAAGTGAACTTTTTCCTGGAACCTTGAACATTTCTCGATTTTCTTCGTAAAATAACCTCTCTATAGCGAAATGCATTTTCTATATATCTATATTTTTTCATTTGGGATTCAGTTTTTGTTCTCCCTATTTTTACAGTATTTCTGAAAAAATTCAAGTTATTCTCTCTTTAACACGTTTTATGGTGGTCATAAATTTTGAACTGGTTTTAATAGGGGCCTAACTCACCGAGAGCAATAGAGTTCTGGACGTTTCATCCAAGGAATGCAACCTTTGTCCAGTTCACTAGAAACATCTTTGATACCCTCTTTAACCCTCAGAGGAGTTGTCCCCTGTCCCCGTGTTCTAATTATAGAGTAATGTATTTTTAATATTACTTGTATACTTTAAATCATAAAATGTTCTTAAAATTCATTAATTTTAGTGTAAAATTATTTTCTTAATATTGAAAATACAGTGAATTCCTCGATATTCTTTTTTCTTGTTTTCCTTGCAGTTTTTCTTTCTTTTTTGATTGGTAAGATATATAAAATAAACATGTATTAATTCAAAAAACGGTGTGAATAATTACTTTTTTTAATATATAGTGTTGATGAACTTGAAACTTGTTTTATGTGATTTAAAAAATATATGAAAAGATGAACCTCTATACAACGAATTTCCCATATAGCGAACTTTTTTCCAGGGTTTAGCGTCTTTTTATCTAGAGGTCCGACTGTATTTAGAAGAAAAGACTTGTTTTGAAACTATAAGGCTAATCGAAATTAAATGTGGGAAACATGTTTATTTTGTTGTGTAACCATGTGCTAAAAATTAGTTTTGCGGAAATCGACTTAATGAGAGAACTAATGGGGCGTAAAAGATTATTACACATCCATTTTCGAAAATCTAAATAGAAAAGGCAATATAATCGACAAAGATTAATGCTGCAATTTGCATTTCAAAAACTTCAAAATATGTATTCCTTTAACATGAAATACTGGGCGAAGTGGGCTGGCAACGCCTAGTTCTAAAATGAAATCTATGTTACGCGGGTGTGCTTTTTAGAATATTAATCAAATGTAAAATGATACTTTAATTTATGACCTTTTTGATACTTTAAGCATTATCTTGTAAATTATGTTAACATTCTGGTCTTAAGAGACACACTCAATAATAAAAAGAATCAGATCCTTTCGCACTGAAGAACCGGGGTTATCAAAATTGGGCATGAACGAAACGACGGTTTCGAGGGATCGAATTCCTAATCAGATGTTGATGAAATATCTCCCGAATCACTTTTCGAGAAACGCATCCGAAAGTTATGCACATTTACATTTTTTCAAGAAGAGGTCACTGATTTGAAATTCTAGGAAATATGAAGTGCAGTTTCATCACGTATCTCATATGATTAGTGAAGAGTATTCATCCGATACTAGAGATCCGATGAGAACAATTTCGTAATGTGCACTTTTCACAAGCAATTTTACTGGATTTCTTCAAAGGAGCTCGAGTGGCCGCGATAGCCTAGTTGTTAAGGTATCGGATCGTGGCTGGCTTCTCACGAGTTCGAGCCCAGCACCACTAAAGACCCGCCGTGTAGGGTGAGCGATGAACGTTAAATCTGTCGAGAGCTCGAACTTCCTCCCATGGGTGTGGTGTGGTAGTTGGGAGAGGGGTTCCTGTTCAGGTGTCGTCCTCGTCACTTGACTATGATTCAATATTACGAGTTTCGTCGCCAAAAGCCCTCATGTAGCTGAACAGTGCGACGTTAATATTCACTCACTCACTCAAAGAAGCTGAAACGTTATTAGCAACAGTCGTACCTCCATATAACGAAGTCGTTAAATCCCGAAAAAAAGTTTGTTATACAGAGGTTCATCTTTCAATTTTCTTTTTAAACCATTTAAAACAAATTTTAAATTCATAAACACCATATATTAGGAAATAACTATTCACACATTTGTGAATAGGTAAATTAATATATACTCTTAATTTATATATATATATATAACTACCATAAAAGTTTCTTGAGGTCTCTATCCACTTCCTGAAGAATTAACTTTTTCTTTGATGCTCAAGTACTTAAGTTTTGACATTTTCGAGCCAGAAGAAGCGAAGTTACCAGCACAACTGATCAATACTACAAATGGATGGAGACCAGATCAAGGACACGAGACTCCACTGAGGGTGAAAGGGAATATTGAAGATGTTTCCAGTGAACTGGATGGTGTGGGTTAAAGGTTGCACTGCTAGGATGAAATGCCCAGAATTCTATTGCTCTTTCGCCCCTAATAAAACCAGTTCAAGATTTATGACCACCGTAAAATGTGCTAAGAGAGAGAATAACTTGAAATGTCCAGAAATACTTCGAGTGGTATAGGTGTCGGACCGTGGCTTGCTTTGTCACGGGTTCGAGCCCAGTACCACTAAAGACCCGCCGTGTAGGGCAGCGATGCACGTTAAATCTGTCGAGAGCTGAAACGTCCTCCCGTTGGTGTGGTGTGGTAGTTTGGAGAGGGGGGTGCCAGCTCAGGTGTCGTCCACGTCACTTTACCATGGTTCAAAATTACGTGGTCCGTCGCCAAAAAGCCCTCGTGTAGCTGAGCAGTGCGACGTTAATATTCAATCAATCAATCAACCAGAAATACTTCAAAAATAGAGAGAAAAAAATTGAATTACAAGAGAAAAATTTCTTTATAGAGAAAAGGCACTTCGTTTTTGGGAGGTTATTTTGCGAAGAAAATCCAGAAATGTTCAAAGTTCCAGTAAAAAGTTCGCTGTATAGAAAAATTCGCAATATAGAGGTTCGTAATATGGAGGTTCGTCTGTATATAGATTCTGTATATTCTGTATTCTGTATTTCTGTTCGTCTGTATATTTCTGTTTGTTTATGCTAAATACTTATAAATTAGCCAGTATCTTGAAAAAACGACTCATTTGCTACACTCCAATACATTTTCCACGGTATTACATTTGTCACAATCAGAGGAACAATTTCTTTGTTTTCTTAGTTAGATCTAAGGTTTTAAGAGAAATAACCATCTGTTTTTCATAGTTTCGTTATCAGTTTTAATCTCGTTTTTAATGCAATTGGTATTTAATATCACAATATTAAAACACTCTTTTTGAGAATTTTTTTTCTTTTTTTGCAAAGTTTCTTGGAATGCAGTATGAAGTCAAATATCTTCTGTTAATTTCGAAACAGTTAACTATCAAAAAGCCCTCAATTTTTATTTAAAAGGTAGATTTTAAACACCTATGTAAAGCAGTGCTTCTCAAACTTTCAATATTTGCGACCCAATATTCAATCATGATTTTCCTCGCTCCCCCCCATACAATAACAATGTATTTAATTCAATAATAATGTACTTTGATCCCGAGTGATTGAGGGAATATTAATGTCGCACACTGTGTTCAGCTACACGAGAGCTTTTGGCGACGGACCACGTAATTTTGAACCATGGTAAAGTGACGTGGACGACATCTGAGCTAGTGTTGCCAGACCGTGCGATTTTTCGCGAATTTTGCTACTTTTTAAAGCTTTCCGCTACATTTTTTTATCCTATTACTACGTCGCGAATTTTATGCTACTTCACTTGAAGATCCCGCTAAATTTTGCTACTTTCAACCATATATAAAAGTATTGGAACAATTTTTGGAAAAATCACAAAGAAAAATAATAGTGACTTTAGTACCTAAAGAAAACATGGAGTTGCAGTATGTTTCACCACTCCGAAAAGACACGAAACTCTAATTCCCCCCTACCACCACCGCCACGAACCGGAGCCTATATCTAGGAGGGACTCTCCTCTCCCGCCACTCCTGTCCACTGCAAGCGGTAGGAAAAAAGAAATAGGGACTCTTTCTAATCCCGATATAAGCATGAAAATGAAACATGTCATATTCTTAAAAAATAGGCTTAGAGAGAATTTCTACATAAATATTAAACTGGAAAAGTAATTGTGAAACGACAAATTCTTATAGAATTAAGTAAATTGTATAATTCTCATCAACGGTACTGTATTGAATTAAAGAAAAAAATCTGTTTTTGTAACTGGCTTACGTTGCAGCACTGGATGCATAAAAAATTGTACACAATGACAAAAGTAAGCACTTGTCATCTAGAGAGATTATATGATAAAAATATGATTAAATCCTTTTTGAAAGGTTTTGATCTAGATTCAGTGGCGTAACGTACACCCTCGCATTGTGGGGGGACCAGGGATTCTAGGGGGCCCCAAAGTCTGACTGATGCCACATATGTATTAGAGAGTGGGGTCCAAAAGCTGACTTTGCAAGTGGCCTAATATTCTCCGTTACGCCACTGCCTAGATTCCTCTCTTTCCAATCAACTAGTCTTACTATCCCTTCACTTAAATTAATATAAGGATAGAATTAAATATTGTTGAATTACAGCTGCCAATTTCAGCAGAATTTGAGTGGATTAATTTACTCTTTCAAAGTGAGCATGGAGATCACTGCAAATTACTGAAAGCATAAAAATATTGCCCCTACTCTTTTAAGAAGAATAATTCATCCTAAATGTATGAATCTCGAAATTGACATGAGTTTGAAAAGCATTTATTTGCTTATTGAAGTATTTGATGGATGTCTTTTTTTTTTCTGTATAAACTGACAAGCACAAGTAAAATAATTTCTACAGAATGTACCAAAGAATTCTATCAAAGATGTCATAATTTTCTCAAGAATTCATGTGAGCATCTTTTAAACTGAATCCCTTCAAATTACGGAACTTTTAAAAAAGTTAAAGAATTTTTTTCCTCTCATATTTTTTTAAATACAAATCGTCCTTTTTTTATCTGTCTTTAGAATTAGCAGAGTAATCTAAATTATATGTTCTGGAGAATCAATGGAGACAAATTTTCAACATACAGTTGAAGGATGTTTTTCTATCTGAATCTGAACTTTTAAATAATGGAGAATTATTTTGGTGTCTCTCTCTCACTCTCTCATTTTTAATATAAAAGACGCGGTTGGAAATCCATTTTTAAGATATTTAGCTATTTGCTTTAAAGCTTTACAGCCTACCCACATAAGTAATGCTACTGTAGAAAGGGAATTTTCTAGAGTATGTCAACTAAGGAATCGAATGTGCATCGAACTGTTTGAGTCAATTTTCTCAGAATTAAAATGACGTTGGAAGATGAGGGACTTGCTGCGTTGATTTTATTCCATCTCCACAAATTCTTCAACATAATTCAGAAATTTATGAAAAAGACACAGAAGATCACGATACTTAGCAGGAAGAATCTGAAAGTATTTTAAATGAATTAAATAATTAAAGCATTTTAACGTATTTTTTAAAATAATTTTACAAAATTAAAAAATTATATTTATGAATTACGAGTGAAAATCGATTCGTTACTTTTTTCCCCTCTTCGTGCTACTTTGCTGCGTAAGTTTCTGGCAACTCTGACCTGAGCTGGCACCCCCTCTCTCCTAACTACCACACCACACCAAACTTTGACCCTTAAGCTACAATACGACTTTAACCTCTTAAGTGCCACCGGCGTATATAAACGTCTCGCTCAGACAAAGTGTTAACTGTCCCGGGCGTATATATACGTCTGTGTGGAGTACTATCTTTTATGAGCATTGCTGTCCATAAAATTGTCCGAAGGCTCTGGAATGCAACAAAAGGACCAAGACATTGTTTTCCAAGGATTTACTTACTTTAGAGGATTTTTTTTTACTTATTCATTTTCCTTCGCTCCCCCACCCTCCACACCACCACTCATCACATACGTGGAAAACGGTGGCATTAAAGAGCGAGTTGCATAATTTTTAATTGGTAGTTAAGGAATTAATTACAACCTGTACAAATTATCAAGATGTGTTTAAATCTTGTATTTTTAATTTTACATACATATGACACACCCATGGGGTCACTGGTAATTATCAAACTTGTTCTTAACTTAATATTGTTAAATTAATTATAACATACATTGTGCAGTACTGATACATTTATAAGTGTATTTTATCAGTGTAAATGTTTAGTTTATTTTTAATTATCTAAGAATGATTTTGTTTGTTTACTTTTAGTTACTTAATAATTTTTTTAAATAATCATTTGTTTTTGACTTTTCAATATGCTCGCGTCCCCCTTGTGGAGT
Organism: Trichonephila clavipes; assembly: GCA_019973935.1. Taxonomy (NCBI): domain Eukaryota; kingdom Metazoa; phylum Arthropoda; class Arachnida; order Araneae; family Nephilidae; genus Trichonephila; species Trichonephila clavipes. Next base: position 289,837 of record BMAU01020437.1, read on the forward strand.
TACCACGCCCCCCCCTTACGAGGCTGCGCCCCACAGTTTGAGAAACGCTGATGTAAAGCATAGATTCTAAAAGTTATTATCTGAATGTGAAATTAAATCTCTCACGCGTTTTATCTCGAGAATTTCAAATTTTCTGATTTGTCAAGAAGGGGGGGGGGCGAACCTTTTGGGATCAACGTGTCATTTTTTCTCTAAAAAAGTATATAATGAGGTCTAGACATGCCGTCAAATAATTTGGAGAAAATAATAAAACTAAATACTCTATCAACACAAAACTCTATTTACTACGGAAAAATACCTTTGCACCGTATAGTAGTGAATGTTTTAGTTATATATGTAATTCAAATGAAAGTAACATTAGTGTAAATTCTGTTGTTGCAGATTGTGGTTTGTAGAATACACGCTGAATTTGAGTCCTCTGCCAAACGGTTTCTGAGCAATTAATTAGTTTTGCTGTGGTTCACTCTTTTGGAAAAGAGTATTTGTGATTTGTTTCAAAATATCGTTTTGCAGACGATGTTCTGCATACCACTAATTCAGAACATAAAACATACACAGCTTTGTCACCTTTACTAAGAATGTCATGTTTTTCTTTCCACCAAATTTGAAATTTTCTGTGTCACTTACTATTATGCTCTTTTTGTTCTTTTGCTGAACTAGCCATGTTTGATTGATTGAATATTAACGTCGCACTGTTCAGCTACACGAGGGCTTTTGGCGACGGACCACGTAATTTTGAACCATGGTCAAGTGACGTGGATGACACCTGAGCTGGCACCCCCTCTCCTAACTACCATACCACACCAACGGGAGGACGTTTCAGCTCTCGACAGATTTAACGTGCATCGCTGCCCTACACGGCGGGTCTTTAGTGGTACTGGGCTCGAACCCGTGACAAAGCAAGCCACGGTCCGATACCTATACCACTCGACCACAAACTAGCCATGTTAAATCACAGTTAAAAATCGTAAATATAACGCAGATAACCCTTAAAGTACAGTTGTGTCAATGAAATTGACTTTGCTATGCGTAGATAAACTTCACATTATAAACAATTGTAGTCTACGATGTAACTAAGGCAAGACAATAACAAACGAGTGTTTTCCTCGCCACTCCGTGACCAATCACTCGCGTTTGTTCGTAATACCTTGTAGTAAACTTTAAAATAAAATGCAAAACATTTTGATTAATGACGTGCTAAAAATGTTGTGTCGCGTGCCATCAATGGCGCGCGTGCTACTCGTTAGCCAACGGTTCTTAAAATTTCGACCGCCACGCCCCCCCTTTATGTATCAGTTTGACATCATGGACCCCAATATTTTGAGCACTTATACCTCACACCTAACACATACCTAAGTGATTTAAAGGTTTGCTGAGACTGCAGTAGCCCGGTGGTCAAGGTATCGGATCATGGCCGGCATGTCATGAGTTGGAGCCCAGTACCACTAAAGAACCCTCGTGTAGGGGAGCGACGCACGTTAAATATGACGAGAGCTCAAACATCCTCCTATTGGTGTGGTGTGGTAATTAGGAGAGGGGTGTCAGTTCAGGTGTCGTCCACGTCACTTGACCATGGTTCAAAATGACGAGGTCCGTCGCCAAAAGCCCTCGTGTAGCTGAACAGTGCGACGTTAATATTCACTCCCTCATTAAAGGTTCATTGAGGGCAATTAAGTGATCTAGCCTAGGATGACCCATTTTTCCACGAAGCCTTTTGAAGTCTTTAAAAAAGGGAATCTTAACATTACCTTCAGGGATCCTCTTGAAAGACACTAGGGGTCCCCGGTGATCCGCGGGTCAAAGTTTAAGAACCACTGATTTAGAGTATCTGTTTCCAAACTTATTGTGCCCGTTAACCCCTTTTTATACTAAAAATTTAGCGATTACTCTATCGATGAATTGGCAGCTATTTTAAACTGTTGTACGTCATTGCCAGAGCGTTTGAAGAAAATATCATGTGAGTTGCGCTTTCCGCTTTTGGTTCTACAGATATATGTTAATATATTTTTTATTTAATGTGTGAAATATATAGAGTTTGAGACCTCAAAGAAGTTGCTTAACAGCTAATTATTTAGAATTACTTCTGAAATTGAAAGTCACAAATTATACCACTGATTTTGCGATGTTAGGCAAAGCTTTGCAGGGACAAGTTTCGCATTAAGAATTTAATTCTTTATTTTACTATATTGCAGGAATACTCATACCTTATGTTTACTTCTTTTTTTAACAAATATTCGTAAGAAATGCATAATACTTGAATATGCACAATTTTAATTATTTTTTTTAATTTATGTAGAAGGAAAACTTATATTTTTATTGCTTATTTTTATGTTAATAAATGTATATATCTTTAATTGATTCATAATAAACATATAATAAAACTGTAAATCTACATTTTTACCTCTATTTCTAATTCTGTATGCATTGTCATATGAATCGAATTGTTTCAAATACTTCCTATTGCGTGGCACGCTGAACCATATGGTATATTGGTTTTTACATCACACCAATAAGATTATCAATCCCTGGTCTATCACATGTCAGCACATTCTTAATTTTGTTTAAAGTTGGATAATTAAGAATGACAAAGTTTTGCAATACAGGAATGCAACTTTTGCTTTTAATCTGCTTTATCGAGAGGGTAAGTAAGGTGGTGTAATTTGATATTTGGGGCGCATTGGGAAATTTTATGACAGGAATAGACTTGTGATAAACAATTTGCCATTTTATAGATTAGAAGTTGCAAACTGTGGACAGATGTCAATCGTGAATTACATTTCACTGACATTCTGTGTTTTATTTCTTCTTTTTCTTTGAAGTATGATAAAACGAATACTATACAGAGTGAGGCAAAAAAAAAATTCCGACACAAATTTCTTACCTCCTAAAATAGTTAACCAATTTCCTTTTAATTGTTTTTTTTTCATGTTTCTTTATATGTCACTTTAATAATAAAATATCTTTAAATATATATATATATATATATATATATATATATATATATATATATATATATATATATATATTGTAAAAACGGAGCTTGGACTAAAGCCTGACATATTGCAAAAAGTTCAGCTTCTCACTGAGAAAAACAAACTCTCTCTCTCGTACGGCTCCGAAGATGCTGAAAGCTTCTGAGACGGGCCGCAAGTCAGATATTTCTGTTCTGGGAGAGACTCCTTTTCTCTGATGACTCTCAAACGTTCACTGATAACCCCCAAAATGATAGAATCTGGTGTGTGGACGCTCCAAGCACCTTGGCAATTGTTGAACATCGCCAATATCCAAAGTCGTTTATGGTCTGTGTCGGAATTTGCTCAAGTGGCAAAACACATTTGGCTTTTGTGGAAAAGGGCGTTAAAATCGATCAAAATGTGACTCGGAGAGATATTATTGAAACAGTTGTACTTCCGTGGGACCAAAAGCATTGCGAAAATACAAATTGGATGCTTCAACAAGATTCTGTACCAGTTTGCAAGGCCAAAAAGACACGAGTGGTGCAAGGCAAATTTTCCAGACATGATATCATTTGAAGAATGATTACCTAAACGCCGGCTTTCAATCTCATGGATTACAGGGAATGGTCCATTTTGGAGTCCATGGCCTGCACTAAACCACACAAAAAATTTGGACTCTCTAAAGCAATTACTTCTGCGAGAATGGGGTATATTAAAGGGGTAAAATACTTGAGATCCATTGTTCAGAATTTCTGTAAGCGTTTGCGCCTCTACACTGCTGCAAAAAACGAGCACTTTGAAAGCAATTAAGCTTATTTACTAGTACGAGTGTACTCTTATTAGTGTTATATTTTGTTAATTTCTTAATTTTTTACAAACTTATATAAAAAATTATTTATCCGGGTTTTTTTTGCCGCACCTGTATATATAAAGAGTGTTTTTTTCCAGGTATAGAACTTTAAGTTGGCATTACTTTCCACGATGGTGACCGATTTAACAGCTGTCAAGTGATTTATTCTCAGTTTGGTTTGGCAATTCATCAAAACGATCATCAAGCAAGGCGTAGATTCGTCGAATGGGCCCAAAACGAGATTGCCGTTGTTCCCGATTTTCATAAGCGAATTTTGTTTAGCGATGAAGCGCATTTCTGGTTGAATGGCTACATCAACAAACAAAACTGCCGCATTTGGAGTGAAGCTAATCCACAAGTGTATATCGAAACACCGTTACATCCAGAAAAACTGACTGTTTGGGGCGCTTTATGGGCTGGTGGAATCATTGGTCCATACTTCTTCAAAAACGATGAAGGCCACAACGTTACAGTCAATGGTGATCGGTATAGAGCCATGATTACTAACTTTTTCATTCCTGAATTGAACAATCATGATGTCCAGGAGCTGTGGTTCCAACAAGACGGCGCAACATGTCACACAGCTCGTGCCACAATCGATTTATTGAAAGACACGTTTGGTGACCGCCTAATTTCACGTTTTAGATCTGTGAATTGGTCTCCAAGATCTTGTGATTTAACACCGCTAGACTATTTTCTGTGGGGCTATGTAAAGTCATTGGTCTATGCGGATAAGCCACAAACGCTTGACCATTTGGAAGAAAACATTCGCCGTGTTATTGCCGATATACCGCCACAAATGTTGGAAATGTCATCGAAAATTGGTCGTCCAGATTGGACTACATCTGAGCCAGCCGTGGCAGTCCTATGCCAGAAATCATATTTAAAATGTAATGCCACAAGATTATCTTTCGAATAAAAAAAAATTCATGTCAATCGAATAATACATCGTTGTTTTATTGCAATTTAAATTCTATACCTCTAAAAAAACACCCCTTACTTAATGTTCTTTGATTTTGCTTTTTCAATAGATATTTCTGTTTTCATCAAGAATCTCAAAATTTATCCATATTATAGTGTCAGATTTATCGAACCTTGCCTTGCTGAATTTGATTAGGTTTAAAAATGTTTTCAAATATATACAAGAGAAGTTACTTTAATCCAATTGAGACGACGTGGAGATTTTGATACTAAATTGCATAAAACAAAGACTGATGTTGGCATTTTCTTTCTAAAATAAGTTAGTATTTCCAAAAATATTGCATGGAGCTGTTTTTAAAAATTGTTTGAGACACAGAAAAGAGTAATAGCGCTCATATCTATAGAATTCTTTAAAAAAAATAATAAACCATTTGTAATTTACACTTTAGGGGTATAGAGGAGGGAGATACGCGAACATGGAGCAGAATTAAATAATTTCGATTATTTTTTACCGTTCTGTTTTGAGAAATGACTTTCCAAAATATGTATGTGTCGCAGGAAATTGATGAAATTAGGGATTTCATCAAATCCCTAAGATAGATGATCAATTTACGCAAGATGTTAAAATAACGTCTATGTGAGGTCATTTCCCTGATGTAAGTCAGTGATTTGATCAAACCCTCTTTTCGGGTTGCGTGACTACAGCGGACGTGGTTTGAGTGGGCACATAACATTGTAGGCTGAGCGAACACTATGAAACCCATCGTGGTTTGAGCGGACACATCCCCCTCCCATCTTAGAACAGATTCGATTACCGAATTACAAGGATAAATACATTTTTGCCAATCAAATTTAATTATTTGTATTAAATTGTTAAGATATTATAGTGCGAATACATATTAAACATAGCGGAACGTAATAAAAATAAAAACTTTCAGAGAAATATATAAAAATTTAAAGTAAGTAACAATATTAACGAAAACAGTAGGAACGAATTTCAGGAATTTTGTGGCAAACTTTATTTTAGAGTCAAATAAATATAAGAACAGGTGCAATTGCCATAAAATTTTTAGTTTCATTAATGTAAATAAAAATAAATATTAGAAGTAAAATAAAAGATACAAGTAAATGAAATAAATCATTTTTATGGTAATTGCACATGTTCTAATATTTATTTGACTCTATAAAATACAAAATTCCTCAAATTTGTTCATACCCTTTATCATATTGTTACTTACCATACATTTTTAAATATTTCTATGAAGGTTTTTATTTTTTTTACTACATTTCACAATGTTTAAAATGTATTCGCACTATAACATGTATTCGCTCATATACAACTTAATATAAATAATTAAATTTGATTGGCAAAAATATATTTATCCTTGTAATTCGGTATTTGAATCTGTTTAAGATGGGGGAATGTGTCTGCTCAAACCATGATGAGATTCAAAGTGCCCGATCAGACCACGAAATGCTATGTGTCCGCTCAAACCACGTTCACTGTAGCCACGCCACCCTCTCCTCGTCCGCGCCAGGCGACGAGCCAAAAGAAATTACCTAAATATCATTTTTTAGTTTTATTTAGTTATATTCTTAGCATTATTATTTTTCGATTGATGTATCACTTTTGTATGCCTGAAAATTAGAAATTGTATAAAACTTAAATTGAAAAATGTAAACAAACAAATTAGGGAATTCGGCCACGCCCTCTTCATAGATAAAAAAAGCTTTTTGATAATAAAAAAAGCTATTTTAAAAAGGGAAATAAATGAAAAAAGGTGTTACAAATAAAGTTGGATATTTCTGAAGTACTACATTAATGTATAACTTTCTTTTAAAAAAATGTATGAAATTCTACTAAAAATATCCTTTAAAAAAACCCCAGCTTTATTATCAAATTATTTTGTTAATTACTTTCGAATAAATAATTTTCGATTCAATGATAATTGTTGTATTAATTACTCTGCTTTTAATAATGTACCCTATTTGCTAAATGAACACTTTAAACTCTTGACAATATTATTTCATCATTCCACCGAAACAGGTGAGGGATTTGATGAAATCACTTACTTTCCATTGGGAAATCACCTTACAGCGTTCTTATTTTAACATCTTGCGTGCATTGATCATCTGCCTTACGGATTTGATGAAATCTCTACTTGAATAATTTCCCTGCGACATATATGTGTGCATATTTGCACATTCTACGCAACCGGCGTGCTTTTCTACTGCTTGTTTTCATTCTTTCCAATATTTCTGTGGTCCGAGGAGAATGAAGACCTGCCCCCTCCCCTCCCCTCCCCATGTAGAGGAGCTGATGTACGTGAAATCTGTCATGGCTCTAAGATCTCACAATCACCAGTTCGGGTGTCATCCTCGTCATTTCAACTGGTTGAATTCCGAGGCCCGTTGCCAAAATCCCTCGCGCGCAAATGTATTGAGATTTATAGTGAAACGTTAATATAACTCTCATTATGATTAGGAATAGTTTCGAACTAGTCGGTTGAAGCCCTGGGGGGCAGAACAAAATTATAGCATAGGACGTTATGTTGTCTGCATCTTTTTCACTACATTACTATGTTTAAATAATACTTTTGCACATTTTTCTTGTACATTTTCCGAATTTCTAATAGAAAAAATTCAATGTTGAGTTAGAGGGCACATGCCAGGTGCACCCGCCAAAAATTCGACTGTGTTTAAGAAATATATTTTATGAATCATGAACACAAAGTATTCAAATATAGGTTATTTAGTTTCTTCTTTTCCGATGGTCCATTTTTTTATCACTGAATATTTGAATCCATTGTTATGTGTTAAAGTAGAAAAAAGCTTTAATGAAAAATTGTTTTTCTTTGTTTATGTAAATGTCTCTTCATAGGGGCAATTACATTAGATTATTTTTAAAACTTTATAACGTAGTTATTTTGTGATATTACATACAATGTTATCTCTACGTATTTCAGGTGCACACATTGTCAATGTGTGGTTAATGAAACTAACTTATATCTTTCCCTTTTCGAGCCAACTAACTGAAAATCCATTGAAATGAACGGAAGAGTAAGCAAAAAACAGGCCACTTCTTTCGTCATTCGTTTACCTTCTGTGACGTCACTCACACAAACGATGACCATTTTATCACTGTGAACTAAAAGAAAACGAGACCTTTTTAACCTTGAAAACGTGTGGAAAAAAGATTTCATCATACAGATGACGACAAGAATCATTCGATCAATGAAGCGGTCTTCGAAATTTAAAAAATAATAGTAAAGTCGAATTTTACTGACACGAAACAAAATGGAGCCATTTTTTGCAGAATCGTCTCTGCTCTTTTTAAAAATTCTATTTCCTTCTTTTTTTGACAGAAGAAAGCCGTAATACAACTCATAGCAACTTTCCCTTTACTTAGAAAAATAGTACTTGTTTTTGCTGCTCCAATTATGCTCTTCTCAGGAAGTTTTCAGGTTGAATTTTAATTCATCGTCATCACAGCGGTGTTAGGGGATTTCAATTGGGCATTTCCTCTCACTTTGTCAGAAGTGTTACGAAAAAGTGATTGACGGCTGACAGGTCGTCTGGGATAGAAATGAATTTCACTGTTTACCTGTATTTCAAGGATATCATTTGTGACATGCGCTTCACACGTGGACAGGTGGATAATAGAATTACACGGAATGATAATTATTCAAGGTGTCCGTGAACTCAGAATTGATAAGGATAATACTTTTCACATTCATGTTTCTTTAAATAAGATTATTTAGACACGTTTTATTATTTTACTTAATTTTTTTTCTCACAATTTTCCTAGACGACTGAGAAAACGTTACTTTTTACATTTAGTTCCACGTGATACAATATATAAATTAAAACAAGCCCTCTATGCAGAGTTATAACGCACAACGTAACCTCATAATAAGCAAATACTAATTATTTTTGATGATCAAATTCAAGAGAAAAATTCAACTGAAAGAAAAAAAATTCTTTCTTTTTGTCTTCTTGTCACTGTTCTTATGAACTGCATTTTTCTTGTTTATTATACTTCTGAAGGATTTATATTCAACGATAAAATTACGTACACATTAATTGGCAACAATTATTCCTTGATATGCTACACGTTTATCCATTTAAACCAGGGGTACTCGTCCTTTTTTTTTTTTGCATTTTTTTCTGTTATTTCATGCGGGCCGCAATATGAGGATAAATGGGGGAAGAGGTAAGAAATACCTTAAAACCTAGATAACATTGGAAGTTTAAAATGTGGAAAAATGATCCAAATATTATAACTCCTGTTTTGCCTTTTTTAACTATTGTTTTTTATATTTTTACTTTGTCACAAACACTAAATTAGAAGCATTTAAGAAACAGTCCTCCCTAATTTCTGCGTCAGTAAACGGTTTCATATGATTACCAATAATATAACAAACTTCATAGGATGTCTTTGCTACCGCTGTGATATTACCACTGATAAAACACTTTGTTGCTGTTGTAAAGATTATTCAAGAAAGTCTACCACTTCTTGAAAGAGATCTTCGAGGAAAAGGATCATTGAATGATTCCTATTTATTGGTATTTTTTAAATACAGCACTTTCGTGACAAATCGAACAATTACTGATCCATGTTTTTTTTCCACTACAAAATAGTCAACCTCCCAATCGTCTTGAAACTATATATTTTCTTTCAATATTTTTCGCTTGAAAGATATAAAAGATAGTTCCACCCATATAAAATGGTCGCTACTCTCCTGTTGTCTGTGTTCACTAGCTGTAACCGTTTCAAATAGAAAAAAATATCAATTCGTACCCGTACGACACCGACAGCATAAAGCAAAATTGATATATTTGCTTTCTTGGCAAAGAATTTCCCACCAAATTTTTAATACAATGTACTTAAATAAGTAAATTTCTCAGAGCAATGAGCCATGAACGGGCTACTTAAAAAGGCTCGTTGGTTGTGAGAACCGCTGATTTAAACAGTGCAGTCTTAAGTTAGTAACACAAGTTGCTATAGCACTGAACAATATTAAACTCATGGCGACGAAATGAAAGTTAACAGATGAAAAATGTCAGATTGTTAGTGTACAAACGTCGTGTTCAGAAACTGTACGAGATATACTGGCGACAGATCTTGTAACTGTGATCTTTGTCAAGTGATGAGTACGGCACTTAATCTGGCACTCCAGTCTCCAAAATTCCACACACGCTAACGTTTCTTTTATTTCCAATGGGACTGCGGATTAATATTTTACCATTGCGGACCCTGGACATTCCCTGGGAGCTGGTATAACTTTTTATTGCGGCACCCTTTTGGCGGAATACCAGATGCTATAATGTAATTTTGACTTTTATATGGCGGGTCTCTGCAGTGAACAGGACTTGAACCCACGACTCGACAGAAATAATGCGGAATATGCTTTGAGGACCATGACCACTTAAATATGGTCCATAAACAGAAAATATGGTTTTGAACATAAACAGAAAAGAAATAAAAGAAAGTAATGATAAAATAGAGCTCTTAGAGATGGAAAAGTTATTTTAAATTAAGAAAACAAGATCATATTATTAGTTATACAAGTTACTGGCAAATGTATAAAATAGAGAATTGATCCACAAACTTTGACAGTTTGAGGGATATCCAATCATGTATCAGAATCGAAACATAGACATTGCAGTTTACATAAAAAAATGAGTTTCAAACTTAAAAAGATGTGGTAAAATCAATTTTTAAAAGGATATACTCAATATATATATATAATCCAAAATATAAAATCCAATATATATGCACACAAATACATAAACGAAAATATCAAAATAAACAGATAGTTGTAAACCTAAGATAACTAAAGAGTGTTTTTTTTCAGGTATAGAAGTTTAAGTTGACATTACTTTCCAAGATGGCGACCGATTTAACAGCTGTCAAGTGATTTATTCTCAGTTTGGTTTGGCAATTCATCAAAACGATCATCAAGCAAGGCGTAGATTCGTCGAATGGGCCCAAAACGAGATTGCCGTTGTTCCCGATTTTCATAAGCGAATTTTGTTTAGCGATGAAGCGCATTTCTGGTTGAATGGCTACATCAACAAACAAAACTGCCGCATTTGGAGTGAAGCTAATCCACAAGTGTATATCGAAACACCGTTACATCCAGAAAAACTGACTGTTTGGGGCGCTTTATGGGCTGGTGGAATCATTGGTCCGTACTTCTTCAAAAACGATGAAGGCCACAACGTTACAGTCAGTGGTGATCGGTATAGAGCCATAATTACTAACTTTTTCATTCCTGAATTGAACAATCATGATGTCCAGGAGATGTGGTTCCAACAAGACGGCGCAACATGTCACACAGCTTGTGCCACAATCGATTTATTGAAAGACACATTTGGTGACCGCCTAATTTCCCGTTTTGAAACTGTGAATTGGCCTCCAAGATCTTGTGATTTAACACCGCTAGACTATTTTCTGTGGGGCTATGTAAAGTCATTGGTCTATGCGGATAAGCCACAAACGCTTGACCATTTGTAAGACAACATTCGCCGTATTATTGCCGATATACCGCCACAAATGTTGGAAAAAGTCATCGAAAATTGGACGTCCAGATTGGACTACATGCGAGCCAGCCGTGGCAGTCATATGCCAAAAATCATATTTAAAATGTAATGCCACAAGATTATCTTTCGAATAAAAAAAATTCATGTCAATCGAATAATACATCGTTGTTTTATTGCAATTTAAAGTTCTATACCTCTAAAAAAACACCCTTTATAAATAGGAAGAAGGCACAGTAGTAAAGGGTGTTTTTCGATTACATGGTGGCCTCTAAACTACTCCATGTTTAAAAATAATAAAAAAACAGAGTTTCTCTTTCATCTGTCCTTATATTTCCCATAAACTTGAAAAAATGTTATTTCTCGCGAAATGCTTATTTTATTTTCAAAAAAAAAAAAAAAAAAATGCATGTCTTTTTTTTTCTAACTTTAAAAAACATTTAAAAATTAGTTTCAAAGTTCAATTGTGAAATCGGAAAAAAATTTGAACTTTAAGGAAACTTTATTATAATGTTATTGTATAAACCTTCAATAATGACTTAGTTCCAAGTGAATAATAACGTTGCTCATTAATATGTGGTTGAAAAGTTCACTTATAAAACTGGTTTTCAAAATCGACAAATCCTTTAACCCTTCATTGTTTACATACTTATAGGTATATATATTCTTCTAAATCACCTGGCAATCATAAAATAACCGTTTAAATAAATCATTTTCTCTTGTTGGCTAACTGCTAACTGTTTACGTTGCCTATTCGTAAAACAGAATTAGTAAAAAATAATGATAGAAAATAACGGCTTTTGCCTTAGAGTTTGCAGTACAGGGTGATTGGAAATGAGTATAGCGATTACAAACTTGTAAAATTATTTAATTGAAAAGAATAAATCGATAAAAATTACACACAATGTAGAAGGAAAGTTTTGTTAACTGTGGCGCGAGCGCAGACTACAAAAACAATTAAAAATGTGGCCCACTGCGGTCGTATTATAAGATAAAATGGCATACAAATTACAACAAACTTTTATCTTAGTACGCTTCAACAATGGCCAATGCCATCACTAGATGAGGAATCAACGGATTATATCTATCCGCAAAATGGGGCACCTTCACATTTGAGTGTGCACATTCTTAAACCTACATCTTTCAAGGAACCGGAGATAACGACGCTGTGATCTGCTCTTTACCACCTGGATCCCCGGACTTGACACCCATCAATTTATTTCTATGAAATTGTGAGGGCTTTATCCGCGTCCTTCTCATTAACAAATCCGCTTGGGAAACCTTCGGTCTTTAAAAACTATTTTATTAGAACGCACCCTCTGAAGAAGAAAACGTGAACATGTAAATTAGGTCTACTATATAAAGTCTAGTCTTTCAAGTTAGAAAGAGAGAGAGAGATAGGATAGATTACTAGCGGAATAGTGATTAATCAAATTTATAGTGCACCTCAGATATTTGCTGTTTGATAATTGTAATAATTAAGGTGACGATTTGTCACTGGAGATTGAATAGAGATCTCAGCTTAGAGGCTTTTCGTGTACCCAAGAGAAGTCACATAGAACATTTATAAAATACACTCTGTCACAAAAAAATATATGCACCCAGAAAAAAAAGAGCTACTATCACGAAACTTGACATAAATGTAGTCTGGTAAAAGATATGCAAATGGTTAAAATATTTCGACACCAACGAGACAAGAGTAGGCGCGCTATGCGCACATGAGATGCGCAGCGGGGGGATTTAAAACCACGATTGCTCGTGCCATAGGGTTATTCAGACAAATATGTCGACTTGGATGGACGGTATTGTGACTGGAGATGCCTCGGAGATGTAATAGGTGAACAATTGTTGGTCTTAGGGAGAAGGCGTATAGTAGGCATCAGAGAAGTTAGAAACGGGCGTAGAACGGCCGCCACCTAGGTCGGAACGATATTGCAGTTGCTTAGTGTTGGCAACAATGGATCACGGAAGGCAGGGGGCAAGTAGGACAAGGTGTGGCCGCAAGCAGCCTTCTTATCAATAAAATATTTTAGGAAAATTCTCCAAATAAAACTTACAATAAGTCGAATAAATCTGCTGAAGTTTAAATAGTTGTTGAGAAAGAGCAACATAAGTCGCAGTCACAAGTCGGATAAAACGGTTTCTTGATTTAGCTCAAATTCACCTTATTTGCGTAAGTCAGGGTCTCAGAAAAAGATGCCACCTAACTTTGGCTCTCTATAAAAGAAAACTGTTGCCCACAACCCCAGGAAAGTTTCTCAAAGGTTGGCCCATTTAGTCGAGATTCCAAAATGGTACTCAGTTGTTCTTTCTTATGCATAACAGTCATACAGAATATTTTTTTTATTTGAAGAACATCTTCAAATCTCTTTCAAAACCATCTGTTCACCCTCAACCATCTTTTAAAAACAATCTGTTGATACATTCCATCGCATCATTAGGTACTGTGACCGCAAATTCCACAATGTCACGGGGATTTTTTTCACGAACGCAATCTTTCATAGAAGTGCTATTAATGCCTGTTCAATTCTCACAACTTATTTACGAATCTATAAACTAAGTGCGAAATAAATGATGTGGCTACGAGTGTTTCTCAATTTAAATAAAACATTTATTAAGCTATTAACATGGATGCATAAAAAAGGTTAAATATTATCGCGCATACTCATAGCCGTCCGTTCCCTCCAAACGCATCTAGAGGAAATCCTCTCTCCTTTCGGAGCGCTTTACCTCCCCCAGTTGCCCCTCAAGTAAAGAGAAACTAAGCGGCGTTCCTCGGGTCAAACACCCCTTCGCTTCTGGGGTGCTTTCAGGTTGATCACCCCTTCGCTCTTTGGTGCTTTCACAACAATGACAATCACAAATTGAGCTGAAACTTTTACGGTTAAGTTAAAATTAACGCAATTTGTAAAAATGATGTCATCTAACTTTGACGCTTCATAAAATGTAAAATACTACATACTACTCTAAGCACATTATTTCAAAAGATCACCCTTTTGGAGAGACAAATCCAAAAGGGTACAATACTTGTTACATTTCTATTCATAACAACAATTGCGATTATGTTTCATTTTTCAAAATGACTTCATTTGAAAAAACAGAATCTTAAGTATGTAACTCAAATCAAGCAACAAATTTAGAAATAAAATGTAAACAAATTTTAGTAATACATTAATGAAGTAAACGTTCGTTCATCTTTTACACGAATGCAGGCTTTACACCATTTTAAAATGAATGCTTGACGATTTCGGAGTAATTAGCTAAGCTTCTTTCCTTCATTGTTTCAACAATCCTTTGCTGCAGTTTAGTCCCCTGTTTGGGTGGGTTTAAAATAAACTTTCTTTTATGCAGCCTCAGTAAAAGAAATCGACAAGGTTTAAATATGGTGAACGAGCTGGTCACATGAAATTGAATCATGACGCACATAATGCGCTGCTCATTCATCTTGTTGGAACCACATAGGTCTGCAGATGTTGAAAGGCACATCTTCCAGCAGGTCTGGAAAATCGTTTCGAAAATAATTCAAGTATTCGGCTTTATTTAAAGTAATAGGCAACTCAAACGGTTCAACTACTTTTCCGTTAAATACTCCGGTCCCCATGTTGATTTTAAATTGAAATTGGGACCGGTCTTCCCGCATTTAATCTGGGTTTTCCATAGGTCACATTATGTAAATTAAAATATCCATTCTTAAAAGTCAGCTTTTTAAAATGAAGTCATTTGTGTGGTAAAGGAAAACAGAATATCGATGATTGTCATGGATAGTAATGTAGCAAATGTAGTACCATTTTGAATTTTGTCGCTAAATGGGTTATCTTTTGAAATAACTTGCTTAGAGATAGTATGTAGTAGTTTACTTTTTGTGACGTGTCAAAGTTAGGTGACATAATTTTCACATACTACGTTAATTTTAATTAAACCAGCAAAAGTTTCTGCTCAATTTGTGATTGTGATTAATAGCACTTCTATGAAAGATTACGTTCGTGAACAAGTTTGCGTGAAATTGTGGAATTTGTGATCACAGTACCTAATAATGCGATGGAAGGTATCAACAGAAGGTTTTTAAACTAAAGATATTTGACAAATAAAAAAAATTATGTATGATTTCTATGCATAGGAAAGAAAAATTGTTTTACCATTTTGGAACTTTGACGAAATGGGCCAATTTTTTGGGAAACTTACCTGGGGTTGTGCCCAATAGTTTTCTTTTCATGGAGAGTCAAAGTTAGGTGGCATCTTTTTCTCAAACCCCCGCTCACAAAAAAAAAGGTTAATTTGAAATAAATAAGCAAGCACTTTCGTCTGACTTATGACTGTGACAAATAGCTCGACTGTGTAAGATGACGTTAGTGAAAAAATCATCCTAAAATTTTTGGAAATTTGTGGTCACAGTAGCTAATAATGTGATGAAGGGTGTCAATTTTCCCCATTTTCAAAAATATGCTTGTCCTCACTTAGCCAAGTGTAAGGGAATCTTTTTTCTATTTTTCCCAGGACAATGTGACCCCACCTTTCACCTCGTGCCCGATTTCTGTTAAGTATCGGGACACCCTGTATATATAAAATTCTATTTATACCTAAAATTTGAAAAAAAAATTAAAGAATGGTACATCAGAGTATTGTTATATTAATAGAGGACTATGTGCAAAAATTTAAGAGCAGAATAATCCTGTTTCAACTATGGATGTTTTACATTTATTTGTTAAAGCATCAACAATGGAAGAAAACTTACTTGAATGTAATTGTTGAAATGCGTCATCTTTCCAGTTGTCTGGTTTTTGTCTTCTTGTGTGGATAAAAACTGTTGTTCTGTGATTTATTTATTATTTAATTTTTGCGATAAATTTAATTCGCTATTTAATTTATTTGATAAAGTTAATAAATAACTTATCAAAGAAAGAAAGAAAAAAAAACAGTTCTTTTAAGAACTAATAAAGATCTTATTTTTTTCGAAAAAGCCCTCTAAAGACTGCAGGTTGCCATGGCCCCCAAAGGCATGGTATTGGCTAAAAAGAAAACTTTTTCCCGTGCCTCACGTCAGGGTTCCCACCGCCGCCTTTTTTACTGACGTGAAGGCTACGGTCTACGCGGAGCAACTTACACTTTTGGATGCAGCGTCCTTCGGGTGCAGCGACATTTCGGAACTCGGAATACACTTTTTCGAGGCCGAACAGTCGCCCGACAGCGTTACTTTTAAACATCTGTCGGAGTGGACTGTGCGTACCATCCTCGCACAGTCCTGCCCAAAGCGCAGGGCACGAATCGTTTCACACTTCATCGAAATCGCCAACATCCTCCACCAATTGCGAAACGTGCACTCGGAGGTTGCCATCCTCTCCTCCCTTTCCAGCGCTCCCATAGAAAGGCTCAAGGGTACATGGTCTCGCGTCCCCGAGAGCCGAAGGCGAACTTTCCGCACTCTATGGGAGCTGCTGTGCTGTCCCCACGAGACGCACATGGACACTGTAACGTGCAAGATGGAAAAGGTGTTTAGTTCCGAACCTTTCCATCAGTCCGTCTGTGTCGATCATCTCAGGGTATGGCCTAACATCCAACACCTGTTAAAGCCTTGCCACTTCACTGAGCTAGATCCGGTGGGCATGGGGACTTTTACCTTCATGGTCTCTACGGAACTGGAGCCATGAAGGAATCTATTGAGTATTATCCTATCTTCAATAATCCGGCAAGTAAAATATTCGAGAACACCTTCCTCCCAATCCTATTCATATGCAGCAAATAAAAAAATTAGGAATGAAATTGTATTGCCAACTTCCTAAGACAATATCTGTCAAAGGATTTGAAAGAATACAAAAAGAATAATGCACGAAATATAAGTCTATTAATACACTACGAATAATCAAGCGGGTAAAAGCAATTAACCGTTGGAACTTTCAAGTATCTCCATTTAAAAACTGTCAAGTAAAAATATTCTAAAAGCTGATGTACACTCTGAAATCTTTCATTTTATTACTTTACAAAACTGCGTTTTGCTAAAGAAATAGATCAAACAATTTGCCAAAGATGACTTGAAAATATCCGATGCAAATAAGGAAACCTAAGATTCTTTCATAAATTTGAATCAAGCATCAACTACAAAAAGTGAAACAAAAATAAGAAAGTTTTACTGCGAAATTTTTTTATTAAAAAAGGGAAACAGGAAGTGTTTTCTTATATATAATGCCGGGAAAAAATTGTATAAGAGGGGAATTGAAAGTGATGTAAAGAAGTGAAATCGTTGAAATATTTATGTTTAAATTGATTAAAAATATTATTACGAAGCAGCAAAATGCGCAAACATATACAAGTATTGTCAAAAGAAGAAAAGCGAGACATAAAGGAATAAGAAAAACAAATGCATTTAAAAACAGAAGAAAGAGGGAGGACGTGTGCGCTGACTTTTGGGAAAGAGAACTCTTTTTTTAAAAAAATTATTTAGAAGACTTTTGAAATGAAAATAAATCTTTATATATAGTGGAAAATAATTAACTGCATATTAGTGGAGAAAAGTAATTTTTTATCAATGGCGATATAAAACATTGACATCCATCTACAAACTTCTAAATAATTTCGAGAGTCATTTTTGTTTACGATTAAAAATTTGAATACTAAAAGAACATTTTAAAAAATTTCATTGAAATAGGAGCGAACAATATTAGAAATCATTTATTAATTCGAAACTTACAAAGCTGCCGAAAAAGTGAATAATTCGAAATAATCATCGAATGAAGAAGAAAGTCAGATATTTATATGGAACTTTTACTTCAAGTAGAATTTGTGAATTTCAACTAACCTATAAGTAAGTTTTTTTTGATAAAAATACATTTGAATTCAACGTAAATGTTTTTTCATACATTGTTTAACACAACAAACTAAATAACGGGTGTCATTTTTTTCAGGGTAATCTGAGAGTATTCAAGGCATTGAATCAAGTAAAACATTTGACGATGCACATGATGCATGGAAATATGTTTCGAGGATGAGAAAATCAAAGCTCAGTAAAGATGCTCACCTGGATGAGAAAATTTTCATGGAAACTATATATGAAACTTAACAGTTATCTATGGATAGTGAGAAATGTGATTGTGCTATCAAAATAGAGGTAAGTTTAATTTAGTGAGAAAAAATGGTGCGTGGAACGCCACGCGATAGAAGTGAAACTTCTTTCGTGACGTTGGAACATTGATTATTTACCCTAATATTCCAAATTGACCGAGCACATGTCTCAATCGCCTAATTTGCGTGAAAGGTATTCGTAGGCGAAATGAGTCTTTCTGATACCAAATCCAAAGTAGAAAGATGTCCTGGAATTTCTGGGTATACAGCACCATTATATTTTGATAAATTTCGTATACTTTTCCTAATTAAAATTTGTCGGCATAGCATGCTTTAATGTGTCTTCTAAATTAATTTCCGGTAAAATATTTTGTAAAATATTTTTTGTGCTCAGCAACAGACGTTCTCAAATCATCTCTAAACCATAATTTATCATAAATTGAACGCCCGTATCAATTGAACGATTATCAATGAATCGCTTTTGAAAATCTTTGTGAGCATTTTTATGGGAATCATAGTCTTTGTAACGTAAAATAGAATTCATTATTGATTTGCATGCATCAGTTTCAACACGCACTGGAATTGTTGAGGGCTCTGCAGTTAATGGCACAGGGTGGTTCATTAAGTCCGTATTAATCTGTGCAGTCTTTAGAAGAGTCTCAATAGCATTCCCATCCCTTAAACTGAGCATTAAGAGTATTTTGCATTTTTTCCGTGCTCGATATTCTCTCATGTACTCTGATGGAGATTCCGAAGTAGCACTTCATAAATTTGCAATATTTTTCTGATTTTTTTTTTTTTTTTTTTTGCTTTTTTCTTGTCACTTTTTCGACTGTGGACTTGCTGCTAGTTTTTCTTACTTTCACGAAACACTTTTTCTCTTTGTGCATTTGATTTAGGCGTTCTGACTAGAATTAATATAATAATTCAACGCAAATAAAAGTCAAAAAAGCAAATTAGCCGCCGAAAACTTCGCCATGTAGCAAACAATCTAAGAAAATATTTCAAAAAAGCACGTTTTTACTGCGAGAGCTATTTTGTCTACACAGTAATGTCACTGCACCTCATACAACCGTTGATAGATGTTCCCGGCTCTGGAGGGAAAGGACCCCCAATAGGAAGGTGGGCAAGTTGACCAATCGGAGGTGAGCAATCATCCAACTTTTACACGGATATGACGCAAGTTCACGTTGTGTCCCCGCTCCCCCTTTTCCTCCCAACTCGCTATCCTGTCATCATGTTGACAATTCGGGAGATGGGAGGGGGCGAGGAGACTACTTCCGTTCCCTTTTTCACTATTACGCAAAAATAGGCAAATTTCTCATTCACTCTCGAGCGCTAAGAAGTTCCACTTCAAAAATTTAAAAAAAAACATTAAGTGACTATATTGTTTTTTGAGTTGTAAACTAAATGTAAAATGTTAGTTTATTATTTATTTATCTTTTTGCAGATGAATTCGAGTATCTGCAATGAAAACGAGTCGTTTCCCTTTTAAAATTATGCATAATCTTGAAGCAAAAACTGATTAAAAACCGTTCACTGCTAAAAGTTAATCCAAAGAGAAGTGATTTCGAATCAAAACTTTACGGTCAAATGTAATGGTTTTAAAAAAATACAAGATATTTGTTGATTTTATCCACACAAGAAGAATTTGAAATAATGGAACAGATATCCTCATAAAAATGTTTTTAATTTGAAAGACGCATGGAAATAAAAGCACTAAACAAACGTTAGAAGACTAGACGTAAATAAAAAATATATATATAATGCATGTATGGAATTTTAGGGTATTATATTTTCAAGTAATACTGCTGTAGTATCTCATTGAAAGACACTATGCAGAAGATATAAACCAAATAATTTATTTTAAAAAAATGGAAAACTTTGGAGATAAATATTTTGTTTCTCGCAAGAAAATTCCTAAATTAAGTAAACAAACCACCAGAAGGAAAATATTTTACTCTGAACTTCTTTTTGGAATTCGAGTGAATTCTAATTATGAAAAATAGTGTCACACCTGAAATACATAAAGGAAGAAGGTTTCAACCCAAATCTTGAATGTAAGAGAAGAAAAGCCCAAACTTTCATTGAAATATTATTTGAAAGACAAATAGGATAAAAATATATTTAGAAGTAAACCTGCTGTAACTGGAATCGGTAAAAAAATGTATTAACTAGACAAAAAGAAACTATTCAAAACGGCATGAGTGAAAACATTTTTGAAAGTGAATTGAATGAGGAAAGAGATTTATAAGAAAATATATAATTTATACTAAAATAAAAACTAACAATCCCGCAGAATGAAATTCTAAAGGTAAAAAAATGATACTTGCTAATGCACACATATTTCTAAAAGGATGGATAAAAAATGAAAATAAACCAAGAAAAACAGGAGATGGAATTTATAAGAAATGGTCTAAAAATCAGTTAATGAAAAAAAACCGTTTCTGGGGAGGAAATTAAAAGAATAATTTATATTTTCAGGAGAAATAAGTACAATAAGATAATAGTGGAGGAATAACTTTGCATAAACATGACTAAAAAGCTTTCAAATTTATCTCAAAGGATCCAAAATGACGGCGAATTTTATTTATTATTTAAAATTTCAAGTTACTTGTCACTTTTACTGGGAGAAAGACAAAAACATATGTTTTCTAAAAAGAGTTTTCTTATTTCAATGACTCAAAGCTTTCTTCAAAAATGTGAATAATTTAAATTAAAGCATCGGATAAAGAAGTGAGGGGAGCTAGAAACTTACTAAATTTCTACTCTGAATTTCAACTGAACTTTAAGTAAGTTTTCTTATAAATTGAGCTTGAGATAAATTGTGATTGTTTATGTTTAGTCTGATCCAACAACAAATACACTGGTGTGCAAAAATTAAGGACGAGACGGTTTTTTCAATATAACTTTGTACAAAAGCTTTCCAAATCAACACATTTAATACCGTAAGATCCCCAATACGTAAGGACATGTGTAATGTAAGCAACACTTACTAAAAGAGAAATCAGAGGGATAAAAAGAAGCTGTATTGAAAAATTAGCATGGAGCGCAATGCGAGTGAAGGCCGAAACATCCCTGTGATGGGTGTCCAGCAAGAAACATCCGGTCTTTAGTAGGGGATATGATCTCCCCTGACTGCTAGGCAGGTTTCACAGCGTCTGCCCATGCTGAGAATAAGTTGTTAATGCATTGCTGCCCATTCGTCTTGCAGCGCCAATCGAAGCTCCCGAATCGTTACTGGTGGTAAGGTACGAGCTGCCAAGCGTCTGCCTAGAAAATCTCATACATGCTCGATGGGATTGAGATCCGGAGATCGTGCCGGCCAATCCATACGTTCAATATCCTCACTCTCTAAGAGCTGTTCGGCAGCTACTATGCGATGACATGGTGCATTGTCGTCCATGAAAAGGAACTGCAGACCCATAGCGCCTCTAAAAAGACGCACATATGGAAGAAGAATCTCGTTACAATAACGGGTCCCGTTGACTGAACCTGCGTCGAAGATGTGAAGGTCTGTGCGACTACCAAGCATGATGCTTCCCCAAACGAGAACACAGCGACCTCCATACCTGTCCCTTTCTATGATGTTCGAGGGATGATTGCGGCTTCCCCGCTCTCTCCAGATGAGTATGCGATGAGAATCGCTACTCAAACTGAATCTGCTCTCATCTGTAAAGAGTACTCGTCCCCATTCATTGTCTCTCCAATTCCGGTGTTCCCGGCACCACAGAGAACGCCTTCTCCGATGGGCAGGCGTTAAAGGTACACACCGTACAGGGCGTCGTGCAAACAGACCACCACCGTGCAGTCTTCTGGCCACGGTAAAACGCGATATCGGTCGTCCAGTTGACTGTGTCGTGTGTCTAGCGATTTCTCCCGCTGTCTGCCGCCTGTTTCTTCTGGCCTGTAAGACAATGTACTGGTCATCTGCGGGTGTGGTTCCTCGTGGACGACCACTACTGAACCCCCGGATAGCTGTTCCTGTAGTTTTAAATTGTCTCCAAAGTCGTGAAACGATGCTGTGAGCAATTCCGAGCTCTGCAGCGACACTTGTCACACTGCGGCCTTCCTCCAACTTCCCAATGATTCGACCTCGGGAAAAAGCATCCAGATGTCGTCTAACAGATTGATTATTCGCCATTTCTCGCCGAGGCAGCAACTCGGTGTGATTTTAACTGCTATACTGCGTGCAATCTCTTTGCCAGAAATACTGATCTTACACCGACAACATGCTTTATACTACTCAGACACTACCTGCATATCTGCGCATGTGCTACCGTACATCACCTTACTTAATCTCCTGATTGGTCTTTCTGTCCGCTCTGCCTCTTCGTTCAGCTGATATGCTAATTTTTCGACTTCGTCCTTAATTTTTGCACACCAGTGTATTATGAAACTACAATGAATGTCGGTCTCTTTAAGAATCATCTGAAAACAAAATGTAACTGTTCCAGTATGCTGAATCAGTGAAACACAACAAGCAACAAAGCTCATCCATTGAGAAATGTTGAGGAGGAGAAAAAATCAGAAAAGGTGTTCAGTGGGAACAAATTAAAAAATTTCGCGGAGAATATGTGGAGCGTGGTAACAGTCATCTATGGTACTCGAAAAGTTTGAGTTTATTATGGAAATGTAGGTAAGTTTTGTTTACTGGTGTAGATTTATTAGCGTATCATTAATATTCAGGTGTGTGTAACAAATTAAATTCAATGTTCTTTAGTTTCAGATTTCTTCGGATAATCGTCTACTCACCAGAATCACCAAAACAATGCACACAAACAAACGAAAAACGGAGCAGAACTTTACAATCAGTTTCAAATTGGGAGTAAGTAGCATGGAATCTTACACCTTCATTTACACATAACCTTGAGCGATGTGCTTTGATTAACTTTTTTAAAAGAACTAAAACGCGTTGAAATGATTTCGTTTCGAAAAAAAGAACAAAAATGATAATATCTTGAAAGACTATTCCTTAGCTACAGAAGAACAGGAAAAGTATTACTGACATACAGGGCGGATTTTAGGGTGTCAGCCGCTAGCGAGTAAAGACATACTGTGCCGCCCCATTAGAGAATTTTCCAAGTTTTGACTAATACTTAAACTTGACGCTATAAATGCACCTACCTGTTGAAGAGCAAAAAGTAAAACATTTATAAAAATGCAAAGGCACAAAAATCACTTCTTTCACCTGTTTTGTTTTTTTGAATTGTAAAGCTATAGTATTAAATTGAAAACGTTTAATTTCCTCAAATACACATTGAGTTTAAAAATTTTTATATCTTAGGTAATATTAACCATATTAAATATTTTCGTAAAGTAATTTTTGCAAAAATCATTTTTGAGACGCCCTGTTAAGGCTGATTTTGCCATTCGTACGAGAGCATGAACTTAACGCGGAGCACATTTTCAAACAGAAAAAAGGCCTCAATTTTTGTAAAAATATGTGAAATTATAACTCACTCACACACACTTGTATTTGCTTATAATATAGTGTTTTTAAAATTTGAAAATATTTCATAAATATTTAATTTTTCCCTTTAAAATGTGAAAAGGTAGCTCATTTAACATTACGGTATAGGAAAAAAAAATGCGAAACACATTTTATAAAAGAAAAAAATGTGTCAACTAGGATAAAAATGAGTAGTTTAATAAAATATGTGATTCTCTACAGGATAGTGAAGCCAGAATATATAATGTTAATGTTCAATATATGAACAAATATTCCGAATTTGGGTCCAATTCTTTAACATTAGCCGAAGACTCCCTTAATCTTCCATCCGTAGTTCTCCGTCAGTGACGCTGATCAGCAAGCACGAGAAACCTGTTCTATTGCCGACTCTATCCCGAATTTTGCTTGTTGTGGAAAGCACCAAAGAGCGAAGAGAGGAAAAGCGCTCCGAAAGGGGATTCCTCTAGATGTGTTTGGAGGAGGCAGACGGCTATGAGCGTGCGCGATAATATTTAACCTTTTTTATGCATCCTTGTAAATACTTAATAAATGTTTTATTTAAATTGAGAAACACTCGTAGCCACATCATTTATTTCGCACTTAGTTTAGAGATTTTTAAATAAGTTGTGAGAATTGAACATTTTCTGGCGCCCCCGGGTGGGCTACGAGTGTTAGAAAAACATTTTTGAATATAAGAAAGTGGAACATGGATGCTTTAAAATTGAGACGCATGCCGTTGAGGACAGCCTTCACGAAGGCTGTAAATCATCTTCAGGAAGTTATTGAAAACGATCCTGTTGATAAGAATGCCGTAGAAACGGCTTTTGAAATGCTTGATGCAAAATCCGTTAGGCTGAAGAAAATCGACGAGGACATTTTAGAATTAATGATCGAGACAAACTGTACGCAAGAAGCGTACAATATTGAATTTGAAGCCATAGAAGGCTATACTGAAAAATGATTGCCTGGCAAGTCCGTGTGAAAAATATCATGAAAACAGATACTTTGGGACAGAAGGACAACCACAGCCTGGTCACATCTTCGTCTTCATCTCTGCGTCTTCCTAAGATTCAGTTCCTACAGTTTTCTGGAGAATTGACGGATTGGCTACGATTCCACAACCAGTTCAAGAGAATTCATGAAGATGATAGCATTGATGATGGAGACAAGTTCCAGTACCTTATCCAGGCAACAACTCCAAAATCCCGGGCCAGGGATATAGTTGAAAGTTTTCCGGCGACACCTGAAAACTACAGAAAGGCTTTTGAATACTTGAGAATGCGGTTCGGACAAGAGGATGTCTTGATTCAAGTTTATGTGAGAGAACTTTTAAAGCTTGTCCTACACAATACAGAAGTTAAGAAAGTCAATTTGTCTTCGCTGTATGACAAGATTGAGGCCCAGTTACGCGCCTTAGAGTCCTTGGGAGTCACCAAAGAGAAATATGCTGCCATGCTGTTCCCGCTGGTGGAATCCTGTCTTCCCGCTGAAATTCTGCGCGCCTGGGAGAGATACGTAGGCTATTCATCAGATGAATCAGGTAAGAAAGACCTTGATTCTCTTATGAAATTTTTATCGATAGAAGTATCGAGTGAAGACAGAATAAAACTTGCTAGGAATAGTTTTGATTCTGAGAAATCTAATTATAAGAAAAAATTAGGAAATCTTTCCACTACTGCAACTGCTGTAGATTTATTTAATAGTAACTTTAAAAATAGGAAAGACTTTAAATTTAAGAATAATAATAATAATTGTATATTTTGTGAAGAAACGCATGCCTCTGAAAATTGTTGTGAGGCAACTTCTATGTTATATGAAGTTAAGAAGAATGCTGTAATTAAGAGAGGCGTGTGTTATATTTGTTTAAAAAAGGGTCACATGTCACATTCATGTAGATCAGATGTTAAATGTATAATATGTAATAAACGGCATTATGCTGTATTATGCTCTAAATTGCCTTTGAGATCGGGTTTGGAAACCGAAAGTGCAAGTATTGAGAATAGCACGACTGCTAGTACATCTAGCTTTAATGTTTTGGCTAATCAAGCTTGCACTTCTGAAGTTCTCTTACAGACTCTTGTGGTTATGTTGCAAAACGGAAACCATAAGAGTTTAGTAAGAGCTTTAATTGACACCGGATCTCAAAAATCTTATATTTTAAAATCCACTGCTGAAAATTTAGGATTTAAATATGAAGGAGAAGAAGAGTTTGTTCATTCTTTATTTGGTGGTTCAAAAACAAAAATGTATAGGCATAAATGTTATAATATTTGTTTAACTGATATCGATAATTATTATACTTGTAATCTAAATGTGTATGACCAAGAAATTATATGTAATGATGTTCCGAGTATCAGACATGGTCCGTGGATAAATGAATTAAAAAATAGGAAAATTAATTTGTCAGATAGCGGTCATAAATTGGAAGGAAAAATAGAAATATTATTAGGAGCAGATATGTAGCTGGAAAACTACTGACTGGAACTATGTTCTATTTAAAATCTGGCCCGGTAGCAATAAAAACTAAATTAGGGTGGACGCTTATGGGAAAAACCTATAGAAATGAAACTAAATTTGTTAAAAATCATTTTATGAATGTTACTTCTATGTTTGTAAATGATATGTGTATTTCCGATTTGTGGAAGCTCGATTCTCTTGGTATTACAGATCCGTAGAAACTAAGACAAAACTAGAAATACAAAAAGAGACACTAAATCATTTCAAAAAACCATAAGTGTAGATATTAGTGGTCGATATGAGGTAGCTTTGCCTTGGGTTCTGGATAATAAACGTTTATCCTCTAATAGGAAATTAGCTGAAAATAGACTTGAAAATACTAAAAAGAAATTAATTGCAACGGGTAAATTTGAGGAATACCAAGATGTTTTAGATCTTTGGTTATCAGGAAAAATAATTGAAGAAGTTAATGATGACAAAGAAAATTTTGTTCATTATCTCCCGCATAGGCCCGTTATTAAAGAAAACTGTACAAGTAAAATAAGACCTGTTTTTGACGCGTCCGCGCGAACAAAGGGCTCCCCTTCTCTAAATGATTGTCTGGAGAAAGGCCCCAACTTTATTGAAGTCATACCGACTATACTTAATCGTTTTCGAAAATATAAGATTGGGGTTATTTCGGACATTGAAAAAGCTTTCTTACAGATAGGAGTAAGGGAGCAAGATAGAGATTTTTTGAGACTTATGTGGTATGATAGAGAAAATAGGGACCACATTAAAATCTATCGTCACCGTCGTGTAGTTTTTGGAGTGACATCCAGTCCTTTTTTACTGGGTGCTACATTAAATCACCATTTAGATAATGCTCATGGAAACTTTGATAATGTACCTAAAATTTTGAGAAAATCATTTTATGTTGACAACTGTGTAACTAGTTTTGAGACCGAAGAACAGTTGCAAAAATTTATAGTTGAATCTAAAATATTATTATCTTCAGCACATTTTAATTTAAGAGGCTGGCAGTCAAACGTTTTATTAAATCCTGAAAATTTTTCAGAGTTGGAAAGCCAACCTGATAACTTTGAGACTATGGCTTTAGGATTAATTTGGAACCTCAAAGATGATTGTTTATCATGTAATATTAACTGTCAGAAAAATGAAGGTAAGGCTATAACGAAAAGATCATTGTTATCCATAGCTAATCATATATTTGATCCGATCGGTTTTACGGCTCCTGTGACTTTAAAACCAAAATTAATTTTACAGGAAATTTGGAAATTAAAATTAAAATGGGATGAAAATCTCCCAAAAGATATTTTAAGTCAAGTTAAAAAGTGGTTAGACCAACTCCCTATACTTGCAAGTATTAAAACACCTCGATGTTTGAATTTGAGCTCTAATGGAATTAAACGGCTACATTGCATGTGTTTTGTGACGCTAGTAAAAAAGCGTATGCCGCTTGCGTATTTTTGAGGGTAGAATATGAAGAAAATGTTTTTGTGAAACTGATACAGGCAAAAGCGAGGGTAGCTCCTTTGAAAGATATTTCTATCCCCCGTCTGGAATTATTATCGTGTACAATTGGAACCCGACTTGCGGCTTCTGTCAAAAACGACTTAAACTTGCCAGATGTGCGTATTTATTATTTGACAGATTCAATGACAGCGTTAGCATGGATGCAACGTACTAGAGACTGGGGCGTATTTGTTTCTAACAGGGTGAAAGAAATCCGAAACCTTTCCGATGTTAGTAGCTGGGAACACGTGCCTTCGGAAAAGAATTTCGCGGACATTCTTTCTCGGGGTTGTGTAGCGCTCAACAGCTTGTTTATTTAAGATGGTGGGAGGGGCCCTCCTGGTTGTCCGAAAGCCCGGTTCAATGCCCCAGATCAAAACAAGTCCCCGATGAAGAGGCGATAAATTTAGAGTTAAGGAAATCTGTTTTGGTTAATACCGCTAAAAGAATTGAGGAGTTTAACTGGCACTCCAAGTATTTTTCATCTTACTTAAAAGTTGTTCGCATGAGATTGCTTGGATATTTCGTTTCTTTAAAAATGCCAAGAGAATCGATGCTTGTAATACTTCGGAAATAACATTTTCTGAATTTGATCATGCGGAAAAAACTGTAATTAAATTAATACAAATGGAAAAATTTGAGGGAGTAACGGATGAGAAATTGCGTCCTTTAAAACCATTTTTAGATGAATTTGGAATTTTGCGTGCTAGAACAAAACTTAGTTTTTGAGAAGATACAGACAATTTTAAGTTTCCTATCATTTTATCTAACGAACACCCAGTTGTTCATTTGATGATCGTGCGTAAACATGAGGAACTTATGCATGCAGGTGTATCAATTGTAATGAATCATTTGCGAGAAAGTTTTTGGATTTTAAAAGCGCGAAAATTAATTAGACAAATAATACAAAAATGCACTAGGTGCAAAAGATTTTCGGCTCAAAAAACGGAAGTGGTACCATCTACTTTACCGAAAGATAGGGTAAGCAACTCTAAAATATTTCAAGTTGTAGGAGTTGATCTTGCAGGCCCACTTCATTTAAAAGATAGACGTAAGGGCTGGGTAGTATTATTCACTTGTGCTGTATTCCGTGCAGTGCATTTTGAACTTATTACATCTCTTTCTACCGCAGCATTTTTACAATCTTTAAGGAAATTTATTTCGAGAAGAGGCTGACCGACCATTATTTATTCGGATAATGGAACAAATTTTGTTGGGTCTAATAGCGCACTAAATTCTATTGTCTGGGATGTAGTAATGTCTAAAGCTAATATCCAAAAATCAAAGTGGAAATTTAACCCTCCCAGTGCCGCGTGGTGGGGAGGATTTTGGGAAAGAATGATTCAAATGTTAAAACAAATTTTGAGAAAAATGTTAGGGAGAGCTTCGTTATATTACGAAGAGTTAAACACTGTATTATGTGAATGTGAACATGTTATCAATTCTAGACCCTTAACTTACATTTCTGAGGATGTTAATGATTTATCACCATTAACACCAGCCATGTTTTTACAAGAAATCGAAACGTCAGATGTAACTGACATAGATTGTCTAGATCATCAAGAAATCAATAAGAGGATTATATAGACTAGACATGTTCAAACCATTCGGGAACAGCTTAGGAAAAGATTTAGAATTGAGTACCTAGGCCAACTCAGAGAGCAAACGCAGCATCACCGTAAATTAACACCCTTAACGGTGGGAGAAGTAGTTGTGGTGGAAAATAGTTTGAAGAATCGAAATCTGTGGTCTCTTGCTAGAGTAATTCAACTGATTCCTGGAAAAGATGGACATGTTAGAGGAGTCAAAACTGAGACTGGGGAACTGGTCAGACCTGTGCAAAGACTTTACAATCTAGAACTGCAAGAACCAGAGATTAATTTACCAAAAGATCTGACTGATTCTGTCATTCGCACGAGGAGAGGCATAAAAGTAATTTCTCCTAAGCGTTTGACATATGCCTAAAATGTATTATGTAAAAGCTTTGTTTACTGTACATTTTGCTTTATTTTAACACCAGCATTCTCTACTAGTGTTGTTAATCTTACGGTTGCATTTTATATGTTGTGTTTGAGTTTTTTTTACAGCAGGAAAACTCAAAGGTGGGAGAATGTTGTGAAAGCACCAAAGAGCGAAGGGAGGAAAAGCGCTCCGAAAGGGGATTCCTCTAGATGCGTTTGGAGGAGGCAGACAGCTATGAGCGTGCGCGATAATATTTAACTTTTTTTATGCATCCTTGTAAATACTTAATAAATGTTTTATTTAAATTGAGAAACACTCGTAGCCACATCATTTATTTCGCACTTAGTTTAGAGATTTTTAAATAAGTTGTGAGAATTGAACATTGCTATCAAATGAAGAATATGTGTAAAGAGTAAACATTATAATGAACAGTGGATCAACACACTGTGTACTAACATTCTATTTTTCTTAAATTATGCTATGCTATCGGGAAATCGAGACTTATTTTCATCTTTCAATAACTATTTAAAATTCAGCATATTTATTTGACTTACTGTTATTTTTATTTTAAGAAATTCGTAAAAAATTTTACTTGATTGATAGAACTATATGCAGCCGCAGTTTGTTCTGGCCGTCTGCGTGTGGTGCACGCGCTGCACAGTGTTAGGATCAGTCCTGATGACATAATTGTTTGCTTTTTATACACACTCTGCATGCTATGAAGAATTTTTCATATATTCTAAAAAATTTCACTCATACTTACAAAAACATTCCATGTTCGTTCCTCTTTTTCAAACTGCTGAGGGTTTTACGTGTGTGCATATACATATATGTGTGTGCATATATATATATATGCACACACCATTTGAAGCATGGTGTAATATTGATTCTTACATTGGAACGGGAACAGAGATAATATAAGTTTTTTTGAATTATCTTTTTATATTTTCATTTCTTTGCAAACAACAATTTGCACATTGCCTTGTTCTTTATCGAATATTTTCAAGAATCTAAATTGCTGCTTTCAATGAAGAACTCCCGCCTTTACCACAAATAAAATTCCGGATGAGAAGTATTTCAGTACCATGAACAAACTACATCTCTTAAAAATACCAGCACTAATAATCTCACTAAAAGTATCAAAAGTAAGTGCAACTCAAAGATAGAAAACAGAAAACATCAGTGTGCACAGCGTAAGGGTAAACCGGCTGTGGCCAGTTTTCGGTAAGGGGCTAAAATTCATAAATGATTGTGTTCAATACACAAGAGTTTCAACTGAACAGTTGAAGTAAGGGTATGTTTTATTTTCTCACTCAAAGTTTCATATGAATATTCTGCTAATATTTAGATTATGATAAGTGATTTTACTCAGATTGTTGACAAGAAATTAAAATAAATGTAATTCTTTTGCTGGGTCATCTATGCGAGATTGGATGTTCTAAAATGTTGTGAAGTTTGAGATGCGGGGAAGAGAGAGAAAACATTAATAAACTCAGAAGATAAGGAAAAAAGATATTCCATAAAAAATTTGATGATTAAAAAAAATCCAAGCACGTGATATTCACTAAATTGAATACAATTTGAGTTGATTTTTAGATGATCAATTCCACGCATCTGCTGCGTTTGGTAATTTTAGATTTATAGACATCCTGAAGCATCAAATCAGCACGTAACTGTTACGAGTGGAACACTTTACATGGAGCATTTCTGCTAATAATCTAAAATGATTTTTTTTTCGAAAATTAAACATAAACGGCGAAACATAGCAATGGGTGATGCTTCTTTTCTGAGCGAGCAACTACCAAGAGTTCCGGATGTAACCCACCAGAAAAGACTGGTCTAAGACATGATGTAGTGAATAAGAGGTTCGTCTTTGAAGGAGAGAAGGTATATGAAACAGAGCAAGGCTGAAGTATTCACACAGTGGGATTCAGGAAAGATGAGGAAAGTTTTAAGTGATAGTGCTACACACATAAAACAAATAATTTTTTATCAAAGAATGATTATAATCTAAAATGAAATGTAAATGCGCAAAAGAGTGCGACACATACGTATATAATATAACCTAGAATACGAAGAGAAAACACAAGAAAGAAGTAACCATTTAAAAAGTCATTTTAATTAATATTTGGAAGAGTAACTCGCGAAAGAAAGGGATGCATGAAGAACAGCTATAAAGAAGTGATTGTCGAGCGCTGAGGAATATTGCAGATATATCATGACCCTACCCAGCAGCAACAGATGAAAGTATTGCCATTCGATCATTTTCTTAGTCAAGAGCAGTCTCATCCACTAGACTGTAAGAAATGAACACAACATGTTTGGGCGGAGTTGTGGACAATTAATTTATGGGACCATCACACCCGCTTCAACGATTTGGATATGGGACTTCTAAATAGTGCAGTGCTTCTCAAAGTTTCCATGTTCGCGACCCAATATTCCATCATAATTTTCATCGCGCCCCCTCATACAATAACAACGTATTGAATTCAATAATAACATACTTTCACGCTAAAACTACGATACGACTTTTTTCTCTTAAGAGCCCCTCACGTGTATAAACGTCTCGCTAAGAAAACATGTTTATTTTCGCGGAGGTATATATACGTCTTTCCGAAGAACGATCTTTTCTGCACACCACTAACCATACAGTTTGTCCGAAGGCTTTGGAATGCAATAAAAGGATCTTGACAATGTTTGAGAAAAATTTAATTATTTCAGATTATTTGTTTCTTTATTCCTTCCCCCACCCCTCAATGCATCCCCTACGCGCGCCTACGTGGAAAACTGTGCAGCGGATTGCGTAACTTTCAATCGACAGTTAATGGATTAATTATTAACCGTACAAAGGATCCAGATAAGTTTTAATTTTTGTAAATAATTTTATATACGACAATCAAATGGGATCACTGGTTATTATTAAACTTGTTCTTAACTAAGTATTGTTAAATTAATTGTAAAATAAACTGTGTAGCATTGATACATTTATGAGTGTAAATGTGTATTTTATTTTTTATTACGTCAGAATATATTTTGTTTGTCTACTTTCAGTAAATGATTAAGTTTTTTAAAATAGTCTTCTGTTTTCAACTTTTCAATATGCTCGCGCCCCCCTTGTACAGTTGTCACGCCCCCCAAGGGGGGCACGCTCCACAGTTTGAGAAACACTGACATAGTGCCCTACTTTTCTTCACACTGCGTTGGATTTCCATTGCGCAAGAACTACATAAGCCACCGGAGTCGCTGGAACATCCTCCAGCAAGTCTGACGGCTCCTATTGAAGAAATGCCTTATGTTTGCCATCATCAAGGTGTTCCGACAGAAGATGCAGCTCTATTAGGGTATTTTGGATGATCTTCAAGTTGATGGCGAAGCAGTGCAGCTCCGCGTGTGGATTTACTGACGGTCATACCTGTTTATTAGAATGTATTATGTCATGCGAAAGGGGATTCACATCGGAGAAAAGAACATTGACGAGTAATCTGGGCGTGCTGCACTTTTCTGAAAGAGCCAGTGGGCGAAATCTATGAGAATATTTTTACCAGTGTTTGAACTAAGTAAAAATGGTATCTAGCACAATCCTCTGCCTTCAACATTTACGATGTCAAGGATTGTGGCTACGCCCAACAACTCGTTGTAGTTGGTTGACCTTCCACCATCTTCAGAATCAGTTCATTACACACTTGTAAGTCTGACAGTCCATGTACGACCTGCATCCCTCCGCGAAGCAAACTCTTGTTGTGTCGCTCATCTGCTGAAGCAAGACAGCAAAACTTTACAGCGAGACAACTGCTGGTGGGAAAGCATTCATCATTTATTTGTCACTTCAGCTACAGCTGCATAAATAAAACGCATACCTGCTTTTTTCATATTCAGAAGGCATGTTACAACTGTCACAACGATTGCACGTTGGAATAACTTTAGAGATATGACTTTGGCGCCATTTATGCATTGTGACGTAGATTTGTCGATGGTTTCTTCTTCCCCAGATTGCATTTGGATGGATAGCGGTTTTTTTACCGAAGTATCATCACAGAAAGGCGGTTTTACTGCTTGAA
Organism: Trichonephila clavipes; assembly: GCA_019973935.1. Lineage (NCBI taxonomy): Eukaryota > Metazoa > Arthropoda > Arachnida > Araneae > Nephilidae > Trichonephila > Trichonephila clavipes. Next base: position 323,605 of record BMAU01020437.1, read on the forward strand.
GTAACTCCGTAACTTGCTGCTACAAAACCAGCTTCAGCGTTTGAATTTCATTTTAGGCCATGCATTCTTTGATGAAAATTGTCTGTATTGGTGTTTATATCACTTGTTAAATATTTCCCTATCCTTTCTATATCATTCTATGTTTTTCTTTTATCAAGAACTCCTTAGTTCCCTGAACAATTCACACATCTATGTACAAATAAGTTTAAATTGAAAGGCAATGTCAAACTAAATAACTGAAAATAAATATCTAACAGACTTTACGAAAATGGATACAATTTCCTTACATATATGAATGATTTATGTGAATTTACTCTTCTCTACAAAGAAAAGGTAAGTTCAATGCAGAACTTTATGAAAAATTATAGTTATTAGGTCATGGGTACTTAAGTATTAACGCAATATATTGGTGACTTTATATGAAACGAAGCACCTGGTTGCCAATTTATCGCGTACGACACATAGGAAATTGAGGTTTTCAACATGGTTAGTTATTAATAGATTTGGCGATAGTGTTGCTATAAAATACGTAAGTACAAAGTCATGAAATATGAAGTATTGAATCTCTTATCAATCGCGAAATGATTGCTGAAATGCTTAAGTGTATGTTCAAAAGTTTTAAATTTTAATGTGCCTTTTTTCTTGTAGATCTCTGTAAGTTACCTCATTTTTTTTAAAATAGTTTTTACAGATAATTTGTATAATGACTATGAAATTAAGAGTTACTTAACTAATTTTTATTCTTTTTATAGGTCCAATTAAGGATAACACACGTCAAAGATAGAATACATGCATAAAGGTAACACATATAAAAACTGCGGCGGACTAGAGATGAAAACACACAGTCAGACTAGAGATATATATTTAAGCTTTGATTACAAAAAAAATAATAAAATAAGTAAATAAACAGGCCGACACACCACCTCACACACAACTCACCGTTTCTCTATCTAACCAGGAACAACTCTCAAAACCGGTCTGTTTGCTATATCAAAGTATCGCATGGCTTCGAAAGTAGTTCCAATGCGCCTGCCTTTTACAGGAGTCTATCTGGGAACGTAGGGGGAATGGGTTTCAGGAAATCCTTGTGTCCCCTTACAATTTAAGGTAGTCAAAGGGTTATTCGTCCCTGATGAAATCAAATGGTTTTCTTTTGTCATAATTTCCGCTACAAAACACATAAAAAGTTGCGTATGGTATTTGATGTGCATCAAATAACGCGTGTTACTGACATTACAGAGATGACGAAATGAAGTGAGATTTCCAACAGCACACACTCAGCCAGTTCTCCCGTTTCCTAAGTTCACTTTTTAATGATTATTTTACATTTATAAGGAAGGTTCTTAATAAATCTACTTTTATCTGTTAATTTACTAAAGCTATCTACGGTCATAGAATAGAATAGTGAATTGTATGTGTATTTCGTACATTTTTTAAAAAAGAAAATTCTACAGTCTATACAACAGAAATTCTTTTCATGTTTTGGAAGGGGATTAAACGATATTGCCACAAGGTCATGATAATTTTTTGAAAAAATAAACCAAAAAATGAGGCTATATAATTTTAAAGAAAAGAATAAGTTTCCTTATAAGTATAATACAAAGGACGACGATTTCAAATATTAAATGCATACTGATTGTAAAAAAAAAAACTCACGAGTCGTTAGTGTAGCTTCTTACTTGTACTTACTCTATGTATTCATTTTTGGAAGCCGTTTTTTTCTTCACTCATTATTGACAGATTTGTATACATCACTACGGTTCAAAGAAAGCAGTTCTCATCCATTAGCCACGTGTTAGGAAAAGAGCATTCCTACAATTATCAATTCTTAGTGCTCTGATAACATTCCCAGTGTTGATATTTATGAAAGACGTTATGAGAGGGGCATCAAGGAGAGTTGAACTACAAAGAAAAGCATCGGAATAGGTGTACTAATTAAAGAAAGATAACATTCATCACCCCTCTGAAAGAATAAGTTCATCTTTCAAGAATTGAAAGATTAGCTGCAGCATCTAGGCTCATATAAAAGACTCTTAAAATGTATCTTTTGTAAAATTTATTGCAAATAAATTATGACTCTGAAACATCTGAGCTTATAAATGTGGTCCAAGTTGAAAAGTATATTAGATTCTGGCTTGAGTTTTCTGTCAATGATATTGGGCTAAAAAATACGACTTTGTCTACCAATAATTCCTTATAAATGTTTAAGAGACGGCAGTAAGAAAAGCGTTTAAGATTCAGAAAACTTTAAATTGACGCAAAAAACATTGAAAGAAGCTATATTTTTTAAAAAATTTATAGTTGATATGTCGATATGTGGATTCATTAATAAAAATCCAGGATCCAATTGCAATGAATTGAAAAGAACCCAACACTTAAAGCATCGTTCGGCTCAAAGACAAACATTCTTCTGTGTTGCTGGGAGTTGAGCCAGCATTAAAAAACAATTTTTTCAAATAAAAAAAGTGACAGGTGTTGCGACGTAGATTAGTTGATTGAGAACATTACAGCTATATTTACCGGATTTAACTTTCATTATATTTTTTTAAAAAACACACAACTCTATTTACAATTATACACGACATAGAATCTTAGGAAAAAACTACAAACATCTGCTTCACCACGTTTCTACCTCCCAGTCCTTTTTCCCATTCAATCGAAAAAACCAGTTCTATCAACCACAACAGCGTCATCTTATCTAATCTAAAGAGCGCTACAAGCCAAGCCTTTACAATGCATTAAAGAGTAACGCAATTATTTTGAAAAATTTTCTTTTTATCAAGATTCCTTGAAATATATCCTGTTTCGAGTGAATTTTGAATCATCCTCGTGTATGGTATGATATTTAGAGGAACAATTATAAAAGAGTACAACTTATGCAAAACCACAGATGCATTTAAAAGACAAAATAAAATTTTCAACTCGAAGCCAAAAATATAGCTCAAGAGAAAACTTTTCATAAAGCTCTAAAATAATTTAATGGGTTTATTGGATTACATTACATTACCTTTTTTTATAAAAAAGTGCTTGTCTACAATGAAATCGAAATTATATAGTATTCGATTGAAAAACAAGTAGAAAATAATAATGTTTAGAATATTTAAACATTAGTTCTATTGGTCATTATAAAAATATTTCAGCGCCAATGAAAAAGATGCCTATCTTTTAAGTTGCCTAAAAAAAGAATTTATTCGAGATACATGCCAAAGAATACCAAGATCTCCTGAAATATTTTTTCGTTTAGACGTCATTTTAACAGAAGAAAAGAAACCACAATTAAGGTTCGCAAAAGCATGAAAGTGCAAGAAGAGAATAATCAAAAAAAAAGTATTGAATTTTTTAATAATTACTTTTAGAAACTTTTTGATGTAATGATAGTAGTCTGTAACATTCTAATACAAAACATTTAAACAATATAGAAATATCTCTTATAATTTTTAGTAGGATTGTAGTAACACAGCTTGCAATGATTTTAAATATAATAATACTTTAAGAAAAATTTCAAAATATTAATTTGCTTTTTAAAACCATTTGTTATAATAATTATTATATATTTTGTTTAATATTCCCTTTTTATCCATTTAGGTATCTGTCGCGAAAACAGAAGAAAAGGAAAAATTCAAGGAGAGGCTGACTGAGAAAGTTTTAATTTTGGATGTTGTAAAAAGATACCATTCATGTGTACATGGTTTGTATCAAAAGTAACGAGAATGAATTTTTTACGCGAATCAGAAGGTTTGGGAAAAAGTAGGATGCGGTAATTGGGGGGCAAGGAAATTCATTTTGTTTTGCTTAATAGCATGCGCATATTCTTGGCAACAAGCCATACAGAAATCCTCGACCACAGAGAGAAACACCGAGAAGACTCGAGTGGAGCGAACGTTAAATTTTACTCGGAAATAAAAGTGTTCATCAGTATCTGAACAAATGGTAATATGAAGGTGTTCCATTGAAACGATTTTCTATCTCATTACGAACTGAAAGTCATGGACTCTCAAAATGTTCTTCATTTAATACCAGACTTTCAGGAACAGATGGGAGCAGTGAGCATGCAGAACATACTTGGACATCACGAATTGAACACCACGTGCCTTGTTCCCAACATGGAAACGAAAAAAAACATTGTATTCAAAAAGAAGGTGGATTATGGGAAACATTCCCTGAATTATTAAAAGAGAACCGCTGAAAACAGCATTTTAAGAAGCCACGGTTGAGCAAATGCATCAACATTTTTCGGTTTTAATAGCATCTCAACGTTTCCACTTGTTCCGTGCAAGCTTTGACTCGATTCAATAAAAAAAATTTCTTTTTTTTTGTTCTTTAAACTGAGGTGCACAACTAAAGAAGGTTACTGCTGAAAGATTCGAGACTGTGACCCAAAATAAGACTTGATTAATATGAAGACGGCGTTCCATCGAAAGGATCTTCCATCTCTTTACGACTTGAAATGCCACCCATTCGGTGTAGTGGTTAGTTATGCTGGCTGCTGTGTCGTAGGGCCTGGGTTTGAATCCCGGAGAAGGCATGAGTGTTTATAAATGTATATTGCCTTTGCGGCATGGGGGCACTCTAAATAGCCGTGGAGCCGCAAGTCCTCTCCTTAGGTTGGAAGAGAGGTGGGAGACCCCTCACCACCTCTTAAGGTGCTCTCCTTCAGAGTTGCGGGGAACCGGGCCAAATAGTACTGTCATCTGTATAGTGCTCAAAGCTACGGCTAACGACAGGCGTAAAACTAGCCCTTTACCGCGATAAATTTCGTTGGCCTCGTTCTGACACCATCAGTCGCGAGTGGTATTAACAACACCAACATAACAACAAGACTTGAAACACTCTCCGACTCCCAAAATGTTTCGCTTTCAAACTGATTCTTCATTCAATACCTGACTTTCAAGAACAGATGAGAGCAGTGAACATATTTGGACATCACAAGCTAAAACCTACGTGACTTGTCTGAAAACATAGGAATAAAAAGATAAACGCCGGATTGCAAAGGAAACAGAACCCTATGGAAAGAGTTGTTCACCGAATTATGAAAAGAGAACTGCCAAAAATATCATTTTAAGAAATCACATTAGAAAATTATCACCAATTTTCGTTCATAATATCATATTTACTTTTACACCCTCCACTTGCAACCTCTGATTTGATTGCACAAAAATTCCCTTTAATTCTGAAACTGAAATAATTTTCTGAAACAAAGGGTGCGTAAGGGTGCTTTGAGGGTGCGTAAATTTGGACGGCGAAAAACAGAGAATAAAAGTTACAATGAGCTACCACAACGCCTAGCGAGTCGTGGGGGAAGCATTTCTGCCCTCAAGAGACTAAAGACTGAAATGAGATCTCCTACGGAAAGTGAAAAGTTAGATGCTGCTATGAATATGATATAACATCATATTTCCATGGAAATTAATTGCAATGATGTCATTAATGATTAATTCTTAGTGTTGTTATTGATTATTTTAATTATTATTATTCGCTTAAAGTTTATTACTATAATTCACTAAAATAATTTGATTAGTTCCGACATAAATAACCGAGGTAATTCAATATGGGTTTTTTTCAATAACTGATTTACGTTTCTTAAAATGAAATTAAAACACCTATTGGGAATTATGGAAGAGATAGATTAATTTTTTTATAATGTGGGCCAAAAATGGCATACCAAGTATGTCTTTCTCACTGTGTGTGTTAAGAAAAACAATATTTCTTTCTATATATAAATATTCTGTGCTCGTGTATGTGACTGAACTCCTCCTAAACGGCTGGAGCGATTTTGATAACACTTTTTGTGGGGGTTCAAGTGGATTCGAGAATGGTTTAGATTCACAATTCGGTCCGATATAGCAATTAGTTAAAAAGATATTAATTAAAATCAGTTTTAATAACCAGTTTTTGGCGCCAACTTTGATTTGTCTGCATTGTTGCAACACTTTTATTTTTACAACAATGACAGAAGTTGACGTCGAAAATCAGTTTTCAGCCAAAATGGAATTTCTGCTTTATTGACTGTATTAACTTTTTTAAAAAAATAAATGCTTTAAACATGTGGTTAACTTGAAATATATTTTTAAAATCTCAATTTTTACAATGTTTTTAATTTTTCTAATTTACATTCCTAAAAAAAAAAAGATAAAACTATTTTTCAAGCAGATTGGTACAATTTTTAACCTTTTGCATCGCTGCTAAGTTAATTTGAAACAAAGTATAGTAAAATATCAAAAAAAATTTTGGAGTTTTTTAATTAAAAAAATCTGCTTTCTTTATACATAAAGTATTTTTAAAGATTATGTATTTTTTCCGTCTTGGGGAGCTGTAAAAATACAACGAAAAAAATTGAAAAAGTTGCCAAATGCCAGTAATAGTTAATTGTGGGAAAGCTACCTCAGAAAACACGGCCGCGGTAGCTGAGTGGTATAGGTATCGGATCTTTGCTTGCCTTGCCCCGAGTTCGAGCCCAGTACCACTAAAGACCCACCGTGTAGGGCAGCGATGCCCGTTAAATCTTACGAGAGCTGAAACGTCCTCCCGTTGGTGTGGTGTGGTAGTTAGGAGAGGGGGTGCCAGCTCAGATGTCGGCCACGTCACTTGACCATGGTTCAAAATTACGTGGTCCGTCGCCAAAAGCCCTCGTGTAGCTGAACAGTGCGACGTTAATATTCAATCAATCAATCAACCTCAGAAAACACGAGTTTGAGCACTTATAGCGCATGTGCAGAAAAACAACTTAAAGAGAGTACGTAAGCAGATAAAAGATGTCTTCTTTTTGAATGTTTTTTTTATAATGACTGTAAATAATGAATTTTCCAGTAATTTTCCAAATCCAATTTATTAGTTTGAATTTTAAAAAAATATTCATTGTTTCATGTATAAAATAATTAATGCGATCTTAGTTTTTAATAATACATCGCAACTGATAGTTTTCTTTTAGAGAAATAATTTACTGAAGAAAGTAAAGTAAAGGCAAATGCTTTCCGGTTTTTATTAAATATTTCTATTTCCTTTTAAATCTTTTTTTATACAAAGAATATAAACAAATCTTAGGCTTTCCCCCATAGTTCTTTTTTCACAGTTATATATATTTAATCGCAAAATCAAACATCCAGTTAAAAGCAGTCGTTTCATAGCTAACGGTAGACATTTTTTGATTCATTATTTAACGAACATTGATATAAATTTTAAAAAAATTTAAGATTTAAACTTATATATTGCGTTTTACTATTTATTAATAAATTATTTATTTAACAATAAATTAGCACGTTGTCTGTTTTCTGGAGGACATAACTGGATTAGCTATGTAAATTTTAAATCGAAAATAGAAATTTGAAAAAAAAACAAAAAGATCTTATCCCCCCCTCTGTGAAAAAAGGGTGTTAAATACTTGAAAAAACCCCTACAACGCTGGGCTGAACGGAGGGAAAAGAAATCTGTCTGAGAAAGAGAAGGGGAAGAAATTTCTGAAAAGGGGATTTAAATGACATAAACACAGAAATTACTCACATCCCTCAGTAACACACACACAGAAACACTGGTGTCCAGAGAGAAAGGGAAAATTTCTATAGGGATAAAATTGTACCCACGGAAAAAGCCCTTGCGACGCCAAGCTAAGTGGCGAGAAAACAGACCCGCCCGACAGGTTGATTGATTGATTGAATATAAACGTCTCACTGTTCAGCTACACGAGGGCTTTTGGCGACGGACCACGTTATTTTGAACCATGGTCAAAAGTGACGTGGACGACACCTGAGCTGGCACCTCCCTCTCCTAACTACCACACCAACGGAAGGACGTTTCAGCTCTCGACAGATTTAACGTGCATCGCTGCAATACACGGCGGGTCTTTAATGGTACTGGGCTCGAACTCGTGACAAAGCAAGCCGCGATCCGATACCTATACCACTCGGCTACCGCGGCCACCGCCCGACAGGACAAAGATGTGAAAGAAACTGTGAAAAAGAGTATTTTAATGACATTAACACAGGAATCACAGAAGGGAAATTGAAGGGGAATCTTCCAAGGCATAACGCTGTACACTTGAAGAAGCCCGTGCAACACCGGGCCTTCCACTTAGTATAAATGTATATATATATATATATATATATATATATATATATATATATATACACTGGTGTCCAAAATTTAAGACTAAATCGTAAAATGCGAAAAACATGAAGTAAATATTCGTAACATTATTCCAAATTTCTTGCTGATATTAACTGGGTGAAGAAGAAACATTGTGTTTATACAAAACTTTTCAGTCGACGACGTCCTACGCGAAACACCGGCGCATGTCGGAACGTGGAGAAACCGATTCACGCAGCATAGTGTAAGATCGTCTTGTAGTTGAATTAATCAGCTCTAATTAACCGGATTTACCGTTTTTATTATTTCCTTCAAAACACATCACTATATTAATAATTTCATTTACAATTAAAAGTCACATCGGGAACTACAAGCAGCTTCGTCCATTTTACGTTCGAGACTCTCTTCTTCTTCTTCTCTCCTTCCCGCTCAAAGGCCAAAACAGTTTACAGCAGCGCCCTCTTTCTAGTCTATCGTGTGCTATGTGTCAAGCTTCCTAGTGTACTATGTGCCACGCCGTTACAATAGGCACTTCGGACAAGTTTCGTGCAACTGCTGTGCGAAGGAACGTTGTTAACCATCAAACTAGGTGAATGATGGCACTAAGACACCAATTGGACATGTTTACGAAAGGAAGAATCGTTAGAATGCTGGAATCATCACGATCACAAACCGAAGTGTCTCGAATTCTGAATGTGGGCCAGTCTGTGATCTCAAGACTGTGGCAGAGGTTTCAAAGAACGGGAGATGTTTCCCGACAACCAGTACCAGGTCGACCAAGAGTCACAACCCCTCGCCAAGACCGATATCTGGTAATAAGTGCGCGATGTCAGAGGGGCAGTACTGCCAGAGTACTGGGAAACTGTTCTCGGCGCTCACAGTCGCCACAAGAATACGAATTTCGAGATAAACTGTTTACAGGAGACTCAATCATGCTGGCCTGTATGCCAGAAGACCAGCAGTTTGCATTCCCCTCACGTCTGCGCATAAACGCACTCGTTTGAACTGGAGTTTGAAACATCAACATTGGAGAGTGGGCCAATGTGATGTTCAATGACGAGTCCCGGTTTAGTCTGAGTTGTGATTCTCGGTGGATAACGATATGGAGAGAACGTGGAACACGTTTAGAACCAAGAAACATAACGGAAAGACATCATTTTCCATCAAGGGAGTAAAGGTATCATGATGGATGGCCGCACAGACCTCCATTTCTTTGACACAGGGTCTGTGACTGCTCAAAGATACAGAGACCAAGTTCTTAAGCCTTATGTTCGCTTGTTTCGAGGTGCTGTTGGTCTTGACTTCGTATTCATGGATCATAATGCGCCATGTCACCGAGCGGTGCTGATTGATGACTTCCTTAAAACGAAAAACATCCAGCGCATGTCGTGGCCTGCGAACTCCCCTGATATAAATCCTATCGTGAATATATGAGAAATGCTCGGGAGGCAAATTGCAACCCATTTTGCACCCACCAAGCTCCATTACAGAACTGAAGAGAGCTCTCCAAGAAGCTTGGAACCGTTTGAGCCCACAGCTCATTCATCATCTCATAGCAAGTATGGTGAATCGCTGTGCAGCGTGCATGGCTGTCAGAGGTGACCACGCGCCTTATTAAACTGCAGCATCAGTATTTTATTTAATGTTTTCTTTCATTTTTTCTTTAAAATGTGAATCCTTGCTATGCTCAGTTTTCTTTCAAACTGCTACTTTGGATTATAAAATTAATTATTATCATTCTTTTGATTTGCTTCCTTATTTATAACCATTTTACACTCGCATATCACGTTTGCCGCCATTCTGATTTACAGTTCCTTCTTTATTCACATAATTATCAATTATGCTTAACTTTTGGACACCAGTGTATATCTTTACTAGCGGTCCCGACAGTCGTTGTATTGTACACACGTCGTAAATCCGGAAATTACAAACTTTTTTGAATAAGTTGTAACAATCTCGATCGTTTTGATGAAATCTTTTATAAAGAAAGTTACTACAGTACCTGACATCATCACATGTTACAGTTACCACAATTCGACCTATCGATTGCGAGTGAGTATGTATTTATTATGAACTAAGTTGAATATAGAACCTCTTCTGAATAGAAACTTAAACTTGTTTTGATTAAAGGGTAAAAAAGATAAAACTCAAGCTATTTTCATAACAAGTATATATTTTTAATGCACGAAAAAAATGTATCGTAATGCATTGAATATACAACGTTCTTGGTTAATCCTTGAGGGGTATAAACAAACAAATGCGATGGCTTGCTAAACCTCGGACATGCAATGTATAATTAGCCGCGCGAAAAGGAAGGGTTTTCTAAATCTAAGGCACAAATTATCATTGTTTGACCTTGTGACTTATTAATGGCCAGAGACAATAGCAAATACCAAATGAAATGAAAATTACAAACATTTGAATGGGTAGGTGTGTCTGAAAGAATCATTGGGATCTGGGGTAGAAGTACAACTTTAACTTGACATTTGCCGCTCAAAATAGTGGCCTGAAGAATATTGCCCATGATTTTTCATGAACAATCGTGCGCCCTTACATAATTTTGGCACATTTTTAACTAATTGTGATATCATACCAAATTGTGAATCTAAATCATTCTCAAATCCACTTGAACCCACACACAAAATATCATCCAAATCGGTACAGCCGTTTAGGAGGAGTTCAGTCACATACACACACACAGAGAAGAATTATATAGATAAAGATATGAGCCGTATCGTGGCGAAATGAATAATCTTTCCGATGCTGTAATTAATTTTTTATCTGATTTTAGTAGAAAAATTAGATTGTAATTTTAAAAACGGCGGAAATATATCGAAAAAAAATCTTCTCTCTTTTTTTTTCTTGCCGCGCATTAACAGAAAAAACAGCACGTGGGATAAAACAAATATACGTTTTAGTGTTTTTAATTAATATCTTTTTAACTAATTGCGATATTGGACCAAATTGTGAATCTAAATCATTCTCGAATCCACTTGAATCCACACAAAAAATGTCATCAAAATCGGTCCAGCAGTTTAGGAGGAGTCAGTCACATACAACCGCACAGAAGAATTACATATATAAAGATTATTTGAAATGGAATTAAAAACGCTAAAAAGCATGATTCCTCTGCTTTTTTGTAACAATAAAGACCCGATTTGGCCAGTTTGGCTGAAAATCAATTTTCGACGCCAACTACATCATTTTTATAACAATAACGTTGTTACAGCAATGCAGGTGAATACTGAGTTGATTGTTTTTAAGGTTTTAAATTAATATCTTTTTAAATAATTGCAATACAGAACCAAATTGTGAATCTAAACCATTCTCGACTCCTCTTGAACCCACACCAAAAATTTCATCAAAATCGGCCCAGCCGTTTAGGAGGAGTTTAGTCACATACACACGAACAGAAGATTTATATATATATAAAATATATATAAAAAAATGAGTTTTAATATTTTGATTAATTTTGCTTTGTCCATTGTTGTTTTGATCTTACAGTGTTTATATCCCTTTCCTATTATCCTCTTGCTGCGGCCTGAGTGAAATATCTATCATATGTACGTGGCCTGGCGGGAAAAAAGATTGAGTACCCCTGAGCTAGCCTGTTCAAAATTAACCGGCAAACGACTTTGCAACAATGATGCATTGAATGAGATGAACATACTGAGAAATCTGTCAAGCGATAACTAAAAAGTAAAAAATAAGTTAAAAGTATAAAAACTTTTTAAAAAACAAGCTTTTATTTAAATGCTCTAAAAAGAATAAAATAAACTTTCCTTTTAAAACATTTTTTGCTATCAACTTATAAAGTCTTTACACAATTTATGATATTAAAGCTTGTCGCTAGATTTAATTGTGTAGATAAACAAGCACATTAAATAACTTGATCTGATTAATTTTAATTTTTAAAATTTTCAAATTAAGTAAATACAAAAACTTAAATCTCGCGACAAGCTTTTCTTTCATAAATTGTGTAATGCCGTTATAAGTTGATAGCAAAAAAGGTTTTAAAAGAAAAGCTTATTTTATTCTTTTTAGAGCATTTAAATAAAAGCTTGTTTTTTAAAAAGTTTTTTTTACTTTTAATTTATTCGATGAATTGCCTTAAATAAAGCTCTTTCGTAGCAGGGGGAATAATTAATTCATTTTCATGAAAATTTCTTATACACGGTACCATAGAAAAAAATCTTGTTCTGTAGCTAGTTTAAGTAAGTAATGTGTGTATGTGTGTTATTCACTTTAATATACTACATCTTTTACTGGCATTTAATTTTAATATTACATGGGTATACTCAGACAGTTGTAATTAACAAAGAACTCTATATTTTAGATTAAATTTGAAATAAAAAAGTAAAATTTTTGTTTTCGTTTTTACCGAGAAAAAAAATCACACAGAACTTTCCCTTGCACCATATATATATATAAATGCATTTATTTTTCCGATTTTCTTTTTCATTAATTATCACTATTTAAAATAATACGATGATGTTATCATACGAAAAACAACAATGACCACGTTTGAGTAAAATAATTAGGCAGGTTTAAAATGTTCATTTTCAAATAGTGGTTGTGAGATATATTTTCGCTAAGAATAAACGAAACCATTTTATAAATTCCCTCCACGTCTTCTTTCATTTGCGAAGATTAAATTTCGAATGTTCTCTCTATGGCAATTATTTTTCACACTCACATTTTTTTTTCATTTTTCTCTTTACAATCCTTTTCTCCCATCCAGTTTCTTATAAACGTTCCTGTCAAAATAATACAACACGAACCTGAAGAAACACAATCAAATTTTTAACCCATTCTGCTAAACGCAAATAAGGGCTGTCTCGTTACCATAGCAACAGAATTTTTTCTCTGCGCATGGCAACAGGTTACCTTGCTTCTGCCTCCATTGTTAATCCGTGAAGAATTGGGTCAATCGCGAAATTCGATCACAAAGACCTTTTGAATATTCTAAACGTTGATTTTCAAAAAATAAAAATAAAAAAAATAAATAAATAAATAAAAAAATAAAGGAAGGCATGTTTTTTTTATTTTAACCTGGCATTAATAAAGATTTTCGACTTTTCAGATTGAAACTTATTAAATTTAGTTCATAAGCTCCGAAGAGTCGATCAATATCACGAAATCGTCCTTATTTTATTTATTTTGGCGAACTTTATTTTTACTTACGATATTTTCTCTTTCAGTTTGAAATTGTTTCGTCTCGATTTATTTCTCACGACCACAAGGAAACGATTATAAGGTTTAACTAATTTCTCTTTTTCCGCCCTTATACAGAGTGTTTTTTTTTCCAGGTATAGAAGTTTAAGTTGGCATTACTTTCCAAGATGGTGACCGATTTAACAGCTGTCTAGTGATTTATTCTCAGTTTGGTTTGGCAATTCATCATGAATAGACTTACGCCTAAACAACGCTTTCAAATTGTGCGATTTTATTTGGAAAATAATGGTCCATTTTCATAAGCGAATTTTGTTTAGCGATGAAGCGCACTTCTGGTTGAATGGTTACGTCAACAAACAAAACTGCCGCATTTGGAGTGAAGCTAATCCACAAGTGTATGTCGAAACACCGTTACATCCAGAAAAACTGACTGTTTGGTGCGCTTTATGGACTGGTGGAATCCTTCTTCAAAAACGATGAAGGCCACAACGTTACAGTCAATGGTGATCGGTATAGAGTCATGATTATTAACTTTTTTATTCCTGAATTGAACAATCATGATGTCCAGGAGCTGTGGTCCCAACAAGACGGCGCAACATGTCACACAGCTCGTGCCACAATCGATTTATTGAAAGACACGTTTGGTGACCGCCTAATTTCACGTTTTGGACCTGTGAATTGGCCTTCATGATCTTGTGATTTAACACCGCTAGACTATTTTCTGTAGGGCTATGTAAAGTCATTGGTCTATGCGGATAAGCCACAAATGTTTGACCACTTGGAAGACAACATTTGCCGTGTTATTGCCGATATACGGCCACAAATGTTGGAAAAAGTCATCGAAAATTGGACGTCCAGATTGGACTACATCCGAACCAGCCGTGGCAGTCATATGCCAGAAATCATATTTAAAATGTAATGCCACAAGATTATCTTTCGAATAAAAAAAATTCATGTCAATCGAATAATACATCGTTGTTTTATTGCAATTTAAAGTTCTATACCTCTCAAAAAAACACCCTTTATTTACAATTATCTTTCCCATTTTTTCCTATAGACACGCATTAATTATAATGGGGGTTATTATTAATGTGGCATCCCCATTAATAATGGGGATTATTATTCATGCAACATTTTATTTTTCTTTAAAAATAACTTAAATTGCATAGTTTTAAGAGTTTTTAGACGACATCATGGTAAATTACAATTTGAATCAAAATCGTTACATTATTTAAAGATACTTTCACAGATGAATTGCTCATATTTAAACAGCGAATATATAGGCATAAATTTGATCAAAAGAACGATTAGATTTAGTTGAATTTTGGCCTATGGACCATGTTAATTTAAAAATATACATGTCGCAGGGAAATGACTAAATTAGGAATTTCATGAAATCCCTAAGGGGTAAGATCAATTGACGGGAGATGCTAAAATAACGTTTCCATCTAAGGTCTTTTCCATGATGAAAGTAAGTGATTTTATCAAACTCTGAACTGTTTCAGTGAAATGATGAAATGAACTAATCAGGATTTGCGTTGGCAAAATGCTGTCCGGGGGTGGGGAGACACCTGGGAGGGTCGAGTCCTTGTACTTCCTAAACATACAGGTAGTACTATCGATTCCCTAAATATCCATCCGATATGTTTAAAAAAATCGCACCATAGGATCAACATAGGGATTAATATTTTAGTGTATAAGCAACCGAAAGAAAAAATGTTACACTGAAAAAAATAACAGCCTAATTTTCTAATTATTTGTTAATTAGTTTCGAACAAATAATTTGTATTTCGTTGACTATTGTTGTATTACTTACTTCTACGTTTAATAACGCACCGTATTTGTTAAATAAAAACTTTTAGTCTTGACAATATTATTTCATCATTTCACTGAAACATGTCAAGGATTTCTTCAAATCCCTTACTTTTATCTGGGAAATGACTTTAAAGGGGATGTCATTTTAACATCTCCCATCAATTGATTATCTCCCGTAGGGAATTGATGAAATTCCTAATTCCATCATTTTCCTACGATATATACAAGAGGATATGCTATCAGACCGACAAACTTACAAGGTGTGTAGGAGTTACGAAGACGACTCATGGAAATGCAGGGTCGCAAATGTCGTAATTGCGAGCTATGGTGCAAAGAAGAACGGAAAAAGAACAGAAACACGTAACTGGAGCAGAAAACATTTCATTAAATGGTTGTACTACAACAGGTGATAATAATTACGACCTGAAGTCATCTGGAAAGTCTGACAGAGACGCTGCAAGGAATTCCCGATGCTCTGGAAGATTCCTCCAGACAATCTTGCCGTTAAACACGCTGAATGGAAGGTTTCGTGTTCACCAATCCTGATGGAAGTCGTCATTTGCGATTCGTTTCGAAAGGTAGTAGGATGAACTCGTGTACAAACGAGGAGCTGCTAAGATGCTGATAGTGTAGAGAGATGCGGATTGTTCACATCCGTCAACACCTCAAAGTAAACTTTGGATAGCTGCGAATAGGTCATGGTGGCCCGGTTCATTGGGCTGCCAGATCACCGAACCTATCATGCATGGACTTCTTCCGGAATCGTATGAAGAGTTTGGTAAAGAGACTCTCGTTCCTTTAGTTTAAGATCTTATCGCTTGAATACAGTGGCGTACGTAGGAGGTGCAGAGGGGTCATGGTCCCGGACGGCATACGAAAAGGGGCGGCTGCAAGCATCGCGATATTTACATTCAAAAAATATTTTTAACTCCAAATCGCGCCCGCGTGACGAAACTGACGGAAACGAGTGAAAGCTTTAATACACACACAGATGCAGGAAGTTTATTAGTCGCTGTGCAATCGCATTCGTTTTCATGTTACTTAGGCTCCTAGCAACCAGTACTGTATGAAGTCAATGATGCTCAAAATTATTTGCGGACAGAGAGACTAAATATCCATCAATGTGCTAAAGTAATACTGCTTTACAGACCATATTAGAAGCAAAACGGGCGGAAATCTTGGATTACGCTTTAATAAATGCTAAAATTTTATTTGAAGAGCTTGAAATATGTTTTGAATCCCCAAGACGAATCAGGAGGAAGCATATATTTAGCGACGGAATGAAAGATGTTCAGTTATCGTACGTTAACTTGAGGTGAACAATGTTTTCTTCAAAGGCAGAGTAACTGCTGAAATTCGAAAAAGATTCCAACAGTTGCAGAATCTACAGCAAAAATATGCCTTTTTAAGGCCTGAAGTGATATTGAGCTTGGACGAACTTAACTTAGATCAAGCTCCTCAAGACATTAATAAGGAAGAATTCCAACTTGAGCGCGTACGTCTACAAGCTTTCGTAGCTGCAACAGACCCAGGCTGCAAAAAAGAACTCATTAGATCCGGCTCTCTGGGTTGATTAAAACATATTATTGAGTCCAAACTGGACGATGATTTACCAAACATTGTCATAATGTTGAGAATTTTTTTAACATCTGCCATCAGTACTGCCATTTACGAGTGAAGCTTCTCTAAGCTAAAACTAATCAAAAATTATCTCAGATCGACTATGTCCACGTTAAGGCTGACAAATTTAGCTATTCTGGCAATTGAACAGGACATATATATTGATATTGACAATTGTGTTAAAGATTTTACCTTGAAGAAAACACGAAAAGTGCATTTTTAATCAATACAAAATTTAAAGCACCTTTTTCAACTTTTAATATTTTTTTTGACTAATAATTAAAAATAGAAAGACGACAAATTTCCGATCGCCCCAGGTGGCGAAAGCCCACGCTATGCCACTGCTTGAATATCTGTAGCTGCGGGAGGATAGGTGACATGCAAGAAATCTTTCAGAACGTAAGGAATTCCATGCAGCACCGTTGTTAGGCTAGCCAGACGACTTCTGATCGTAATTTCAAGCACCTGTTGTAGTACAACCGGCTAATAAAATGTTTTCTGTCCCTTTAATGTGTTTCTGTTTCTGTTCTTTTTCTCTGCTACTTAGCCGCATAGCTACAGCATTTGTGACCCTGAATTCCTCTGTGATTATGAGTCATCTCTGTTTCCCTCTACACATTCTGCAAGTTTATCGGTGTGGTAGCGATTCTCCTCGTATTTGAGTTCGAGCAAATTGAACTGAAAATTAAAAGCATATCTAAAATGAAATGAGAATTTAAATTTTTAAATATGGAGTTGTTAAATCAAAGAGATAAAATGAAAGAATTGATTTAGAAGTAAATAATTTAGATAAAAATTAGGGTAATTAAAGCGGATTTAGGTCTGTGAGGGCTTCTATCATTTCTGCTGGATCAGTTCAAAACATAAAATTAGAAGCATTTAAATATTATTCAAAGAAAACTCTGCATACCTTAATAATTGCTTAGCTAATAATATTTCTTCCCTGAGACTGTCAAAAAAGTATTGTTTAACAACGAAGTAAATATACTGGGAAGAAAAATAAATATTTTTCAAAATGTGTTTTTCAATTCCTACTATATTAACTCACACTCTCTATATATTTATTTATTTATCTTGTGGTGGAATTTTCAATCGTTTATAAAATACACTTTATAGCGCTCAATTGAGCTGAAATTTTATATACATGATTATTTTGGAAGACAATACAGCAATTTAATTATAATTAATAAAAATTAATTGATTAAAAGTAATTATTCAAAAAATTACAAATACAGCCCCGTTGGCATCATTTTGGCGACTTAGCGACCCTTTTGGCGACTTGGGTCAAAACTTGAAAAAGGTTTTTTTTTTCTCACGTTTTAAAGCATTCAGTAGCACTGAAATGTTATATACACGATTGTGTTGGATGACAATACGATATTAATATTTATATTAACTATAACTATTTAATAAAAAAAAGCTAAAATAAAATTTTTCTTTCTTGATCTAAGTAGGAATTGAATTAATTTTTTTTATATTACTTGTTTCAGTTAATAATAAGCAATGTGTGGAAAAATAATTTTTAAAGTGTAAGAAATGCAAAATAACTAAAGTAGGGTACATTCACTTGTGAAAAAGCTGCTTCTTAAAATTAACATTGTTGGGAACTAAGGATTTTTTATTCCTTCTATTGTGTGGTTCACTTTTTCCTTATATCCCTTGTTCAAATTTTCAATTGTTAATAAAATACCTTTTATTCATCCATTCACGTTCAAATACATTTTTTTAACTAGTAATAGATGACACTTCATGTACATACAGTTTTTCAAATATTAATTAATTTATTAAATTAAAAAGGGAATTAATAGTAACAAACAAAAATAATAGTAAAACAGCATATAAAAAAGGAAAATCGCTCGCTGTGTCACTGTAGCTCAATGGATAGCGCGTTGGACTTTTAATCCAAAGGTCGTGGGTTCGAATTCCACCTGTGGTGGCCTAATTTGTGAGAATGTGATTTCCTTTTTTAACATACTATTTTATTAGAATAATTAATTTTAATTAATGAATAAAAATAGTAACAAAAACAACAAAAAAATAGTCCAACACCATACATAGAAAAATGAATGGAAAATCGCTTTCTATTTTGTCACGTAACAGTGTGATTCTGTCATATATACATGCATATTTATATTAATTGTAACTATTTAATAAAAAGTAACTAAAATAAAATTTTTCTTTGTTAACCTAATTACGAATCGACTTACCGTAAAATCCGGCGTAGAACCCGCACTTTTAGCACACAAAAAAGATTGAAATTCACGGGTGCGCATTATACGCCGGGTATAAAAATGATAGCTTCAAAAATAAAAAAAAAGAGTTGAGCATAAAAAAAACTGGACTTCTACATAGATCGAAACACTGTTTATTTAAGGCTGTCGTCGGCTCATGTTAAGGAATAGGGGTTGAATTTGAAATATTGTTTCAGATATAAAAGTACTCAAACATTAACATTATATTTTGGTAACACTATCCTGTAGAGAATGACTTATTTTATCATACTACTCATTTTCCTCCGAGTTGACACATTTTTCTTTTAAGAAATGTGTTTTGCATTTTTTCCCTATACCGTAATGATAAATGAGCTATCCCTTCACATGTTAAAAGGAAAAACTAATTATTTATGAAATATTTTGAAATTTTAAAAACATTATGTTATAAACAAATGCATAAGTTACAATGTCACACAAATTTTTATAAAAATCGAGGAATTTTTTCTGTCTGAAAACGTGCTCCGCATCTAGTTCACGCTCTCGTACATATGGCGAAAACAGCCTTAAAAGAAACGACGTGCCTAATGAATTTAAAGAGATGTAATTGTAGAAGTATTCTATATAATATCCCCAATAAATGACTTCAAAACATAATAGAATTGCTTACGTACATTTCAGGTTCCTTCGTAAAAAAGCGGGTACGCGTTATACGCCTAATAAACCTAAAAATCAAAAAATGCAGGTTGAAAGTATAGGTACGCGTTATACACCGGATTTTACGGTAATTTTTTATATATGTTATTTGTTTGTTGTTTTGGCGTTTCATGAAAAAAGCCCACCTATTTAGCTGACAATGATGAGTTTTTGAGTCTGGATAAGGAAATGAGAATTTAATTTGGGGTGAATTCCGGTCTTAACAACAATTGCCACAAAAAGACTTTTGTATGAATAAACAAACAAAGCGGAAAGACAGATCTTATCATTATATTCGAATTACTAGCTTTGAATGATTTCTTCTAATGAAGAACGACATTTGTTTGGAGACATTAGTTAAGTGATTATGTTGATTGATTTTAAGGAAGTTGAAGCAAGGACCTATTGATAAATAAGTAAGAGATAATGAACATTGATGCATTAGATTTACTTTATATTAGATAATAGCAGTTCTTGTTACAGTTACGTATGTACAGCGCAAGTTAAGCTAAAAGTTTGGGATGTAAAATAAGAATCAGCTTTAATTTTACTGCAAAGTTAATCAAATTAAGATTTAGGCTTAATCGTGTAATCACATAACGGACATCTCTGTTGTTAGAGGATATTCTTATATAATTAATGATAAAATTGAAAATTTTTAAGTGAAAGAAAAATTAAGGATGGTATTGAATTGTGTACACACACAAGAACAGATCTTTGGGTAGTTTTAAATTTAATTTCTGTACGAGTTAAAAATGATATTGACAAGAGTGAGAGCATTAATTACAACAAAGCAATCACTCAGACATCAGGATATATACTATACACCAGTGGTCTATAAACTTTTTCGGTACATGGTACCCTTAGAATTGGGAGATGTTTTGGGGAGTCCCTTTCAAACTCACATACTTTGAGGAATATGTCTTAAAATAAGGTTAAAAGTATATATCAGAATGTTAAAGATACTTTATGTAACAACAATTTAAGAGAAGTAGTGTATTTATTAAAAAAATTTTACCCTAATATTTTTAAAGTAATGAGCTCACATTTTTACAATACTAATTTATGATTCGATGGTCATCTACAACCATTTACTCAAACTGTCGAAGTCTAGATATATTGAAGAGCCACCGTGTAGGAATGCGATGCACCTAAAATTTGTCTAGAGTTCAGACGTCCTTCCATTGGTGTGGTTGTTAGCAGAGGGGGGTGCCGGTTCAGGTGTCGTCCACGTCAATTGACCATGGTTCAAAATGACAAGGTCCGTCGCCAAATGTCCTCGAGTAGCTGAACATTGCGACGTTTATATTCACTGACTTACCCACTTGTGTATCTCAATGAGAATGCTTTCACGAACATCACACGTTTTTTTCTTAAATATATATACTGGTAAGACAATTAATTATAAAAGTATCTCTTTTACCTTTAGAATCGGCATTGAGATATTATAAAATACTAATTAATGTTTAAGAATGTGGCTAATTCGATATATATATATATATATATATATATATATATATATATATATATTGATCGAATACCTGTAAGACAGCGTTTTTCAAACTATGGGGGGCGCCCTTCTTGGGGGGAGCGCGTGACAACTATACGAGGGGGTGTAACGTTTGAAAGAATAACGGTAGCGTATTCTTGGTTAATTTAAATATTGAATTTATTTACGTCACAACTATGGAATATTATTTACTGAATTATACATTGAAGTTATTAATTAAAGATTGTTAGAGCAGTGTTTCTCAAATTTTCAATACTGGCGCCCCCCTTTTCAATCACAATTTTTATCGCGCCCCCCCTTATACATTAATAATGCACTAAATGCAATAATAATGCACTTTGACTCTAAAGCTACAATACGAGATCTTAATTATAAACCATACAAATTAGTAACATAAGTGTTAAATTTTGAATACTACCTTTAAGCAAAAAAATTAATTAATTAAGTAATAGGATAATTATTATGTTATTTTCCCTTTCTCTAATTTTTAAATTGAACATATTGCAAAATGCGGTAGCTGCTTAGAAGACAAAATATGGATATCAGATAAAAATAGAAAAAGAATTTAGAGGGTCAATTTCTAATCATAAAAGCATTCCTTATAAAAACTTTGCTTTGCTAGAAAAGCCCATGGAAGTCGTTAATACTTATTAAACTTGTTCTTAATTTAGTATTAATTAATTAGTTATAAAATACTCTGTGCAGCACTGATACATTAAAAGTATGCCGGCCGAAGTACCCGCTCTTTGCAGGAGTTCATTTATAAGAAAATAAAACATTCTTGATATAATAGCTGTATTGTAAGGAGAGTAAAGCCAAGTGCACGACAATGTTTACGAAAATGTAAAATGTTTTTTTTAAATGATTGCTCAAATTATAATTAGTTTTAAGCGAATTTTAATTTTAAGCCTCACAGAATTAGCATTTATAATTGATGCTAAATAATGAACAATAATATAAAATTTCGATGAGAAATAATTGTATTATTTTTAATATTTAAAGCAAAAAGACTTCAGGATGTTTTAACCTGGGAGCAGGCGTGCACTCGATACGGTCGAGCGGAATTATTGAGTCACCCCAATCCTTTTTTTTATAATTATTTTATTGTACACGATACAAATCGTTATTCCAGTGAATAATTTAATTAAGAGAATGTTTACTTACCCCTACTTTCAATGACTTTTCAATTTTTTTTGGTAACAAATAAACAGTTTTGCCAGAATTAACAATTTCGTGATCTGTGTGTCCCGCGAGACCACTTCCGGTAAAAAGTGTATTCATTATGATAATATGTATGTTACTGCTAAAAACAATTACTATGCTTTATATGTTCTCCGTGTTTTTCCAAATATCATAAAACTGTTTTGCACGGAAAAAAGCGCAACAGAGAAATACATTATTTACAACTTCCTTAAATGAGAAATAAATACATAAGAGAGGGGTCATAACTAACTGTAACAATAACTTAGAAGGTCAAACAAATTACAGCTATAATGTGAAGTATTTCAAAAATAATGACAGTGATGAATTTTTTATGTTCCTTATGTTTTTTATGTTCCTTATTATGTTCCTTATGTTTTCAATTCTGGATCTGGGATCTGTTTTTTCTCTGAAAGAATAGAAAGTTAGTTTTAAAAAAGAAAACGTAATAAAATCTCTCTCATCATGGGATTACAGCAAATTAAATAAAATATTTTTTATTTGGTTATAGGATCAAAGATAACTAGTTAAGTATTGAAGATTTTTTTTGATGATTTAATATCGCCTATAAATTTTATTAGAGTAAAAGTGCATTTTTTATTATGTCTGAAAATATTTTGTTTTATTTCATTCCACAAGTTAATTATTTTTTGAATCTTTTATTTTCGATATTTTCGCGCCCCCCTCTTAAGGTTATCACGCCCCCCAAGGGGGGCGCGCCCCACAGTTTAAGAAACACTGTGTTAGAGTCCAATAGTTTGTGAGAGTAGGAATCGTTGGCATCCGCCCCCGTGTAAGTTCAAAGCATCTCTCCCTCTCATCTTCCGGTCGACGGGGTTCGATTCCTCGGGGGTCAAAAAGGGGTTGCTCTGCAGCTGCAAGATGCACGTGTGGGTGTCGGGTCCACCAAAGACGCCGATCGCTGTTGGGATTTTCTACGTTACAGCTCTCACCCTCTCTTATAGAACTTTTTCGTTGAGAAAAGTTTAACGGAATGACGATGACAACTGACAGATTACCGACACATCCCTTCATGAAGCACCACTATATTTCTGAGCTGCAATTTTAACTACTAAAGAAAAACGCTGAACTAAATTTGGAATTACTTATTTCTAGTGAGTGAGTGTTCTTGCTAGGGAAAATGATCAATAGCAATATAAGAAAAACATACTATAACATTAAATAAAAATGTAAACACTCCTATCACAATGCCTATTATCAATTATACTAACAACATGTTACATCAAATGCTAGTGTAAGACCTTACACATAAAATATTCTTCATCGCAATATTTAATAATAATTATACTAACGACATGTTGATATGATATGTTAAGTGTACAACCTTACACACAAAATATTTTTCACAATATGCCTCTTGCGTAAATTAAATAATCATGTATATTTTAAAACCCTATACACAAAATTAAGCATATTAATATATTTGCTTTTCATGACTTTATCTTTTGACACGCATCTCCATTCGATATGATATACAGTACTAATAAATAAACAAAATTAACGCAATTATTAACCCTTAACTAAAAAAAACATTATAAGGAACAATTGTTATTCATGATTAAGAGAACATTGTTAACAATTCCTAATTATTTATCACCGATCTGCTGATACTATCTGCATTTTTGAGACTTTTACCCGACCGATGTACAATTCTAAAATTATATGGTTGCAAAGCCAAAGCCCATCGCATCAATCTAGGGTTAAAACTAACGTTTCTATTCAACCACACTAACGGGTTGTGATCGGTCATAACTAAAAATGAATTTCCATCTAAGTAATAATGTAACCTTTTAATTGCGAAAACAATACTAGCACATTCCTTCTCCGTAGTACAATAACGTTACTCTACCTCTGAAAATTTCTTACTCAGGTAAAGGATTGGATGCTCCAAACCTTGTTCATTTAATTGAGTTAAAACTGCTCCCATACCTGCGTTTGAAGCGTCCGTTTGAACAATGAATTCTCGTTCAAAATTTGGCACGTACAGGACGGGCTTATCAGTTAGTTTCCCCTTTAGTTCTCAAAATGCGATTTCAAACTCGGTTGTCCACGTAATTTCTCCCTTCTTTGCTCTTCCCTTCAACGCGTCCGTCAACGGAGCAGCGATTACCGAGAACAGATTTATATATTTTTGATAATAACCCGCTAGACCTAGAAGGCACGTATTTGGGTTTTCGTGCGAGGGGTAGGGAATTCTAGAACAGCCTGAACTTTGATCTCGGAGGGGGTGCGAAAACCCTGACCCTCAATGTGACCCAAAAATTTGACATTTTGTTGCGCAAACTTACACTTTGAAGGTTTTATAGTTAACTTAGCTCTCTTTATTCTCTGCAGAACCGTTTCCACATGTTTAAGGTGCGACTCCCAAGTATCTGAGAAAATCGCGATAACGTCTAGATACGGAACGACGAAATCCTCTAGTCCGTTAAGTAATTCAGCCATGAGTTTACTAAAGAAATATTAAGCATTCTTTAAACCTTAGGGATCTGTATGAACCAAAGCTAGTACAGAAGGCTGCGTATCGCCGTGCAGTTTTACTCAAAGGTATTTGCCAATATCCCTTAGATAAATCCAAGACGGTAATAAATTTAGTCACCGATACCTTTTCTACGCGTTCTTCGATATTCGGAAGGGGAAAATATTCCGTTCTAATGATCCCGTTTAATTTCCTGTAATCAATACATGGACGAGGTTCTTTCCCAGCTACCTCAACTAAAAGCATAGGGGACATGTAATCCGATTCTCCTACTTCAATGATTCCTAATTTTAACATTCGGTTAATTTCGTTTTTTAAAATTTCATTTTGTCGGAGCGACATTCGTTAGGGCTTCGTCCTAACTGGTTGATCGCTAACTAACTGGATTTCGTGTTCAACCTGATTTGTTAAACCAGGATTGTTTGAAAAGTATTTAGAGCATTTATTTAATAATTCGCGCAGTCGATCCATTTGTTTGTCGTGAAGGTATTTGTTCAACTCGCTAGCCTGGATTACGACCGCGAAATCATAAACGAGGGAATTTTCTAAGTACGGGATTTCTAATTCCTGTTCGGCGAGAGAGTTTTGCGTTTCATCATTAATAATTACGTTAAAGAAGTGTTTCTCAAACTGTGGGGCGCACCCCCTGGGGGCACGAGCATATCGAAAATAAGAGATTAAAAAACATTATTTACTGGAATGAAGTAAAACAAAATACTTTCTGAAACAATAAAAAAAACACATTTACACTGATATAATTTATGCATATCATCTGCGATATTACGTCATAAAAAAATAAAAGGTTCTACTTCAAAGCCTCATTTTAACTATCTTTGATACTCTAACAAAATAAAAAACCTTTTATTTGATTTGCTGTAATCCCATGATGAGAGATTTTTTATTACGGTTTCTTTTCAAACCAAAATGAGAAAAAACAAAACCCAGACCCATAATGAAAAAAAAAATTTAGGAAGATAAAAAATGCATCACTGTTTTATTATTGTCATCAGCTGTAGGCAGCAGAATGTATTTGCTGCGGTTTGACCTTTGAACTTACTGTACGGTTAGTTATGTCCCTGCTCTTATGTGTATTTGTTTTTTCATTTTTGGAAGTTGTAAATAAACTATTTCTGCTGCGATTTTTTCCTTGTAAAATATTTTTATGATTTTTGGAAAAGCACAGAGAGCACTTTGAAGGATTCCTTGCCAAGATTTATTTCTATGAGTTATTCTCAAACATATACAGCATAATGAAAAACGTTTTACTTAATTTTTTTTGAACATCCATATTGTAATAAATACACTTTTAATCCGGAGCTGTCACGCCGAACACAGAGTGCATGAAATCGGTAATTCTGGCAAAACTGTTTAATTGTTACCAATGGTTCTGACACTATGCTCCTGTTTGACAGTCTTAACGTGTGAACTAAAACATATTTGTCACATATCTGCCTCTTTTTTTCGGAGTGACAAATGTTTTTTTACAATCTTAAGGTACTTGTTTTGACTGAGTTCCCCCGGTGTGATAACTTTTTTTCTGAAATATTTTCTGTGTCCTTGATAGTAGGGGGGTGAGTATATTTTCTCTTAATTAAATTATTCACTGGAATTACGATTTTTATTGTGTACTATAAAAATAATTATAAAAAAAGGATTGGGGTGACTCACACAATAACCCCATTCGACCATTAGTATCGAGTGCGTGCCTGCTCCAGTGTTAAAACATGTTGAAGTCTTTTCACTTTAAATATTAAAAATAATACAATTATTTTTCATTGGAATTTTATATTATTGTTCATTATTCAACATCAATTCTAAATGCTAATTCTGTGAGGCTTAAAATTACAGTTCGCTTAAAACTAATTATAATTTGAGCAATATGATTTAAAAAAATCATTTTACTTTTTTAAACATTGTCGCGCACTTGGCTTTACTCTTCTTAAAATTCAGCGATTATACCAATAATGTTTTATTTTCTTATAAATGAACTGGTGCAAAAAGCGGGTACTTCAGCCGGTATACTTTTAATGTATCAGTGCTGCACAGAGTATTTTATAACTAATTAATTAATGCTAAGTTAAGAACAAGTTTAATAAGTATTAGCGACTTCCATGGGCTTGTCTTACAGAGCAAATTTTTCAAAGGAATGCTTATGATTAGAAATTGACCCACTGAGTTCTTTCTAAAAAAAGGCTGATATCTATCTATCTAAGCAACCACCACATTTTGCAATATGTTCCAATTTAAAAATTAGAGAAAGGAAAAATAACATAATAATTATCCTATTACTTAATTTTTTTGCTTAAAAGCTACATATAAAAAATTTAATACTTATGTCATGAATTTGTACCGTTTATAATTAAGATTATTGCTTTAGCGTAAAAAAGGCATTATTATTGCATTCAGTACATTATTAATATATAAGGGGGGGCGATAAAAATTGTGATTAAAAAGGGGCGCCAGTATTGAAAGTTTAAGAAGCACTGCGTTAAGGTGTTCTGGAATTTTGTAATATGGTTTTAGCATATTTATATGATAGATTTAAGATGCTTCGCGTCTGCCGGGGATTTCGACTAAATAGTTCGTTTCCGAAATTTTATTTAAAATTGTCCCAGGACCTATCCACTGCACTACTAATTTATTTGCTCAGGATGTAGCTAACACTAAGACTAAATCCCCATCCTTAAATTCACGTTTTACTGCGTTTTTGTCATACCAACATTTCCGCTTAATTGCATTTCCTCCATTTTTTTATAGCTACTTCTTGACATCTTTGTAATTTATTTATTAACTTAAACATATATTCAGTGACGAGATCACTTTCTTTTTCCGGTTCCATCCAATGTTCCATTACTAACGTCACTGGGGTTCGCAAATTTTTCCCATACACCAACTCTGACGGTGTATACCCTGTACTTTCGTGAGATACAGTCTGTAACGCTAAAAGAATTGACGGAAGATGTTTGTCCCATTCGGAGCCATCATCTAAACATAAGACTCGTAAAAGTCGTTTCAACGTTCGATGAAATCGCTCAACAGGGTTACTCTGTGGATGATACACAGAACTATGCCTGACAAGTATTCCGAATCTTTCAAAAAACTCGGTAGTCAGAGCACTAGTAAAAGAAGTACCCTGATCACATTGTATTTCACGGGGAAACCCCATCCGACTAAAGATGTTTAACAGCGCATCTGTGACACTAACGAAACTAATATCAGACACCGGAATAGCTTCAGGGAATTTTGATGTTATGCAAATGGCCGTGATAAGATATCGATTCCTTTTAGATGTGATCGGAAGAGACCCACATGCATCAATATTTAGCTTAGTAAAAACCTCCTGAATAACAGGGACCAATTTTAGTGGAGTTTTCTTTTTATCATTGGGCTTCTCGGCCCTCTGACACTGATCGAAAGTTTTTAGAAACTATTCCATACCTCTATAGCAATTCGGCCAGTAAAAATATCGGTTTCATTTGTCTTTGGATTTCGTAATTCCCAGGTGTGCAGACGTTCCTTCATGACACAAGGATTTAATGGGGTCGCGCAACCCTTCCGGCACTACTATTAACTTCGACACGTTACATAACTTATAATCGCGATTTTTGACTAATAATTCCTTCTCTAGAGAATAAATCTGATTTGTAGCCTGCACTTGACTGGCTGCCTGTTCGTATAAGGATTTAATCTCCTCGCTATTTTTTTGTGAGCATTGATTAAATTTTCTCGCGTAACCGTTAGCAGCGCTAATTCCGGAACATACTCCTGGAGTGCAGGTATTAAAATTTCGTCCTCTGCATCCGAAGAAACAATTATAGCCTCATCTTCCCCTTTCTTAGCATCACCACTATCTACCCCCTTTCTTCTCTAGCCTCTTTGACTTGAGACCTTGTTTGGACAGCATTCAGTATTTCGACTGGCAGGAAATTATAGCCTAAATTTCCTTTTATTAGCTCGGCCGTTTTATTTCCAAGCAAATATCGACCGTGTTGATTTAAGTGATTTCCACAAACCGCTGCCTTAGTTTGCACCGTTCCAAAATTTCCGGAAATTTCCACGACTGCCAAAGGTAAACAAACTAATTCTGGGCTTAGCGGTTGTTTTACCCAAACATTTTCACCAGAGAAAGAAGAAGGATTTATGTATTTTGCACATACACTAAATCTATTGTCGCTCCCGTATCTCTAAGAATGTCTATCTCGTGACCATTCACAGAGCCCTTTGTTGTATATGAATTAAGAAAACCCAGGTTTTCATTTCCTTCAATATTATTGAGAGTTTCCGCCGTTTTGTTTTTTATTAATTTAGGGCAAACGGCTATTATATGTCCGGGCATATTGCAATGATAACATCTTTGTATCACGCGTTTTTCAAAAGTTCTCTCTCTAGTACTCTCCGGAACAGAAGCTCCTAATCTGGGGGAAGTTTTCCCAAATCTATTTTCTTTTTCCTTGATCCCTGAGTAGGTCAAAATTTTATCATTCCTGCCCCACCTATCCATGGGTTTCGAATTTACCTTTCGGACGTCCTCATAATTATCAAAGAGTTCTGCTATTTGAGTAGCTTATTTAAGGTTTGCCCAATTATCTAAAAATTATCTTTAACTAGCATTGATGCGTTTTTTAATTGATCTACCACCATTAGATCTTTAAGATCTTGAAACGTATTTATTTCTAAGCCAATCAGCCACTCATCAAGATAATTCGTAATTTCAAAAGTGAAATCCTTCCAGGTGCTATTGGATTTCTTCTGGTGTTGGACAAATTTTTGCCGAAAGACCTCCGGACTTAACTTGGATCTTTTAAGTAATAATTTCTTTACATAATCGTAATTTTCGGCTTGTTCCTCCGGTTCGCGAGCAATAAATTGCACGATCTCTAGGGGTAACAAACCCAATAATTGCTCGACCCACTCTTTCTTTTCTATTGACGCCCTTTTAGCCTGGCGTTCAAAGATCATTAGATATAAACTAATATCTGACCGCTTAGAATCAAAATCTGGGATAAATTTTTAAAAATTTAAATTAGAGGTTACAGAACATGTATTTATAGAATCGTGTGATTCATCGTTTACCCTAATTCCGGATTCTTTTTTAAACCTTTCTAAATCAAATTTCAGCTGTAATTCTTTCTCTTTCAGTGCCTGCTCCTTTACTAACTCCACCAATCTCATTTTTTCAGCCCTTTCTAACTCCTCCAATCTCATTTTTTCAGCCCTTTCTAACTTCTCCAACCTTTTTCCATTTGCAATGATAGTCTCATACAGATTTTTAACAAATTCCTCTTCATAACCTCACTGTTATTGATTGCATTTTTATGATAGAGACAGTCATATTTAAGGTGGCGTTTATTCGTAATTCCTCAGCAAGTTGCAACATATGTTGCTTTTTCCCTTTACCAAGGAAAGTCATTTTTAAACAATATCAAATAAACATCACGCTAAATTTTGCATTATTGTTACTATTCTCTATTAATACAATAACACTGATCCCATGCATACACAGAAATACACAAAGAAAAACTTAACACTAAAAATAATCAAAATCATTCAAGAGACTTAAAACACAATAAATATTAAGCTAAAATTGCACACAATGCTTGAAATACAAGTACAATTCTCTAGAAAAAAAACACTGTTCCCATGCAAGAAAAAACACTAATTATTTCAAAATTTGTAAAGAACATTTTAACCAAAATTCCTAATACAAGATGCAGTTTGCAACTCAAAAATATAACAATACTCACCCATCTGAAGTACTCAGCTTGCTGTCGGAAGCAAATTATGTGCAGTAATATGGCACTAGTGATTTTGAACTCTTCCGTGTGAACAATGGTCCTTTTGACCAATCTTGAATCTTTCACCCTTAACAATAAGTGTGGTCAGTTTGACCAGTCTTGAATTAACTCGTGGCATGGCTTCAAAGATGAATTCAATCGCAGCACTGCTTTTTCACCCCTAACAATAAGTGTGGTCAGTTTGACCAGTCTTGAATTCACTCGTGGCACGGCTTCAAAAATGAATTCATTCGCAGCACTGCTTTTTACCCTAACAATAAGTGTGGTCAGTTTTACCAGTCTTGAATTCACTCATGGCACGGCTTCAAAGATGAATGCAATCACAGCACTGCTTCCGAAGATCGCTTTCCTTCCGGAAACTCTGTCCGTAAATACTACAGATCGGGTTGATCTTCTTTGAGCAAGACGCTCTCCTTCTCCGAAGCTGAATTCAATCGCAGCACGGCTTCCGAAGATGTCTTTTTCTCCTTGCATTGCGGTCCGTCCGTAAAAACCCAAAATTTCCTCCTCTCATGGGTCCTGAATGCTAACTTTTTATCCCAAAGCGCTGCCTCCAAAATTCTAAGCTGTAACGTTTGAAAGAATAATGGTAGCGTATTCTTGGTTAATTTAAAAATTGAATTTATTTACGTCACAACTATTGAACATTATTTACTGAATTATATATTGAAGTTATTAATTATAGATTGTTAGAGTCCAATAATTTGTGAGAGGAGGAATCGTTGGCCACCGCTCCTGTGTAAGTTCAAAGCATCTCTCCCTCTCATCTTCCGGTCGACGGGGTTCAATTCCTCGGGGGTCAAAAAGGGTTGCGCTGCAGCTGCAAGATGCACGTGTGGGTGTCGGGCCCACCAAAGACGCCGATCGCTGTTGGGAGTTGCTACGTTACAGGGGTGGCGCGAGTATATTGAAAAGTCGAAAACAAAAGATTATTTAAAAAAATATTAATTTACTGAAAGTAAACAAAACAAAATACATTCTGACACAATAAAAAATAAAACACGCATTTACACTGATATATCACACTTACAAATGTAACAGTGCTACGCAATGTATTTTAAAATTAATTTAACAATACTAAGTTAAGAAGAAGTTTATTAATTACCAGGGACTCCATTACATTTTCATTTGTAAAATTATATACAAAAATTAGCACTTTTCTTGATCATTTGTAGAGTTTATAATAAATCCGTTAACTGCCGATTTAAAATTACGCAATTTGCTTCCCAATGCCTGCCACGTATGTGATGCATGGGGGGAATAAGTAAATCATTTTCAAACACTGTCAAGCCCTTTTATTGCATTTCAAGGCCTTCGGAACAATTGTATGGATAGCAGTGCACAGAAAAGATCGTACTTGGGAAAAACGTATATATACGTCGGGGAAAATTACATTTTCACTGACCGAGACGTTTATAAACGTCGATGGTTCTTAAGTTAAAGTCGTATCGTAGTTTTAGCGTCAAAGTATAATATTATTGAATTCAATACATCAGTACTTCTCCAACTTTCAATACCCAATATTCAATCATAATTTTCATCGCGCCCCCCTCCGTACAGTAACAATGTATTGAATGGATGCTAATGCTACAATACGAGTTTAACCTCTCTGTATTTGACGTATATATACGTCTCGCTCATCTCTCGTCGTCATCTCTCTGCGTGAATTGCCCCGGACGTATACATACGTCTTTCCGAAGTACGATCTTTTCTGCTCCCTGCTATCCATAAAATTATTCCGAAGGCTTTGGAATGCATTAGAAGGACCTTAACAGTGTTTGCGAAGGACTTCCTTATTTCAGAATATTTTCTTATTTATTTCCTTCTTTCGTCCTCCCCCCTTAAATACATCATACACTCGTGCCTACGTGCAAAACGGTGGCATTGTGGAGCGAATCACATAACTTTTAAACCGCAGTTAAGGGATTATAAGGCGTACAAACTGTCAAGATAAATGCTACTTTTTGCTTATAAACTTCTGTATGACACGAGCCCTGTGAAGTATTCAACTTGTTCTTAACTTAGTGATGTTAAATTAATCATAAAATACATTAACCGAGTTGCCTCATATTTTCTGGTATAAAATATGTTTCGCATTTTTTATCCTATACCATAATGTTAAATGAGTCTTGCCTTCACGTATTAAAACAAAAAAAAAACGTATTCTCGGAATATTTTGAAATTTTTAAAATTACTATATTGTTAACAGAGGTAAGAGTTATAATATTGCAAAATTCCATGGAAATTGGGTCATTTTTCTGTCTGAAAATGTGCTTCACGTTTAGTTAGAGCTTACTGTTACCAAAGATAGCCTTAAAAAAGTGAATTCTTTTAGGAGTACTAAAAATCCCCGAGAGTATATCTTGGCACATTATTTTCTTTTCAGGGCCATGTCGCAGTTTACTTAGAAAGGCATGACGTTTATGGCTTAATAGATAGCTTTTATTTTTTAATGCTTGGTTCCTTTTTAAAAAAATTGAAAGTTTCTAGATTAAACCATTTGAAGTTTTAATTGTTGAAGTAAAGTGAAATGTAATTTACTTAAAGTAGAAAAATATGATAACGAATTTTTTTTAAAAATTCATCGCAACTGTTCACATTTTTCCTGTTAATGAAAACGTCGAAAAGTCAGTAGGACAAATATTGTAACAAATCAAATGCTAAATGTATTACACAATCGAAAATTTTGTCTGTAACCTCGAAAGTTTAGTACAACTAGCAATTCTTTTAACAGCTGTGGGAAAATTTTATTATTTTTTTTAAAATAAGTATTATTGTTATTATATCAAAACAAATGAAATAAATATTAGAACAATTTAACATTAAAATTATATCTCAATCGAAATGTATTAATAATTATTAATAAAATACACCCCCCCCCCATAAAATTGCAAAGTAAATTAATGACATCGGACTTTTCCAATTGGAATTACGGTACAAATAAAAGGACATCTTGAACACGTAGTCACACATTCTAAATATCCCGTACGAAAGCGCATTTACATATTCCCAGTTGTGAAGTGCCCTATACTGGTAGAAGTCCATAACTCAGCACCAACATTCACATAAATGTAAAGTAGCCATGGGGTCAGTTAGTCAGTATTAACGGTGCACTGTTCAGCTACACGAGGGCTTTTGGCGACGGACCACGTCATTTTGAACCATGGTTAAGTGACGTGGACGACACCTGAGCTGGCACCACCCTCTCTTAACTACCACAATGCACCAACGGAAAGACGTTTGAGCTCTCGACAGATTTAACGTTCATCGCTCCCGTAAACGGTGGATCTTTAGTAGTACTGGGCTCGAATTCCTGATAAGGCCAGCCACGATCCGATATCTTGACCACTCGGCTACCGCGGCCACTAGTAGTCATGGTCATGAACTCGTTGAGGCGTTGTTGAGGTTCAAGTCCCGATAACTGAAGGCCAGCGTGTAAAAAGGCTGATTCACGTTAAATCTGTTATGACTCAGTTCTCACGTACGAGAGGTGCGGAAGTTTAGAGAAGAGGAGATGGCTGAGGTTTCGTCCTCCTCATTTGCCGAGATTCAAAATTACAAGATCCATCACCTGTAGCCCACGTGGTGTTTCAGAGGGCGCGACGTTAATGAGCACGAACCCTTGAAAATCTTCCATTCTCGTATCAAGTGGTCACGGTAGCCTAGTGGTCAAGGTATCGGATCGTGGCTGGCTTGTCACGAGTTTGAGCCTAGTCCCACTAAAGACCCCTGTGTAAGGGAGAGATGCATGTTAAATCTGTCGAGAGCTCAAACGTCCTAATGTTGGTGTGGTGTGGTAATTAAGAAAGGTGGTTGCCAGCACAGGTGTCGTCTACATCACTTGACCATGGTTCAAAATGATGGTCCGTCGCCAAAAGCCCTTGTGTAGCTGAACAGTGCGACGTTAATATTCACTTACGCCACCAAACATATTCTTTTGATTCTGTTAATTGTCAGGAATAAAAACACAAGTAAAATATAAATTATTAAGTAAATTAGCAATTAGGGAAAAAATCGAACCGATTAAAAAAAATCAAGGGTAATGGGGGGTTGGATTCGGGCATCCTTACTCCCCCCCTCTCATGTGTGCCACTGTATTAAACATTTATTTTGTAACCAAATTTTAAAATCAGGACCAGACTTTTGGTTCACCCTATATCAGTGCTTCTATTGGTTGCGATCCAATTTTCAGTCACAATTTTCTTCGCGCCCCCTTCTATGCAATAATAATGTACTATGACGCTATAGATACAATACGATTTTAATTATAAACTGCACATATTATCTAGGTAAATATTATGTTTTGTATAAGACAAGCCCACGGAAGTCACTAGTAATTATTAAACCTGTTCTTAATTTAGTATTGATAAATTAATTATCAAATTGATTGCGCAGGACTCATACATTTATAAGTATATTACAGCAGTGTAAATATATCAAAATGTATTTTGTTTTGCTTCTTTTCAGTGAATTAATAATATTTTTAAACCTTCCATTTTCGACATGTCTGCACCCCCCCGCAAGGCTATCATGCCCCTTAAGTGGGAGCGTGCCTCAGTTTGTGAAACGCTACCCTATATATTTATTTCCTGGTGATAAAAAAATATACTTTGTGTGAATTTCATTGATTATAATAATCTAGTCTGTGTGTGTAAATTAGTTTGGAATAAAATTATTTCTTGTAAAAATAAAAGTGACTAGTACTTTCTATCTTACCGCAAAATAGGAAGATTATAAAGATACTTTGTTTACGGAAGAAGAGTGCGAGGCAATCGCGAAAAACGACTGGGATAAAAATTGTCATTCGTAATATATATTTAAGTATTTACACTCAATTATACATATTTGCATGTTTTATGTTATTAAAACCTAAGTACTTTATGTTTTAATAAGAACATAAGAACTTCAACCATCTCGATATTTTCATATGAAATTTATGCATTGATAATAACTATTGAACTCTTTTGCATAGAAATCATATAACACCCAATCCACGAAAGATTCAAATATATGCTGTTAATCCCAGAGATTTTAGTAAAATCCTCCGGTGTTTAAATACTGATATCTAATCCTGTGTTATCTTCTCACACGTACAAATCTTCTATTATTTATACAGTTATAGAAATGTTTGATTCTGCCTCCCAAACAGTCCATTTTTATGCAGTTAGATCCCAGCATTTTTCTTTATCAAATACTCAAATCGTTATTGTTGTTTAATAGTAAGGACCAATGTACAGTGCGTTGGTGTTTCTTCGCTTAATTTCTGTGTTCGGGTATATCGCATAACTAAACTGTAACCAAAAGCAATAAATACCTTTTTAAAATTTTTTTACATTATGACACCTTAGCTGGAAAAACAGAATAAAAGTAAAATTCCACTTGAGGGAACTCCAACAAACTCTCGTTTGTAACTATTTACTCGCTTTCTATTATATTTTTTTTTCGTTGCTGATGTATGAAGTTGACGAAGGTCTATAATTTTTCCTTCTATCCATCTCTTGTAAAGCTTCATTATTGCAAAGAACCCTTTTAGTGCGTTTCGAGCAGTCCAGTTCTTCAATTAATAGACCATTTAATTATTTCACACAACTCGAGGTGACACATGCTTGACCTGCCTGCTGCGAAGAGTTTTTGTCCTAGATATCCTGGTAGATTCAAAAGTCGTACACATCCACATGGTAATCCTTGTTGCTTAAAAACCAAAATGGTTGGTTGAGATTACTATCGCTAGATGACAGCAAGGGCCCCATCATAAGAAGGTTTGAACGCAGCAGGCATCCGTTCCAAAACACTTGTCAGTTATTGTAAGGTGAGCACAACGGGAGGTGCATGAGTTTTTTCCAAGAGCGAAGAATAGCCATCGTGGAATTTTATTTCGCTACAAAATCTCATTGCCTGTGATAAATGCATTCCAGCAGAAATATCCGGGTGAAACAGCATCAAATGCATCAACGATAACACGTTTAGTGCAATGGTTACGTGACACAAGATCGGGTGCAGACAGGAAGCATTCAGTTAGAGCGTCCATAGTGAAAACGAAAGTGGCAGATGTGGAGGCTGTTTTACAAAGAAGTCCAATGAAACACCATCCATCTACAAAAACATCATTACAGAATTCATATCCTTGCTGAACAGTATTTTGGTTGTAGCAAGACGGCGCAGCGTGTCACACATCCCAGGATAGTATAGAAGTTTTAACTGAATTTTTCGATGATCGTGTCATTTTCCAAAGGACTTTGGCTACCATGTTCTGAGGATTTGTCAATTCCAGATTTTTTCCTTTGAGGATATCTGAAAAATGTCACCTTCAGGAATAATCCCCCAACACTTGATGAACTAAGGAGTAATATCCTTCATGCAATATCAGACATTAAATCTCAAACTCTTCGTAAAGTGTCAATTAATCTGGTAAAAACAGTTCCACTATGTGTGCAGGCAAGCGGACATCATTTTGAACATTTAATGTTCTTTTACCATGTCTGACGGCTAACAATAAAGATAACCGTTCAACCTCTGTTTGTCCGTTATTCAA
The DNA here is from genome assembly GCA_019973935.1 of Trichonephila clavipes. Taxonomy (NCBI): domain Eukaryota; kingdom Metazoa; phylum Arthropoda; class Arachnida; order Araneae; family Nephilidae; genus Trichonephila; species Trichonephila clavipes. The sequence continues at coordinate 360,734 of BMAU01020437.1, forward strand.
TTTGCTAACATATTTCATCTGCCTTTAAAACTCAAACACAAAGGGTGATGTGCGCGACTTTTGGAGCACCCGTATTACTGCTTAATCTACAGAGATACCTTGCATCTTATATACTGCTGATGTTAGTATTAATAGTAGCATTCTTCGTCCAGCAGTATCGTAGAAACATTTGGCGGGGAATTGCACTGATATTGGCTCGATTCTAATTTAATTTAATTAATTAATTAATATTTTAAAAAACTGTATTAATATCAAGTGTCATCCACTACAAGTTTAAAAAAAATGTATTTGAACTTGAGCAGATGAATGAAAGGTATTTTATTAACGATTGAAAATCCCAGCAAGATATATAATTACATATAGGGAGAGTGTGACATAATAGTAGGAATGGAAAAATTGAAACTACATATTCATAATAAATTCTCAAAATACCCTTTCATTTCTTGGAACTCAAACTTACCTTGGACAAAAATTCAATACCATGATTAAAAATAATATAACTTAACTCTGGGGCGCAACAGCCCAAGAGGGCCAAGGCCTACTGTGCACATATCAGTTTTCATGACCTTGAACCCTGACGCAAAATTCCCGGGTTTCAGTTCCAAGAAGTGTACTCATTTATCGACCCACTAAAGGGATGAAAGGCTGAGTCAAACTTGCCCAGCCCGGGAATAGAACCCGGACCTGTGGTGTGGAAGCGCGATACGCTACCACTCGGCCACTGAGTTAAAAAAGCAATATAAGCATACACATAAATACATTCATATACATATGCATATTTATATTAATCAAGCTGAAATCAAACGCAAACAGATACTCAAAAAAATGAATATATATTTAAGAATGAAGTGAATTGAAGGTTTTTAAATGGATTGTAACCGCCCATCCAGTATAGTGACGCTGACTACTGTGCCGTAGATCCTGGGTTCGAATCTGGAAGAAGTCATAAATGTTTGTAAATACATAGTGTTTTTGCGGCAGGGGGGGTACCCTGAATAGCAGTCCAGCTGCAAGTCTTCTCGTAAAGTTGGTGGAAGGGGAAGAAAGGTGGGATGTTTCTGACCACCCTCAGGGGATTTCTCTCAAAATTGGCATGGAAACGAACAAAATCGTACTGTCACCTGTATGGTGCTCAAAGCTACGGAAAACGACAGGCGTTAATATCTAGCTCCTTGCCACGATGTATTTCGTGGGACTTGATTTAATGTTACTGTCGATCTGGTGGCATAAGTTACAGCTACATAGATGGATTGTAGAATAAGGAGTCCTGAGCCTAGGATATAACTGAGAGAGAGACACGAAAAAAAGCCGTTGAAAATGACTTTTGAATTGCATGAGCAATTTTCGCCATCATTAGAATGCAAGGTATGAAGCTTGCATGAGCAGGAGGATTTGTGAGTAAGATTTTTAGCCAAGCAGATTTATACACTCAGGAACATTGAAAATAGCGAGCCAAGAAAAATGCATCGGATTGAAATGAAAATTAATACTGATGGGACGCCGTCGGCCCCTGAGATACAGATGTAATTTTTGCATTTGCCCTGTTTACAGGAAATAGGGAATACACAGGAATGTGGGTGCGTCTAGGTTCAACGGACCTTATGGCCGGCAAGGTTATGTTCTTGCGCTCCAATCAGGGTGGTAGAATTGACGGTAATGAATCCGTAGCGGATTCTTTTCGAAGTGATCTGGTCAACTTTAAAAGCTCGTGCACGACAATTCTCGGGGCTTCTTTCCCTCTTACGTCTGCCAGAAAAACCTCCCGTCGGGAAGCGAACTCACTGCCCGAGGTCACCCCTCCGTTACTCCTCTCTTCTCAGATAAGTACCACCCTTGTAAATTTTAACGTTTTTTTTACCAATATGTTAATCAATAAATATAATTGTTACCACTATACGATCAGACTGTTGATTTAGTGTAATGTTAATTTGTCAATAGGAACTTAACTAATTTTAACTTAAGTCATGATGCGATGTTAAATTAAGAAACTGGGTGTAGGACAGGTAAATTAAATGAACAAACTTGAGCGTCGCATTATCTGGCGCCATGACCAAAATTCGAATTTTTTTTTCCTTTGCACCATCTGGTGCCGTAACCAGTCGTCGGAATTTTTTTTTCTCTTTGCATCATCTGATGCCGTGAATTTTTTTTTCTTTTCATAAATGAGATGATGGGTCACCGAATAATAATCTGTTAAACATGTAAAGAATTTTTATTGTGTGCTATTGTGTTTTGATTGTATCTATTACTCAATTTTTCCAGTTGTGAAATTTTTTTCTTGTAGTTTTTTTTATTATTTAGATACTTGGGGATGTGCAATCGGAAAGAAGAAAAAAAGGTGCAAGATGTCACAGGTACTGGTGCTCTTTTTTCTTTTATATTGATGTGAATTTTTTTCATATATGTATTTACGCGAGAGTCGATTGGTTAAAAGTTTTATTTATTTTTTCGAGATTATGAATTTTCTCTTACCCTGCACGAGTGCTTGAATTCAGTTGTTTTGTTAGAATTTAATTGTTTCTGTTGCAATTTAATCTCGTTAGAAATTTTGTTTTAATTTTTTTAAACATGCCACGTACACGACAATCAGACCCCCTTTTGACGCAGACGGCGTCTGAAAAATTTAATCTAATTGACTTGATCCCAATGTATGACGGAGGTGAATCGTTGGGAATACGTAGGTTTCTAGAAAAAATAAACGGACCTTATGCCCGGCAAGGTTATGTTCTTGCGCTCCAATCAGGGTGGTAGAATTGACGGTAATGAAACCGTAGCGGATTCTTTTCGAAGTGATCTGGTCAACTTTAAAAGCTCGTGCGCAACAATTTTCGGGGCTTCTTTCCCTCTTACATCTGCCAGAAAAAACCTCCCATCGACAAATATGAATTTAATAGACTTTGTTTCGGTTTAAAAAACTCGCCTAAAGCATTTCAATCAATTGCGCAAGAGGTTTTGGGAGATTTATTACACAACGTAGCTTTGGTTTATATAGAGGACATTATTTTATTTACTAAAACTATAGATGAACATTTTAAATTATTGGGTAAGGTTTTTGAACGCTTTGAAAGAATTCACTTAAAATTTAATCCGAGTAAATGTCAATATTTAACAAAGAGTTGTAAATTTTTGGGGTTTGTAGTAACGCCGGAAGGTATCCTTATAGATAAAGATAAGTCAGTTTCAATTAACGAGTTTCCAGTTCCAACGGATCAAAAGCAAATTAAATCTTTCTTAGGGTGTTGTAATTTTTATAAAAGATATATTAAAAATTTCGCAAAACGAGCACTTCCATTAACGAATCTTTTGAGAAAAGACACTCCATTCGAGTGGACATCTGAATCTCAGGAGGCATTCGTTGATATTAAGAAAGCCATATTGAACTCACCGGTCTTAGCACTACCCGATCCAAACGCAGAATTACAAATCACGACGGACGCTTCATCTCGCGGCATAGGGGCAGTTTTAGAACAAAAATATCCTAACTCTGAAGTCAAACCTTTATATTTTTTTCAAAGAAATTAAATCCCTCGCAATCTAAATATAACGCAACGGTTTTGGAGTTCTTCGCAATATATACAGCATTAAATTTTTTTAGACCTTTCTTGTTGGGTAGAAAATTTAAAGTTTTTACTGATCATATATATAAACCTCTCGCAGGATTTCTTTCTAATAAAAATCCTTCTTCCAAAATTTTGCGTTGGAAATTGGCTCTGGAAGAATTTAATTACGATATACACTACATCAGGGGTTCCTTAAATTCAGTCGCAGATCATCTTTCCCGTTGTATTAACAACATCACAATAGCTTTACCCGACTCTAAAGATCTTATGAAAATGCAACATGATGATCCTGTTTTAAGTCCTATTACACAAAAAATTGATCAAAATGACGTTAGCCCGCAAGTCAGCAGCTATTTTATTAATGGGGAAGGTGTGTTATGTCATTTGTCCAAGCGCCCGTCCAGATCACCCAGGTCTAACACCACTAGAAAACAAGTTTGCATTCCACATTGTCTTAAAGCTAGAATTCTCGAATCTGTCCATTCAGAATATGGAGGGCATCTTAAATTTTTTAAAACATATCATCGACTCAGCGAAAACTTCTTTTGGCAGAATATGTACAAAGGTACTAAAAATTCTGTTCGTTCTTGCACTATATGCTTATCTCGAAAAAACGCTTTCAAAATTCCGCCAGCACCTCATCAGCCAGTAGAACAAAGTCAAGAACCGGGAGAAACGTGTCATATTGATATTTTCGGTCCTTTAAAAACCACGCCTAAAGGTAACAGCTATGTTTTATCTATGATAGATGCATTCACAAAATACATCCATATTGTTCCACTGCCTGATATTAAGTCGAGTACGATTTCTAAAGCTTTCTTTGATAATTACATTGTTCACAGGGGGTGCCCACATAAATTAGTTGTAGATAATGCTACATATTTTAAGAGTTCTGAATTTGTTGAATTTTGCAGAGTTATGGGCATTCATAAAAGGCACATATCAAGTTATTCCGCTCACGTCAATGGGAGGGTAGAGAAACCCAATCAATCGCTAGCCAACATCCTGGCATCAATTTCGCAAAATACAAATGACTGGGATGAGTAACTCCCGCACACCATGTTAGCATTAAACTCAGCGATTCATGAAGCTACATACACAACTCCCTTTTTCCTAGAACATGGCAGGGATATTCGATTATCTTACACTTACGAGAAAAACTCCGACACACCACAAAATAAGTATGAACATGTCGAGAAACTTTTACCGTCTTTGGAGCAAATTTTTAATAAAGTTTTAAAAAATCTAAAAGAGCAGGAGGCATGGCATGTTGATTTGAGTACGAGAGCGTTAAAGCAACATCATTATGATTACAAAATCGGGTCCTTGTATTTTATTAAGACGCCTAATATCAAATCTAATTTAACTCCAAAACTCAGACCTAAGTTTGAAGGTCCTTACAGAGTAATAGAGCGTTTTTCTAATGTCAATTATAGGGTTCAACATGTAGAACAATTGAGGAAGAGATTTAACACACATGTCAATGGGATGATTCCATTTATTAAGAGATTCTCATATTTGCACTTAAATAATTTAGATGAGTTACAACTAGACGAGACGGAGGTTAAGGGCGTTGTTCCAAGTCCACGGTATAATTTAAGGGCCCGTGCAGGCAATTCGGCTTATTAATTCACTTACCGCGCTAAATTTTTTTTTTGAAGGAAACTGAAATTTTTTTTTACAATTTCTACGCTTCGTCACTTCGAGAGCACACATCTGGAATGGTACCTGTCTCATTGTTGCACCTTGTTTTATGTCATGTTTGATGTTTCAGTGAGATAAAATTTTGTACTTAGTTATTTAATGAATTCTAGCTCAATTTTTTTAGGCAATTGTTTCATGTCTTGATTTGATACTTAAATGAGATAATGTTGTATGTGGTTAATATCAGTTTTAGCTCTAGATAAAATATTTTTTGATGCTATGTGTTTTATGCAATATATAAAATTTGTTGTTTGTAATAGGATTGTTATTTGTTTTGCTATGCGATTCATGTATGCACGTCAATTTTAATCTTATAAATTATAAGCTTTAATTCATGTTTGAGACAAAAATCAAATTTTGGGGTCTCTGGACACCTGTCACGAAATTTGAATGTTGTTACTATATATACATATTTGACATTTTTCATTTATCAAAAATTCTTTGTGTTGCGGTTATTATCTAGTACAGTGCTTCTCAAACTTTCAATACTGGCGCCCCCCTTTTCGATCACAATTTTTTCGCGCCCCCCTTATATATTAATAATGTACTGAATGCAATAATAATGCACTTTGACGCTAAAGCTACAATAGGCGATCTTAATTATAAACCATACAAATTAGTAACATAAGTATTAAAAATTTTGTATACTACTTTTAAGAAAAATAAATAAAATAATAGGATAATTATTATGTTATTTTTCCTTTCTCTAATTTTTAAATTGAACATATTGCAAAATGCGGTAGCTGCTTAGAAGACAAAATATAGATATCTGCTAAATATAGAAAAAGAACTCAGAGTGTCAATTTCTAATAATAAGCATTCCTTATAAAACTTTGCTTTCCAAGACAAGCTCATGGACGTCATTAATACTTATTAAACTTGTTCTTAATTTAGTATTAATTAATTAGTTATAAAATATTCTGTGCAGCACTGATACATTAAAAGTATACCGGCTGAAGTGTCCGCTCTTTGCACGAGTTCATTTATAAGAAAATAAAACATTATTGATATAATAGCTGAATTGTAAGAGAAGCAAAGCCAAGTGCTCGACAATGTTTACAAAAACGTAAAATGAATTTTTTAAAATCCTTGCTCAAATTATAATTAGTTTTAAGCGAATTGTAATTTTAAGCCTCACAGAATTAGCATTTATAATTGATGTTAAACAGTAGCGCACACAGGAATTTTACAAGGGGGGCGGGGTCGAAAGTTCACCAATCTTGTATCAGGTTCCTTTTGATTTTGTCGATTTCCGGGAACAAAACACAGTAAAAAACTAATTCTTGAATAAATAATTAGCATTAATGAATAAAATTAATCATTAATAACAAATACTTAACTAAATTTTGTGTGCTATAAACTTAGAATTATAATCAATCGGAAAAAATCAAGGGCTTTGGGGGGAGTCCGGACCCCCCCTTGTGTGCGCGTTTAGACCGGGAGCAGACGCGCACTCGATACGGTCGGGGTTATTGAGTCACCCCAATCCTTTTTTTTATAATTATTTTATTGTACACGATACAAATCATGATTCCAGTGAATAATTTAACTAAGAGAAAGTTTACTTACCTACTTTCAAGGACTTTTCATTTTTTCTTTGGAAATAAATAAACAGTTTTGCCAAAATTAACGATTTCGTAATCTGTATGTCCTGCGCGACCAATTCCGGGTAAAAAGTATATTTATTATGATAATATGTATGTTACTGCTAAAAAAATTGTGTGAAACGTTTTTCGTTATGATTTATACGTTGAGAATATTTATAAAAATATGTCTTGGCCAAGTAATCGTTCATGTGCTTGTTGTGTGTGTGTGTGTGCTCTCTCTCTCCGTGGTTTTCCAAATATCATAAAACTCTTTTGCATGAAAAAAAGCGCAACAGAGAACACATAAGAGAGGGGTCATAACTAACTGTACCAATAATTTAGAAGGTCAAGCAGATTACAGCTATAATGTGCAGTATTTCAAAAATAATGACAGTGATGAATTTTTTATGTTCTTTAAGTTTTTCCATTCTGGGTCCGGGATCTGTTTTTTCCTCTGAAAGAGTAGTATGTTAGGTTAAAACAGAAAGCGTAATAAAAAAATCTCTCATCACGGGATGACAGCAAATCAAATAAAAGTTTTTTTTTTATTTGGTTATAGGATCAAAGATTGATAATTAGGTATTGAAGAAGTTTTTATTTTTGATGGCTTAATATCGCCTATAAATTATATCAGAGTAAAAGTGTATTTTTTATTATATCTGAAAGTATTTTGTTTTAATTCATTCCAGTAAACTAATTATTTTTTAAATGTTTTATTTTCGATATGCTCGCGCCCCCCTCGTAAGGTCATCGCGCCCCCAGGGGGCGCGCCCCACAGTTTGAGAAGCACTGATCTAGTATTTCAAATTTTTTTTTCATACAAAGGGTTCCTTTATTGAATAATTTAGTTCATGCTGACTTGATTGTGTATAACTGTGTACTTTCTTGTTAAATTTTGAGTTTGCATAAAGGATTATTTTATTTTAGTGGCGGTATTTTCTCAGAAGCAATTCTAGTGATAAGTTGTGTTAGTGTATTAATTTTAAGTGGCTGTGTATTACTGAATAATGATATCTTTGGAATTTATGCTTGTTAAGATATGGATAGAGGTGGTTGTTTGAATATTTTCCATAAGAAATTATGTTGAAACTTAACTTTGTTTTGCTCATGTTGTTTTGTTCTGTCATATGATTGCTAATTTTAATTTACAACTTTTCTAGTTTTTCGGTTAGGTGTTTCAATGCTAATTTAATTTTTGTGTTTTTTTTTGTTTGCGATAGATTTGGAAATTTTTTTTGTTTGCTTAGGGCTCTAGTTAAATTGTGGTTTGGTTAAATGAATATGCAGTCAATCATTGTGTCTCGGTTGTGTGCTAAACTTTACTAGGAATTTAATGTTTTGGTTGATGTCGATATAGTATTTCTGTTGATTTAGGTTAACTTGTTTTATTCATGGTAGTGCTTGGGTAGATTATTGAATTGAGTATTGATATTAATTTACTTTTTTATGGTTTTGGATTTTAATTGTAGTTTTGCATTGTTATTTGGAAACAAGTTTTGGGTCAGATAATGATATTGTTAAATTTTATACTTTGTGTACGCGTATTTGTGTTAGCTTTGAGTTTGGTTTTGGCGAAGAGGAGAATTTTGATTTAGTATTGTTTGTTTTAGATATTTAGTTTGATAATTTTTTTTGCTTGAAGATAATCAGGTGTGCATTTTAGTGTGTTCTAATTTTTTTTCCGTTTAGTTGATTCGAGTGTATATTATCATATGGAGTTCGTGTTTCGTTGCTAGTTAACAATTTTTTTTGTTCGGATGTTGAAGCGGTTCAGTTAATTGATTGTGCTTACTATTCTCGTTATGGAAATTCTGTGTTGTTGCTGTTTCAAGTTGTATTCGATATGGTGTTGTTAAATTTAGAGAAAAGGGAAGGAATTGGCTGGATTAGATTTTGAGCGCTTTAAGTGTTATGATGATGTTAATTCCGATAACAGTTGGTTATATGTTGCGCTGCTTAAATTAGAGAAATTAATTGTGTTAAATCTTGATAGTAATTGATTAGGCATTCTGGGCTGTAGTACTTGGAATTTTGAGATATTAAAGTGTAAGGAAAAGGTGAAGTTTTGATAGAAATAGTCATTGCGTGTTCATTATGTTTGCGCTTGGAATTGAGTTTCTTTCTTTTTTTTTCTGAGATGTTAAGGTTAGTCAATTTTTTTTGTTAATCTGTTGTTCGGGTTGAGATGAGATTTTAATTGTCGGAGCGATGTTATGTTTGGGGAATAAGTATTGGTTACATCGATTTTTTTGGACGTTTTATTTATGAATTTCTTGGTGTGCTTAAACGATAAAGGAAAACAACCCACCTCACGCTAGCCGCTGTCCATTTCATTCTGGTGAACTCTTCTCGGAGAATTTTCGTCTGCACTTCCACCCCCCGCGGGTGCCACGGTCCAGGGGTGGAATTTTGGATGTCGGTTCTCTCGGCGCTTTAGGAGGAATTTTCTCCTTCGCGCCCCCCTGCTGTCGCAAGAGAGATCAGAAACTCAGCCTCTCTTTTCTCTGTGGGGTCTTCGTCCCCCCCTTGTTGCTTCTTGTTTGTTACTTCTCTCTCGTTGGTGCTCGACGCTAATTTTTTTTCTAGACGCAATAGCCTTTTTTTCGTAATATTTAGTATTGTAGTTTTAGATATTGAGTTGATAATTTTTTTTGGTTTGAAAATGCTGAAGATCAGGTGTGAATTTTTTTTTTCTTTTACTAATTGTTGAATGATTTAGATAAGTTGAGTTAAGGATTTTGTGGAATATTTGAGAAAGTTATTCGAAGGAGATAGATAAATTTTAATTTGATGAATTAGTTGAATAATTGGGAAAGTTTTTTTTATGGAGATAGATACGTTTGCGTTCAAAAGTATGTGGAAAATTCGAGAGTTGTTTGATATGGAAATGGAAAATTGAGTTGTAATAATTATATGGTATATTTGAGAAAGTTGTTTTGATGTAGAGAAGGTAATTTGAGTTAAGAATTTTGTACGATTTCGAGTAAATAAGTTGATGAACATAGATAAGTTGAATTAATGATTGTGTGGTATATTTAAGAATGTTTTGAGATGAATCTAGGAAAGTTCGAGTTGAGGATTATGTGAGATTTTGTGTAAATAAGCTGATGAGCAAAGATGGGTTTTAGTTATTGGTATTGTGGAGAAGTCGATTAATCATTTGGAAGTTGCAGATAAGTTTAGTTAGTGTTATTGAGGTACAGGATATGAATGATCTTTGAGGTAAAGACATTTTTGAATGATTGAGGAATCATTTTAAGGTTACTGAGAATTTTGGGTTAAAGTTATAGAGTGATATTTGAGTAATTAATTCGCTGATTATCGATGAATTTAGTTAGCGGTATTGTTGAAAATTGAGGATCTTTGTTGGGTTTTTTTGTATATTTGTTGCGCGTATAGTGAAACATTTTGAGTTTTTTTTAATTATCTAGAATTGATACATTGTATTACATAGAATGTTAAAATGTTATGTTGATTAGTGAAGTGAAATTTTTTGGGGGGAATTATGTTCAATTATGTGTAGCACTTGTAATATTTTTTTTTACTTTTTTTTGTTTTAGTTACAATTACTTTGCCCTGTTTGTGTTCGCCTCATATGTCATGGGTTGCATTATCAATTTTATGTTTATATTTTTTTTTCTGAAATTTTCAACTGCATTTGTGATTTCTGGAATTCATTTCTCAATATGGAAATTCGCATGTATTTGAATGTAGAAGAAATTTTTTTTCTCTCTCTCTCTCAATTTTTAAAGTATTAATCGATATAGTTATTTTTTTTATAATCGGATTTGCATTTTTTTGTCTTAATTGTAAATTCTGTCTATTGTGTGTTGACGGTGGCTAGCAATCGTCATATCGCAAAAGATAGTATGATCTGCTGTTTTTTATCCCTTCTGCCTTTGTAAACATTGGGGATGCATCCTGATCACACACAAATGCACACTCATAGTTTGCAATTCTGAATTCAATTACAGTAATTTTTTTTCTTAATTTCAAATTGTAACCAATGCTTGTAGTGAATTTTTTAAATTCCCTAGGCTACTAAGCATTCTTAGAGGTTATAAATTTTTTTTTACCGTTTACACTATTCGCTTCAATTTATAGATTTTAATTTGCAAATCTGAATTAGTTACATTTAATTTTTTTTTGACTTTCAATTGTAACCAATGCTTGTAGTGAATTTTTTAAATTTCTTAGGCTATTAAGCATTCTCGGAGGTTATATATATGATTCCTACCTATGCACACCCATTGCTTCAATTTCTAACTTTTCACTTTAAATAAATTTTTTTTACGAAAGATTGTTATGTTGAGGGTTAAATTAGTAATTTTTTTTGTGGTCTGGGACATGCACATCACATTAGTCGTGTCAGGATTTCGATGTTAAACGATTATGAGGTGTCTGTTTCTGGGTGCCACGTTTGTATTGATTACATATGTTTTCACTTGTACTTATTTCTTATCACAAAGTATTTAGTTCAATGCTCATATGTGTGGTTATTGTGAGTATCGAAGCTGTTAGATATGCAATTTTTGAATTTATTATGTGTTACTCGTATTAATTTTTTTATTATTATTTAGTGGCACATGATTCTTTGTGATTATTCAATTATTTCTATTTGTTATTTTATATATGTTGTCCTTGTGAATTGTTTAGTGACCCATATCTTATTCGATAATTGTTTGTTCGGAACATGTATTTAACTGTAGTTGTTAGTAGTTGAATTTTTTTTCTTTCTCTCTCCTTTCGCAACGTTTAAGGAATTAGGGTTAACATGCAGTTTTCTTGTTGGTTTTTTTTTGTGTGTGTGCAAAATTTTTTTTAGACAATGCTTCTTTATTTTTTTTACGTTTGAGTGATAGGAGGACGAGATGGGGACCTCGGGTATCTGAAAGCCCTGTGGAAGAGTGGGAAAATTTGTTCTCCCTATTTTACATACTCTACTGATGCTGGCTCTCCTACGAGAATGTTCGTGTTTTTTTTCTGTTTCAGGACATTATGCCATCGTGACTTCCTGTGCATTGGGTCTAGATTGCTCCACGAGATAGTATCCTACAAAATGTTGAGACTGTGACTCAATGTTTCACTTGGCCTTTGCACCACTGGAGGAGCCCCCGCGGGATTCAGACAGACCGGTTCTTCATTTCACGAGAGATTTACTGCATAGAACAACTACGTCTCTATAATGCTGAGGACTGTGAGGTTATGCTTCAGTGGACAGTCGTTCTTGACCAGGAGTTTGATGACGGACGACGGGACTGTTGAACTGTTGTCATGATTGCATTTACATAATAATTACATGTGACGTTATGCTTCACCCAGCCTCAGGAGTCTTCATTAAGATTGGGATGTTTCAATTATCATTCTTCAAGAAGTGGACAGTCGTTCTTGACCAGGAGTTTGACGAGGGACGACGGGACTGTTTGAACTGTTGACGCTATTGCATTTATATAATATTTACATTTTCATGAATGATTTTTTTGTGTGTTTCTTTATTTCTAGTTTTGTTAATCTGAAAGAGGGGAGGAGTGATGGGAGGCCACCGGCCCCTGAGATACAGTTGTAATTTTTGCATTTGCCCTGTTTACAGGAAATAGGGATTACACAGGAATGTGGGTGCGTCTAGGTTCAACGGACCTTATGGCCGGCAAGGTTATGTTCTTGCGCTCCAATCAGGGTGGTAGAATTGACGGTAATGAATCCGTAGCGGATTATTTTCGAAGTGATCTGGTCAACTTTAAAAGCTCGTGCACGACAATTCTCGGGGCTTCTTTCCCTCTTACGTCTGCCAGAAAAAAACGCCCGTCGGGAAGCGAACTCGCTGCGCGAGGTCACCCCTCCGTTACTCCTCTCTTCTCAGATAAGTACCACCCTTGTATATTTTAACGTTTTTTTTACCAATATGTTAATCAATAAATATAATTGTTACCACTATACGATCGGACTGTTGATTTAGTGTAATGTTAATTTGTCAATAGAAACGAAACTAATTTTAATTTAAGTCATGATGCGATGTTAAATTAAGAAACTGGGTGTAGGACAGGTAAATTAAATGAACAAACTTGAGCGTCGCATTAATACACATATTGACACAGATGAGAGATTCACTTGATCTCAAAAACAAGACAATTAAACGAATACAAGGTGTGCAACGACACAAATATTGGGCATCTTCAATAGCGAGTTGGACCACCTCCAGCTGCAATACATGCCGCTACACGGTCCGGCATTGAGTTGATTAGACACCTTAAGTTGTCCTGACTGAGGCAGATGGGCCCACAAATCTTGAACAGCAAACTCTAAATCATGTACAGAGTGACACGATGGCATATGCCGTTTTAGCTGATACCAAACGTGCTCTACAGGGGACAAATCGGGGGAGAGGGCCAGCCATGGAAGAGTCTGAAAATGACGTAGGAAGTCTTGAGCAACTTATGCTGTATGCGGACGAGAATTATCATGCTGGAAAATTGCCCCTGGGAGACCATTTTGGAAAGGTCCTACATGGGGTCGAAGAATATCATCAACTTAACGTTAGCCCGTTAAGGTTCTCCGCATCACAATTAAAGTGGACCGGCTATCATAGGCTATGACCCCCCAGCTGCGCGGGCAGTGTGACGTAGAACAGTGTAGGAGTAATTGTACCGTTCAACAGGGCTCCTCCACACCCGTACATGGTTATCATCTGTCCCCAAAACAAACTGGGAAGATTCATCACTAAACACAACCTTTTGCCTATCTCTGACATTCTACATTGATCTGGCTTGGTACCACTGTAGACGCAGTTGCCGATGTTCCGGTGTTAAAGGGAGTGCACGGAAAGGGCGCTTGGATTTAAGATTCTCAAGGTTTCTGTAAATTGTTTGTGGAACAATTGCTACGCCTACGTCTACTCGTATCGTTGAACGAGTCACCGTGGGGTCCACAAGTGTTTGCTTTACGATCCTTCGATCCTCTCTCCTCGTGGTCTTCCTGGTAGCTCCAGACCCGGTTTTCCGCGCGTGGGTACCTTCTCGTGTCCACTGCTCCCAACAATTTCTAACGGCACACTCCGAGCGATCCACCTGGCCAGCAACACGGTACGTCGACCAGCCTGCAGTTTTCATTCCGATGATCAGGCCCCTCTCAAACTCGCTTAACTGTGAGAAATGTTTTCTAGCACGTTTACCTGGCATGTGTTGCTTACCAAAGTCTTCCTACAATCGGCAGGTAATCGTCACGTTTATGAATCTTCGAATTTGCGCTGGCTTATATGGCACCTTCTTCCTGATTGTAGCGCCACCTTGGCGTGTATGAGCATGCGTATTGGCACAAAACTTGGATCATTTGTATATCACATTACGCTGCACTTATTTGCAAAGTTTCGCGATTGTACTTAGCTTTCTTCTTGGGTCGCTGTTTTCAATGTTCCTGAGTGTATTAAAGTCACATTAGTGTGACTTCTTTTGTTGCAGATTGGATGATAAATAACTTATACTAATATTATAAGATGTTGCTTTTATAGTAGATAGCATGCTGAATTGGAGTCATCTGCCAAATGGTTTCTAAGCAGTTAATTATTGTTGCTGTGGCTCACTTTTTTGGCAAGAGGATTTGTTATTTGGTTCCAAATGTCATTTTACAGACGATGTTCTGCTTACCATTGTTCTAGAACATAAAACGCGCACCGCGTTTCCTTCACTAATAATCTCATATTTCTAGATCCTTGTTACACTTACTATTTTTCACTTTTTGTTCTTTTGTTGAACTATCCATGTTAATTAACAGTTAAAAATCATAAATGTAACACAAATAAACTTTAAAACGCAGTAGTTTCAACGAAATTGACTATGCTAAGAGTAGACAAATTTTGCACATCATAAGCAACTCTAGTCCTCGTTGTACCTAAAGCAGGACAATAACAAACAAACGTGCTCCCGGTCGCGTTTGTTCGTAATACTTCAAAGTGAACCTTCTTATTTTGAAATAAAAAGCAAACCATTTTGATAGCTGTCGTGCCCAAAATATTTTGTCGCGTGCCATTGATGTCACGCATGCCACTGGTTCGCCATCCCTGGCTTATACGGTGCCGCACTAAAAAATGATACCAGCCCCTGGGGAATGTACTAGGTCTGCAAAGGTAGAAATACCAAAACGCAGCCCAATTAGAGAAAAAAAAAATGGTGTACCCTCGTAGTGCAAAATCGGCTTCTTTATGTGGATAGCGTCACACTGTTTATATCCACACCAAAATAGCATCCTAAAAATATAACGGGATCTTTTCATCCCCGATAACCCGATGGCCGAGAAAAAAACATAACTCCACCTACGAGCCGGAACTCCGAGTGTAATTCGAGGTGTAAGAGGCTACCGCCCCCATCCCAAGATAGTGGTGAAAAAATTCGTTTCGAAGCACTGGAAAGAACGGTTATGTTTGCCTCCAGCTTCACTTACAACATATTCTGTAGAATGGACATAATCAATAATTTGAATAACCAACTGTTCATACTGTAATGGGCTCCGTTCTTGATGTCACATGATAAAAACAAACACGTGTTTTCCATTGAATTCAAAACAAACATTAAACTAATTGTACTTGTTTTATTTTTGTAAAACTCAGAATAAATTTCAAATTTCATATTTGGATAAAGATGTTTAATTGTAAGGGAAAAAATTTCTTCAAAAAGATTTTTTAAAATTAAAAAAAAAATCGTATTTTATGCTTATATTTTTAAATGAAATGCATTTTGTATACAATGTACTTTTTAAGAAAAAGTTTCTGCAAAGAGCAAAAATTGGCAGCACCGTAGCTCGTGAACTGATTGCTGGAAACACAAGAGAGTTTTTATCGAGTGACTATGACATCACATGAGTTTTTGAATTGAATTGGCTAAAATCACGTGGCTTTCACTATCATGTGACTATGATGTCACGTGAATTGAGCCCATTAATAGATGTGGACGTAACAAACCAATTCTTTAATTGCTTAACTGTTAGGCTACCTATCACTTTTCCTAAAAGTCACAGTGGTAATCTTTAGTACAGGAACACTGGAGTGTGTAATATTCTGCATCTCCAGTAGATACGTAATCATAATTAAGGCTAGTTTAATTTTGAATCCGTGTAGATCCTACAAAAACGGGCCATGGTTAGTTGAAGAAAGTGGGTAATGAACTTGGAATTTTCGAAGCCTTTGGAATAATTATACAGATAGTAGCGCAATGCAAAGGCTCATACTTCAGAAAAGAATAATTATACGCTAGTGGCAGTTAACACACCGGCTGAGAGAAGAGTATATAAACGCGATGGCAGCGAAGGGGTTAATATGCATGTTAAATCAAGTGAAAATTCTGATTTGCAGTGAGATTTAATTTACAGAGAGAGAGAGAGTTTTCTTCACGCAGCAAATGTTAATGGAATTAGTTCTCATATCTCTTATATTATTCTATCATCGCTAATAATGATGCCAAAAATAAAATGTAATTCTGAAATTAGTTTAATGTAAGTGCATTAATCAAAGTTTTAAAATCTAATAAATGGCAAGAGACTTCAAAGTTCAAACATTCTGCACAGCATCCCTCTCTTTAATATTTCCAAAATTTCAGCTATTATTTTAATTTTTAATATTCAAATCCTTTAAAATATATTAAAAATTTATTATGCATGTGGCAATTTAGTCTATGATAAATGTTATATATATAATTTTTAATAAAAGTTAAAATTATAACAATAACAAAAATTGATTAAAATAATAGGAAGTAAATATTACTTGATAGAAACACAAGTATATTCTCGGAAAAACTCATTAAATAATGATAGAAACTTTTGCAATTTTCATAATGTTCTATTAATTATTTATAACAAGATACATATTGGGATTGCAATATCGGACCAAAAATTCAATACCGATATTCGGTATTTTTTAGATCTTAATACCGGCATACAGGTTTTTATACCGGTAGTAGATGTTTTAGAAAAAAGAAAGAAAACACAAATATGTGTTTCTTTGTTTTATGTCTGTCAGTTTTATTAGAAAGTGTAAATATAACAAAAATAATATGTAATTTATAAATCATAACAATATGTAAAGAATAAAAAAAGGGTAAATATCACTATACAGTCTGTGGTACTATCACAAATTTTTGAAATGTGATCTTATAAAACATAATGCATCAATTGTACTACCATTAAGCCTGGAACATAATTTTCTACAAAAATTACCAGCTGTCGAAAAAGCTCTTTTACGCTAGCTGGTGATACGGTTGGCAATGCGCAATAAGCTTTTTCCTAGTATTTACCTCTACCCCTTATCTTTAAATAAATCGATTTCTCGTCGGATGCTTTCGGATATAGCTGACTTCTGCATTGTGTTTATTCTAATTTTAATTCTAATTTTTGTTCAAGAGACAATTCCTTTTCACTATCGACATTAGTGTGTCATCATCATCTTCGGTAATTGTACCGAATTCTTTGGAATGTAAATAGGTTTGTGGGTAAAAAACATTTTAAGGAAATTTACTATAAATTTGATCAAATTTGAATTGGTTAGTTTTTCTTTTTTCTCATTTTAAATTTTAAAATCATTATAATTATGAAAATACCGTAAGAAATTTTCTATTTCGGTGTGCCATTCTTCTGTGCGTTTTTCCCCAATGTAATATATAATACTTCAGACACTGATGTATTCTGTTCTTTCAGTGACTGCAACATGAAATTTATTGTTGCATTAGCTGTTAATAAATTAGAATCTCTCCGACACACATAATGCCTCAACAGCCAGTTTTATTGGAAGTAGAGCTGATACACAGTTCTGGATATTAAGTCGAATTCACTATCAGAAAATTAAATTTTCAAGTCGATCATTGCTTTTTAAATTGTATTTTTCAGTTTCAAAAATCGTTCCATCATTAGGAATAAACTGTTCGAACGTGTCTTAGAATCTAATATATTAACATATGTTCTGTTTCTAGTAAATACCGAAAAACCGGTATTTAAACTTGTGAATACCGGTATTACAAAATTGTACAAATAGCTAGCTCAAAATACCGGTATACCGGTATTGCACAATCCCTAGATACAAATTCGCAATAATAAGTAATTTAGCTAATAAATTCAACGTACACAAACAGGGAATAGAAAAATTAAAATAAATATTTTTGAGAGCTACATTACGTGAGCGTATAAGAAGTGGTGTATATCGATTGATCTGAGAATTTTTTTGCTTTCAGGTTATAAAATTCACGAAATGATTCAGATTTAAAAAAAAAAAAAATTGCTGCTGCCATCTAGTGTCAAAACATAGGATGATTTATTACATATATATATATATATATATATATACTAGCTGGTATACCCGTTCTTCGCACGGGAGAACTGAAAAATTAAACAACACGGATTGAAGGATAAAGAAGTTTTTAATGAGTTAACTTTACGTGAATTTCAAATTAAACAAAAAAAGCTTTTTGCATATCTCAGCTAAAAAAAAAAACACCATTGTTAAATTTTAAGTATGTAGATCTAATAGCTGATAAAAAGGATTTTTTTTTATTTATAACTCCCCGAAACACTCTTCAGGGTCGACTTTTGAAAATACCTCCTAAGCTGATATCTGCTCAGCAAAAGTAACACATAGTTAAAAGTTTTGTGTAATGAACGCTTAAAATAGTGTAAATAATTTATATCTGAAATGGTAATTCATTAATATTACTTTCTGTTGTATTTTTTTATGTTAAAATTGTAATATTCGTATATAAGCAACGCCGTTTCTTACATTATAATTACGATTCAATGAAGATTATAGCGAAATGTTAACGATAGAGTCAAGTTGGCCAATGTCTAGCTACTTCCATAGCTCGAGCTTTATTAGAGCTTTGTAAATCCCGCCGTGCAGGGGAGCGATGCACGTTAATACTTTATCCACCGCCTTATGATTTACTGCAGCTTTTTTCATACAATACTTTTTTTTGGATCACTACATTGAAAATTCAGGGATAAAAATAAAAAAATACTCAACTTTGGGAAATTTAATCCGTTAGAGTTAATAAATTAATTAAACATATTCCGCTGTAAAATTAATTATGTACACCTTTCCCTTAAAAAATAAACAGTCAAATCGTTTTCTAAGGTCTTCATTAACATACAAAACATAAGACACTTAAATTTTGACATAAACTATTTTTTCTGGACAAAAATAATAATCTTTGCATTTCGCTGAAAACACCGTCAGCTGAAAACGCAATATCTGCTACAAAACTATTCGCCTTCCCCACTAAAATACTCATCATAGAACCCGTGCTGCTATATATCTTGGAAGAGTGAATTTCAAAGAATATTCCTGCTAAGTATTGGTAGAATATTCCTTCTAAGTTGGTATGGTGTGGTAGATAGGATAAGGGGGTGTCAGCTCAGGTGTCGTCCACGTCACTTGACCATGGTTCAAAATTACGTGGTCCGTTGCCAAAAGCTCTCGTGTAGCTGAACAGTGCGACGTTAATATTCACTCACTCCAAAAAATACAGTACAGTAGTTATAATTATTTTTATATTTAAAAATGCAATATCTGCCTATTCATTTAAAATTATAGCGTTATAATTAACTACTAACCACAAACAAATTTTGAAAATTTGTCCAAATGATGTAGTGTGAAAGAGAAAGTTTACTTACTTTAAGTAGCATAATCGATAAAAGAATTTATTTTGAAAAAAGATCAATTTCTTATTACCAAATGTGCATAATAAAATTATAAAAAAACATTAAAATAGAGATTTATAATAACCTCTACCTTCAAAACTTAGTTTTATTCTGAAATAAAAAAAAAATTAGGGATTATGCTGATCACAGGAATTAATTAGAAGCGAGCGCCTTGGGTAGCCAAAACAAAAAGGGTTTCTTCACAAACAAAAGATACATATATGCTTTCGTGGGCTTTTTTGCAGCGCACGCCAGAATTGCTTGCAGATGGCAGAATTTTTTCCTACCTTCTTGACAAATATCGTTATATTTTGGACACTTCACACAATATCTTTATAAAATATAGCCTATGTGTTATTCTCATGTATAAGCTATATTACTGTAGAGTTTCATTAAAATCCGTTCAGTTGTTTTTGCGGGAAAGACGGCCAAACATCCTCACAAACTTTCGCATTTATAATATATATATCTCTCTCTATGTGTATATATATATATAAGTCTTGTAGTACAAATTAAAAGACTATTTAGAAGTACAGTAAAATATGTTTCCCTTTCAACGCTTGAGAAAAGCCTTAATTTGTTTTTACAAACTGTTGTTTAAAATTCTGTCAATGAAAGTCTACACACATTAAATCGAAATTATCTTTAGATTTAACAAGAGAGTTGTGCGAAATAGATCTTTCAAAATTGAAATTTAAATTTTATAATATAAGCAGAAAATTTAGAAATGAAAGAAATGAACACTAAGAAATATATAAATGTGTGTGTTATCGTAAGTAGCCGCAATTCGTGTCGTTTTTGTTGTTGCTGCTAACGCTACCTGTTTGATGGAGTCCAATCGAGGCCCACGAAATTCATCGCATTAAAGGGGGTTAGCTCTACACCTGTCATTATTCGGAGCTTGGAGCACCATACAGTTGACAGTACGATTTGGCTTTGCCCCCAAATTTTGAGAAAGAATACTCTGAAGGTTGTTAGGGTCCTCTCATCTATCTCCCCTTTTCACCAAACTCACCCAGTACGTAAAAATTTTGAGAATTTGTATTAGTGATTAGGAAATACACACGATATAGTAAATATATTAAATTTCATGCTTTAACACATAGTCCCACCTCGAATCCTTCAATTTTTAAAATAAAAGAAAACTGTCATTAAATATACAGAGAACAAAATTAAAAAAGTAAGATACGTTAAATGAAATACCAAATTCAAACCCAATAATATTTTAGAAAATATATCAATTTTTTTTGTAATAAAAAAAAAATATTTTTTTCAAATTTTTGATCCAAATGCCGTCCTTAAAATTTGCCTCTCTCGGCAGAAGTACGGTTTGTCCCACCTAAAGCCCCCCCTGACCTCTTTTATTCTTGAATTTTTAAAAGTATTCTGTCTGATGGAGTCGGACTAATCTTCGATAGCACAAATAGGGATTAGAAACAATCGCAGCAACACGTATAACCCACACAGTCGTGCGAGTTACTTCTTAAAGGGTTAAGGATTAAAACGGAAATCACAGCTAAAAAGGTGTATTTTCAGTTTTCGTGAGAGATGGCGGGAAGTGTTTAGCTTTTATGTCTAAACAAAAAAAAAGTAATATATATAAAAAAATTAAGTCATTTCCTACTTAGATCAACAAAGAAAAATTTCATTTTAGCTACTTTTTATTAATAGTTACAATTAATATAAATATGTATATACATAGGACAGAATCACAACATTAAGTGGTAATTCATTTTTATTAATTATCATTAAAGTATATTATTGTCATCCACACAAAACAATCGTGTCTATAAAATTTCAGTTCAACTAAATGCTTTAAAACGAGAGAAAAAAAAAAACTTTTCAAGTTTTGACACATGTCGCCAAAAATGACACTAACTTGACTATATTTGTAATTATTTAAATAATTGGTTTTAATCAATTAATTTTTATTAATTATAATTAAATTATTGTACTGTCATCCAAAATAATCATGTATATAAAACTTCTGCTCACTTGAGCGCTTTAAAAGGTATTTTATCTACGATTGAAAATTCCACCAAGATAAATAAATAAATATATAGAGAGTGTGAGCTAATAGTAGGAACTGAAAAAAAAGAACGCTCTTTATCGAATGCATTGATAAGATTGTAGAGTCATGTCAATGAAAACAATCAAATTCATATGCTTGTTATGAGTTGTGGAAGAAATCATACCGACCGTCTCGTTGGGGACACTTTAAAATACTAATATTTTTTTTTTATCTGAGAATGGGATAATATATTAGATTAGCTGTTCTTAAGCTTTCGATCACCACGGCTCCTCTTTATGTATCAGTGTCACATCGCAGACCCTCAAGATTTTGATCATCCCACCCCGACTTAATATATTCTTGATCAAAATACAAGTTCTAATAGAGTATCTTCATCAGTGAACATTTAGTAATCAAATCCAATATATTTATCCAGGATGCCTTTCAGCGTCTACTAGTGGGAAATCAGCATTACAGGAGAGACTCCGTGGACCCCAAGAATAGCGGGGTGGACACCCAGGGGTCCGCGGACCACAGTTTCAGAATTACTGGCTTAGATTATTATATATAGAAATGTTTGAATTTTTCCTCACTAGATGGTAGCACCATGTATTGCAGAATGTATCTAAAAAGAAACATTTTCCCCCTTAAGACTCGAATGGTATTAATATCAGGCTTATTCTTTAAATCGGTGATTCCCAAAGTGGTCTATATACACCCCCAGGGGTCTTTGTCGACCTGCAAGGGGTCCGCGCCTGCAAACAAATTATTTGGTGGGTCATTGAGGTGTAAGTGAGGGTCTATCATAGAGGTTCTCGTTAAACTAAATATATATCATGACTTTAATTTTAAAAGAAAAGTTATAATCAAGTGGAAACCAAATTTTACATATTTAACAGATTTATCTACTAAATTTCATGAGGTTAGTTTGCACTTACAAGGTGACAGCATAAATTTTATTAAAACAAAAACCATTAGCATTTCCTTCAAGAGTTAAACTAAAGAAGTATAATACTGAAGTTCCGAATTTTCTCAATTTGTCATACAATCTGTCAGAAAGTTTTAACCTACGTTCAACATTTAAATGCCTTTTATTCAGATTTTGAAACCAGGTTTAAGGATGTTTTGACTATAGTAATACCATATGTAATGAATTCATATTGTCCCATTGAAAAAAAAATATATTACAAAAGAAACTGATTGTAATAAACGCTAACGAAGATCTTAAAGTTTACAAACGGATGTCAGCAATTTTGACTTTAAAAAGGCAAACCTGTTGTATTGGTTTTCTGTAAAAAGGAAAAAAAAACCCTATCAATGTT